>CM072814.1:52302595-52654626 GCA_036937905.1 Salvia rosmarinus
ATCACATCCGCTTGACCATCCACATCTCGTTCGGCCGGAATATCGATCGGCCCTGCGAGCGATATCCGACTGTAACTCGTGTGGACTTGTTCAAATCCATCGTAACCATAACCACCATTACCATTTCCGTGTGACTTGGGTCTATCCGCTAACCATAACCACGTGTTGGGTCTTCTTACGATCATACAAAGATGGTGATCAACCCAGTCAATAGAGATCGACAATCACAATAGAACCACTCTCGGATCGAGACGATATAACTTCAATCAAAACATTTCTGCCACATATTTTATTTTGAAATATCGTAGTAAATAACTCAAAATAACATATATAACCCAGACTCGAAAGAGCGTTAACCGAGGTATCTACGGATCCGATGACTTCACCGATTCCGGTAGGTGTAACAAATGGTAAACAACTTTTGGGGTCCAGTCCCACAAAGCAAAGCAACAACGTGATCAGCGAAGATCGTAGCAAAACTAGGGTTTTCACTTTCAACCCACATTTAGCACTCTCGGTTTCAAATCAACTCGATGCGAGAGGAAATATATTAAGGGCATAGACCATAATAGGTACTTTCAAAATATCATGCATGCAAGTTGACTCAAATCTTAGCAGGAAGAAGCTTAAAATCGATGCTATCCCATATCTAGGATAAACCATCAAAATCGATGCATGAAATGGAAACATAAGCAATATGCATAACGCGAACATGGAATGACAACTATGTTGAAAATGGATAACCTGGGCATGTACTTCCTTTAGAAAACTTCAGAACTGAAAACATCCGCGTAGCAAGAGAAAGCGGAAAAGCAATTCGGTACTTTAGTAGAATGCTAGCCGGAACTCAAAACCTAAAGGACCGTATTAGTGCAATGGTACGTCGATAGCAACACCGGCCCGCGCTACGAGGCGGCGGTTTGCAACAAATCGGTCCTCGCCTTTCCGCCTCATCGTCCTTTAGAATCCCGAGTTCTATGTATATCGATTACTAAAGGAATCAAAACAAGAAAAGGCAAACAAAAAAGGAGGCTGAGGGAGTCGACGGTGGTGGCTCGAGCGCAGAGGCGCCGCCGCAGCCTCCGCGATCCCCCGCTCGCCGGCGTACAGGAGCTGCTCGGCTTTCCGTAAACACGGAGCGAAGGAAAATGAACGTTGAAACGAAGGCCCTAGCCCTCTATTTATAGGAAAGGAAGGTTCTTAGCATAGCCTTTTCCAAAGTAAGCGACGCAACTTTACAAACGACTCCAAATTTAGCGAACTTAGTACCCATGGACTCGAAATAAAATCTAGGACAACTATAAACCGATTGCTTTAAAAGACCAATGAAAAGTGGTTTTTCAATACTTCCAGTGCCAAACCTTCATGGGTGGTCGAAAACTCGATACTTATGTACATGAATTGTCAAGACATCTCTTCACATGCGAGGTTTCGCATGTCACGTCAAACAAAAAGTCAACCTTTGACATTTTCAAAAACGCCATGCAAAGGAAGTTAGAAAGGACGGGGTGTCATCATTCCTGTTAGAAAATTCGTACCCTAAATTTCAAACATGTGGCGAAAACGATTCGAGTCTGAGCCTGGCTTGTCTTGACCAGTAGTCTTAGAAAATTATTCTAAGCATTTTTATTCACTACTTGAGAGCATTTGGTGGCTCAAAAGTCACGAAAAAAATGAGGAGCAAACTAGGGTTTTAAATGAAATAATTCGAGAAAAAGCTAAAAATTCTACTCCATTACAAATGGAAGAATGATGATTAATACCTTTTATGGTCTTAGAATAATTATTGAGGGTTGGAAAGGTTTGAAATGGAGGATTAAAGACTCAAAAGTGTGAAGAACAGAGAGAATTTTGAAAAGAGAGAAAATGTGTGAAAAAGTGAGAGGCTGTAATGGACGAGTTTCTCACTGTATTGGCATCCTAAAGGGCTGTCATTACCCATTTGGGATGGTCTTGGTGGTAGTTGGGAGAAGGATTGGTCAAATTACCCGTTTGGTATGTTATCTGACTCTTTAAGTTTTACGCGCTTTCAATTGATTTCTCGGAACCTTAAGGTTTTATTTTATTAAATAGCCTTTAAATGACTTATTTCAATGTTTATAATAATTTCATGAAGTTCGGACGACGTTCGATAAGTAAATTCCGAGTTATCGCGGAAAAAGCGATTATTCAATGATTAAATTATGCAAATTCAAAATTCTATTGAATTCTTGAGCTTTCATAATTTATTTGAGTCTTATAAATCATATTTTATTGATTTAGACCATTGGTTTGAGTTTCGGGTCGTTCGGATCAATTTAGGGTTTTTCCGGTATATTTTTCCCGGCGTTCGGTTAAGTTCTTCAGGAATTTCTTTCAGAAATTGATTCTTATAATTTCTAAATTCATAATAATATGTTCCTTCATGATTTTGATTGTTATCACAAATTATCATGATTAGCATGGACTGAAAATTATTAGGCTCGTGAATAGTGCTTTTAAGGCGGCCAGGACAAGTATGCCGAAATTCTCATTCTTTGCATTCTCACATGTTTTCGTGAGAGGATTCTAGAAATGAAATCCTTTTGTTAAGATTCATTCTCGATCTTTCATTCTATGTTAGGGCTATCGAAAAACCTAATGGGTAGGACTAGTCATAGATTTTGATTTCTCTAGTATTCGATATCAGAATCGATTCGATTCGTTCATTGGTTACCTTAAACATAATTAAGGTCTAAGCACCACAAATAATTGGTCTAAGCATCACTAATAAAAGTTTTAAATTTTTGGGTTATTACATCACTAATATGTTTCGCAACTTGTTCTACTCATTCATGGGTAGTAGATACGGTGCTGTCGATCATGTTTGTTACACCTTGCAGGGGTTCCTGCGGACAAGGAGCTGTTTGATGGCGAGATAACGATCTCCACGGGAAACACGGTGAAAGTCGAGGCCGTTGCAGTCGACGATGTTACTTTATGCTTTGATAGGACAGTTTTAGTTTTAAAGGATCTTTTATATGTTCTAGAGTTTCGACAAAACCTTGTTTCGATTTCCAAATTATTTACGCATGGATATTCAGTTGTTTTTTATGGTGGTGTTTCTATCATGAGAAATGACGAAATTATCTGTGGTGACACTTTATATAATTCTCTTTATACTTTTTCTTCCAAGCATAATACCTATAATTATGTTGCATCTACATGAAACCATAAGAAGATGAAGTTTTCTTCGGTAGATGACATCACATGTCTTTGATATCTTAGATTAGGTCACATCAATCTAAATATGCTCAAAAGACTGGCTAAGAATGAAGTGTTGGGTGATATTACGGTTACTCCGTTCCCAGTCTGTGAATCATATATAGAGGGAAAGATGTTTATCAGACCCTTCAAAGCGAAGGGCTATAGAGCCAAAGAAGTGTTGGAGTTAGTCCATTCTGATCTTTGTAGACCGATGTCTACACAAGCTCGTTGAGGTTACGAGTATTTTATCATTTTCATTGACGATTACTCAAGGTACGGATTCATATACGTGCTTTACCATAAGTCTGAATGCTTTGAGAAATTCAAAGAATTTAAGACGGAAGTGGAGACGAATCTAAATAAGAGTATCAAGTCACTGCGGTCTGATGCGGTGGAGAATACCTCAGTAACGAGTTTATGGACTATCTGGTGCAGTGTGAGATTTCATCCCATCTCACTACTCCGGGCACACCACAGCAAAATGGTATGTTAGAGCGAAGAAATATGAATTTTTTAGAGATGATTAGATCAATGACGAGTTATGCAACTTCATCTATTTTGTTCTGGGGGAATATCTTTGAAACAACGGCATATTTGCTCAATTTAGTACCGTCCAAGTCAGTCGACATGGCCCCTTTCGAGTTATGGTTTAGGCGCAAGCTTAGTTTAAGCCATATAAGGATATGGACACGATCCGAACAAGTGTCTTTGAACAAGAAGGGCGACAAGGCGCCTTATATGGCCTAAACTAGGCTTGAGTCAAAACCATAACTCGAAAGGGGTCTTATCGATTGACTTAGACGATACTAGATTGAGAAAATATGCCGATGTTTCTAAGGCATACCCTCAGAACGAAATCGGCAAAGTTGCATAACTCATCATTGATCTAGCCATCTATAAGAGAGTCCTATTTCTTCGCTCTGACATACTATTTTGTTGTGGTATGCTAGGTGTAGTGGTGGGATTAATCCCTGCACCGCGATAGTCCATGAACTCGTTCGAGGTATTCACCACCGCGATCGATCATAAAGGACTTGATACTCTTACCTAGCTTCGTCTTCACTTCCGCCTTAAATTATTTCAATTTCTCAAAGCATTCAGACTTGCAGTGAAGCAGGTGTAAGAAAATCTTATTTTACCCTCTCCCGCTGATCTATCTTGGATGTTTAATTCACCATACATTGATTATATACCTAGCATGCACCTATATAATTAATTACAACACGTTGGTGTTTACTCGTGTTTACCTGTGCATTTCTCGGATAAAGAAAAGTGAAGACTCGTGCTTTGATCTTCTGGACTGTATCTCATTTGTCAAAACCCCAATGCAGAGTGAGAGCAATCTATGGAGAATACTACAAAATTATCCTCATTCTTTCTCTACTATGTAATTTCAAAAATTACAATGAGAATTAGCATCCTTCTAATTTTCTCTCACCTTATATTTATAATGTATTTCTAGAATCCTATTAGGATAGGATCTTTGCATGTCTAATAAATACAATCATATCTTTTAAGATAAACCATATCTAGAATAATATCTTTTGATATATAATGATATCAAAGAAAATCTATCTAGATATAGGAGAATCATAACAAAGTCCCAGTGGGACTCTACTTTGTAAGGGGTGAAAATCCTAGAAGCACCAGGCCTTGATGGGCCAGCCCGGGGATCAAATAAAGATGGGCCTAAAATGAATTAATTATCTTATGTTCAACCCAGAACATAAATTAATTCATAAACATTTATTAATGCCACTGGAGGATAAATGTTGACTTACCCCCTATATTACCGAAGTTGAGTCGGGCTGGCACTTAGACTTTACGAATCCCTTGTATTTAAGATATTTCATGTCCATTAAATATTTATAGCTATCTCAGTGCTTAAAATAATTAATCTATTTAATTCCTTAAGTAGTACCACTCAACCTTATTATTGTACTTAAGCTAACTCAGTCTGCAGGGTTTAGTACAATTAAATTTTTGAGCTTCTTAAGGGGACGTCATCATCCTAAACGGATACGATGACTCGATATCGATAACTAGCATGACAAACAAGCACTGCCACCACCCAAGATGCGGAGAATTTTGGGTTATCTCATGTAACCCTCACTCATAACAAGTCAAAGTAATGGTCAGCAACTCATACTTACCTAAAACCTTATCGAGGTTTAGATCAACATAAAGTCACCGAGATCTAGGTTCTTCACGGTGGTTAGATAGAAGAACTCATCTCACTGTGATCCATCAATACATCAGAGACATACCAACATAGACAAACAACCAAGTTAAGTCACTTCTTATCTATAATGTAACCAATACCGACAACTCATCCTCAAGTTGTCTCAGCTGTGATCTTTTTTATATCTCATTAAGCTTGGCCAATCATACAAACTTATCTGATCCCCTACACACTGTGTGATCTAACTTTTGTATGAGATAAATGGACATGCATATGCAATCAAGTAAATAATTCAGATAGGAGATTGTAATAGTGGTAACAGGAAACAATGTATGCAAGCTCAATGACGAGCCCAAGTTTTGTGCTCTTTTTCTGTGTCTTGTCTAGGTCTAGATCGAGTCTTTTGTGTCTTTCTTGTTGTGTTTTGTGTCTGGGAGGACACACTGGTCATCAGGGGCAAAGCAGGGCGGAGATGGGCAATTACATCTCCGAGAGGCTAGCTACTGGGCAAGCGGAAGTAAAGAAGGTAAGAGCTGGGCAAGAAGGAAGAAGAAGAGAGACGCTGGTCAAAAGAAGACAGAGAGAGAGGTGATGGGCAAGATACGCGAGATCGGGGTGAATCTCGCTAAATTCGGAAAGGATGCGCGCGCAGGCCAAATCCCCTGAAATCTGGAGGAGATCATCCCAGATCCGTCTGGGCAAGGAAAGACGCCGATCAACAAGGAAACCATACCAGATTGTCCAGCCCATGGGCCATTACCATCGTCAGGCTCTCTCGGCCTATATATATAGATGAAGGCGCGACTTGTGCGTCTCTTCCTCGCTCCGACTCTCGCTCTCATACTCTTAGCATCAGATTCACCATCACCATCGCATACATTAAGTCCCTTCGGGGCAAACACTTTTATTTACTTTGTCGATGTTTTGCGGTGCACTTTGGGCTCGGTTTATTTCATTCAAGTAATAGTAAGTTGTTTCGTTTAATTATTTTTTCGATTAACTGTTGCATGTTTGTTTACTTTATGTCGGCTAAGTCTTTATTACGGTTTGGGCATGACTAAGTGAAGCATGGTTAATATAACTCGAGAGGTCTAAGTAGGGCATTACGATCCGCATGTGTGTGTTCAAGCACTAGGTCTGAGCAATATATAACTTAACCAAACTCGGTGTGTTAGTTGCAAATAACATAGTGGGTAAGGAGGGTTGCAAGTAATAATTGGATTAAGGTGTCGGTGTCCCGCACCCCAAATAGTACGTTGGTGTGGGCGAGTTGAGTTATCCTATCATTTGCCTTTGCCAATACCGGGTCCATCTAGATCATAACGCTTCTGTGGGTTTGCATGTCTTGAGGTGTCCCGATGCGTGGGCATTACGGGTTAGATAGTTTGCATAGGGTGTCCTTGCCTTCTTTACACGTAAAGGATAGATTTGGAGGGGTGCATCGTGGGCGTGACACGTGACAACGGAGTCACGACGTAGGTCTCTTATAACTGGTTGATGCATGTCATGTAGAGAAAATCTTTGCACCTATGACCGAGTATTAATCGTCTTCACAAAGTTGTTGCCCAAGCCAGACTTGTCTTATTATTTGATATTCCCTTTGAGTTTGTTCCAGGTTTCTTTAGCCATATCTATAGTGATCAAGATAATTACACACTCTCATTCCTTTTAAGTGACATCGTGACATCAGAGATTGCTACACCAACTCCTCGTGGGATCGACCCTATACTTATCGCACGGCTACGCCGTGATGGGCAATAGGTTATAAATTTATTTTTAACGCTAAGCGACGATGTCGAATTGGCCGCTGTTTCGGGAGTTGCGCATTCGAAAGAGTATCTCTATTTCTTGAGTTTATATTGCTTTCTTTATTGTATGCTACGACCTAACCTTGCGGGAAGGCGGAGAACTTTTATGCGATCACGAGATCGAAAAGCACGCAAGGCGGAGGAAGCGGCGATGCGGAGGCACGACAAGCGCAAGGGCGGCTAATCCGTAAGAGAACCCAGAGGGTAATACGATGGGTGAACAACCGCAGTAGAGCGAACATTGAAATGAAATGGTGTTCCCCAACAACCAGAACCTGAGGCCAACGGGCATCACTTTGCCCGCGATCAATGGACACTGGGAGATGAAGCATTCCTTCATCCAGATCCTCCACCGATTCAGTGACATGCCCGGGGAGGATCCACAAAGACATTTACAAGACTTCGAGATGGCGTGTGGGACTATCCGTGCCAATGAAAACCTTGGAGAGTATGTGAGATTAGTATCATTCCCCTTCTCTCTGCATGATGGGGCAAGAGAATGGCTCTACACCTTGCCCACAGGAAGTGTGACCACTTGGGCACAACTGCATCAGAAGTTCCTCGAGAAGTACTTTCCTGCCGCCCGCATTCAGAACATGAGGAAAAGAATAAGCAGCATCAAAATGGGCACGGGGGAAACCTTTTATGATTACTGGGGAAGGTTTAAACAGCTGCAGGCGAAATGCCCTCAACATCAAATTCCAGACCATGATCTAATCCAATATTTCATGGCCGGGTTAAGGGCAAGTGAGAAAATTTGGGTGAATGCAGCTTGTGGAGGATCGATAATGAACAAAGTTCCCAGTGAGGCATTTAGACTCTTGGGCGAAATGGCCGAAGAAAACAGAGACGAAGGAGGAGAAGTTCCAAGGCAAGCCGCGGCTACTTCTTCAACCGTGGAGACCAAGCTGGACAAACTTTGTAACCTGTTCGACAAGTTCATAACCAACACGGGGCCAGGACAAAAGAAAGCTAAAGTTTGCCAAATTTGCGGCCGTGACACATCACACGGATCGATGCCCTACCCTTTTGAAGAAGAAGAAGTGATGCGGTGGGTCGAGAATGGTAATGGGCAATACGAGCGGAGGAGATATGATCAAACTCCCGGACCTACAACCCGGGATGGAGGAACCACGAAAATTTTAGGTGGTCTAACAACCGCGAGGCGAGGACAACAACAAAGAAGCGATGCGGAGGCGGGGATAACAACAACAAGATACATGAATAATCAACGTGACCATAGCGGTGGGCCATCGTTGGCGAACTTGCATACTATGGCACGAGAGAATGTGAAGGCTCAACAAGAGAACGAGAAATTCAAGGTCGAGACAAGGGAGCCTCTGCAGCCTTGGGAACCAAGTTTCCCAATTGATGTCGCCGTAACGCGTCTCGAGAAGAATAAGGAAATTTACCTCCTCAAGTAGAGGTAAACGAGTTAGCCCAACCGAATGTTGTAGCCCCGAAGTGGGAAGAAAGCGCAGAGAAAGTTTTCATGCCTAAGGACGACGCAGACATGCACAAGTGGAAGATCTCACGAACACATTGGTCAAGACAACGATGATCATGTGGAACTGCCTAATGAAAAGACGAAAAAAGAAGAGGCAATCATTGAGCCAACCTATGTTAAAGCTAATCCTAAGGTTTTACCTCCCTTTCCAAGCAGATTGGCCAAGAACCGGAGAGAGGAAGAAATGAGTGAGATGTATCGTGTGTTTCAGAAGGTGGAAATCAATATACCACTCATCACTGCTCTGGGCACGATGCCGAAGTGGGCAAAGTTCATGAAAGAATTGTGCACGAGAAAGGTGAAATACAAAGATGATGCAAAATTCCAAGTGGGAGAGAATGTATCCGCAGTCCTACAGCAGAAATTGCCCGAGAAGTGTGGAGATCTAGGGATGTTCTTCATTCCCTGCGTAATAGGCAATACGAGGATCGAAAGGGCCATGCTGGATTTGGGGGCATCTATAAGCGTCATGCCCTTGTCAATGTTTAGCGAATTAAAGTGGGAACCACCAAGCCAACACGAATGGTTATTCAATTAGCGAGACGGTCCAACGTCACCCAGAAGGAATCATTGAAGACGTATTGGTCAAAGTGGAGGAACTCATATTTCCAGTGGACTTCTACGTTCTGGATATGGGCACGATGGGCAACAAATCCTCGATTATGCTCTTGGGTGGACCATTCATGAAGACAGCCAGAACTAGGATTGATTGCGACACGAGGCAAGTTATCATGTGAATTAGACGGCGAGACGGTGACCTTCAACATCTTCAAGGCCATGGAGCATCCGATTAATATTGAGGTCGTGGAATTCATTGATCACATTGAACCCATGGTGGGAGACATCCTGCCCGAGATAGGTTTACAAGATCCTCTGGATGTAGCAATTCAAAGTGGTCTTAAGGAGGAAGACACTCAAGGAGAAGCAGCTTACGGACAATGTCGGGAGGCCCTGCTTTATTTGCGGAGCGAGTCCGAGGGACTCAAGTGGTCAATCTACCAAAACATGCCCAAGCTAAAGGAGGAAGAAAAGCTCGTTCCATCCCTGATGAGAGCTCCCAAACTCGAGCTAAAGACTCTTCCTCACCACTTGAAGTATATTTTTCTAGGGAAGGACGACACCTTGCCCGTGATCATCAATGCTAAACTTAGTCCGAATCAAGAGGAAGCTATGAAGAATGTTGTTAGGCGTCTGAGGAAGCTATTGGATGGACATTGGCGGACATCAAGGGCATCAGCCCATCCATATCGTTCACAATATTTTAATGGAAGAAGAAGCCAAACCGCACGCGATCAACAAAGGAAGTTGAACCCGACTATGAAGGAGGTAGTCATGAAAGAGATCTTGAAGCTTCTCGACTTGGGCATCATATACCCGTGTCGAGTAAATGGGTCGATCCGGTACCGTCGTGCCCAAGAAGTCGGGCATTTGGTAGTGAAAACGAGAAAGGAGGCGATCCCAGCGAGACTCCAAACGGGTTGGAGAATGTGTATTGACTATCGAAGCTCAACACGGTAACCCGAAAAGATCACTTCCCATTACCTTTCATTGACGAGATGCTGGAAAGGTTAGCTGGAAACAAATTCTTTTATTTTTAGACGGATACTCGGGGTACATGCAGATCTGGGTTGCCCAAGGTGATCATGATAAAACCACTTTCACATGCCCATTCGGGACATTTGCCTCTGTAAGAATGCCTTTCGAGTGTAATGCCCCAGGGGACATTTCGGCGATGTATGATGAGCATCTTCTCGGATCTATTGGAGAAATGCATCGAGGTCTTTATGGACGACTTTACCGTCTCATGTGGAATCATTCGAGAGTGCTTGACGAATTTTGAGGTAGTCCTACGAGATGTGTCGAAAAAATTTGATCCTCAATTATGAGAAATGTCATTTCATGGTACAAGAAGGATTTTTCTTGGGCACGTGGTGTCCGAAAGAGGATAGAAGTAGATAGAGCTAAAGTAGAGATCATCACCAAATTGTCTATCCGACCGAGAAAGCAAGTGCGAGGTTTCCTGGGCATGTTGGATTCTGAGAAGATTTGTGAAGGACTTTGCGAAGATCGCTGACCCATGACACGACGACTCGAATGATGTACCATGGGAATTCGATGAAGAGTGTAAGATGGCTTTTGATACTCGAAGAACAACTTAATCTCAAGATCGATCATCCAGCCCCCTGATTGGGGCATGCCATTTGAAGTTATGTGCGATGCAAGCGGGTACGCAGTGGGAGCCGTCTTGGGACAACGAAGAGGAAAGGAAAGTCATGCTATATACTATGCCTCGAGAACTCTCAATGCCGCCCAATGCAACTACAGCACAACCGAAAAAGAGCTCTTGGCGATCATCTTTACCTTTAAAAATTTCGATCATACCTAATCGGGGCTAAGATAATCGTCTACACCGATCACACTGCCCTGAGATACCTGATGGCTAAGAAGGAGTCAAAGCCACGACTGATCAGATGGATCTTGCTTCTCCAAGAGTTCGATGTAGAAATCAAAGACAAGAGTGGAGCACAAAACCTTGTGGCCGACCACTTGAGTAGAATATTGAAGGGAGAAGACCCGGTGCCCATTGCAGAGACCTTCCCTGAAGAACATCCATTTCATTCGAGCACGACGGAGTTCGAACCAAGGTATCACGACTTGGTGAATTACAAAACCGGAGAACTCCTGTTGGGCTCACTCGTATCAAAGAAACAAGATCAAAGGCATCGTCGAACCTACATATGAGATGATCCCTACTTATGGAGAAAGTGCGCTGACCAAGTCCTGCGACGGTGCGTGCCCGAAACTGAGATCAAAGACATCATGAATCATTGCCATTCAAAGCATGTGGAGGTCACTTTGGGCACAAGAGGACAGCTAGGAAGGTGTTAGATAGCGGATTCTTTTGGCCCACGATATTCAAGGATGCTTATGAGCTGTGTAAACAATGCAAAGAGTGTCAACAGGAAGGAAATATCACAAGGAGGAATGAGAGGCCCATGATACCTATCCTCCCAGTCGAAATCTTTGATGTATGGGGGATGGACTTTATGGGACCATTACCGAGCTCAAGGGGCAAGGCATATATCCTGCTGGCAGTGGACTATGTTTCGAAATGGGTTGAGGCCAAGGCAAGTGCCACCAATGACTCAAGGGTGGTTTCAGCTTTTCTTAAAGCTAATATTTTCAACAGGTTCGGCGTGCCCAAGGCAATTATCAGCGATCAAGGAACCCATTTCTGCAACACTACTATCACCAAATTGTTCGAGAAATACGGTGTAACCCATCGGGTGACTACAACCTACCATCCGCAGGCTAATGGGCAAGCGGAATTATCCAACAGAATCATCAAGACTATATTGAGGAAGGTAGTGGGACCTATAGGTAAAGACTGGAGCACTCGTCTTGACGACGCGCTATGGGCATACAGAACTGCATACAAGACCCCCTTGGGCATGTCACCATACCGAATTGCGTTTGGCAAGATGTGTCATTTACCAGTGGAACTAGAGCACAAGGCATTTTGGACAGTGAACAAGCTCAACTTTGGTTGGGACCGTGATGGCCAAGCTAGAAAGCTTGACCAAGAGGCGGAAGAGATAAGGCTTGAGGCTTATGACAATGCCGTTCTATACAAAGAAAGATTAAAGAAGGCACATGACCGTCTTATAAAAGCCAAGTCATTCGAGCGAGGGCAATTGGTGCTTTTATACCGATCTCGATTCAAGTTGATGTCGGGCAAGTTAACAAGCAAGTGGTGCGGACCATATGAAGTCAAAACTTAATTTCGAATGGGTAGCCGAGGTCGCAGACACGAAGATGAGAAAGACCTTCAAGGTCGATGGACGATCTAAAGGCTTACTATGGGCATCACGAGATAGATCTAGGAGGCGCATCAAGTGCAAGCCCTCGGCGGAAAGATTTATGAAAGAAGTGCGGTCGAGCCACCATAATAACAAAGCTACGACGGGAGGCAACCCGGTATTTTATTTGCTTTCTTTGTTTGTTTTCTTTTTTGTTTTACTTGCACTACAAAAAAACGCGCGAACAGCGACGGATTAGCGACGCCTAAAATTCGGGTCGTCATCCAACGACGGATTTACGACGAAACACAAACGAAATAAATTAACGACGGACTTGAGACGTATTTGAGATGGAATTTGGCGGTACTATTTCGCGCGAACATATAACGACGGAACATACGTCGCTGATACGTCGTTGAGTTTAACGACGGACAAACTCCGTCGTTAAATTAAAGATTTTTTATTTTTTTTATTGTACACTTTAACTATCCGTCGCTAATCCGTCGTAAATTAACGGATTTTTATTATTTATTTTTAATTATTTAATACGATTTGATTTCTTTCGTCGTTATAATTATTTTTAGTTTTATTTATTATAAATAAAGTTTACTGACGGAATAGATTCCGTCGTTAATATTAATGCTTTTAATTTTTTTACGCTAAGAATTACAGCGACGAAAATAGTAGTCGTTAGTCCGTCAGTATACATTACGATGGATTAATTCCGTCGTTATATTAACGGTAATTTTTTACATATTTTAACGACGGATTATGTCCGTCGTTAACGTTATTCCGTCATTAGTGCGTCGCTAAAGTGTTTTAAATATAACAACAGATAGTTTACGTAAGCTAATCCGACGCTAATAAATTATATTACAGACGCGTCTTCTTCCCCATTTCATTACTCTGCACCCTACCTAATTTGAACCCTCCTCCGATCCTCACCCCATCCCAGCCGCCCGCCTGGCTGTCGTCCGCGCTCCTCCCGCCTTGCCGCCACCCGTGCCGCCCCAGCCACCGCTGCCGCCGCCCCAAGCCCTGTGCTCAGCCCCGCCCAAGACCGCCCTTGCCCAGCCCATGCCGCCGCTTCCGATCTGTGTACATATCTATTTCAAATTTATATTTATATTTCTAAAATTATGAGTATATATATATGTATTGGTATATATATATGTATATATTGGTATATATGTAAGTATTGGTATATTGGTATGTATTGATATATTTTCCCACCCTGTGCAAGCTTATTTTAATTCTAGTGTTTTACAAATTGGAAGTACAAGATATTTTGTAAAGTTTCAAAGTTGTAAGTAGGAATGATGGCAGTAGGTTGGTTTCTATGAGCATCTATTTTTATCAAATTGTAATATGTTGAATTTAGGTAGATATACATTGAATTTCATATAAATATGTATAGTGAAACTATTACTTGTTACAAGTTTGTTGATGAGCTTGAACCTTTTAGATTGAGAGATGCACATTTGGACGAATATATACTATGTCTCAGTCCATTTAAATTTCTGAAATTATGAGTATATATGTATGTATTTAATGAGTATGTTGGATTTAGGTAGATATACATTGAATTTCATATAAATATGTATAGTGAAACTATTACTTGTTACAAGTTTGTGAAATTTCTTAGATTATCAGTTGACAATTGTAAGTAAATTTATTGATGAGCTTGAACCTTTTAGATTGAGAGATGCACATTTGGACGAATATATACTCTGTCTCAGTCCATTTAAATTTCTGAAATTATGAGTATATATGTATGTATTTAGTGAGTATGTTGGATTTTAAGTGCCCTTAGGAATTTATACTTGGTTATTTAATGAGTATGTTGGATTTTAATGTATGGAATAAATTGGTGCTGCAAATATAATTTTATTGTTTATAAAGGATTCTGTTAAGTTATGAATCTTTTTGCATATTCCCAAATAGAAAAAGTTCACACATGATTAGTCTTATTTCTCTTTGATAAAAGAGTAGCAATCACAAAAAATTCCTCTCCTAACCCCTTCACATGTGATGTAAGTGATCACACCATTGATATTTATATGTATTGCTATATATATTAATGTTGTGATCATTTACATCACATGTCCCACACGTGAAGGGGTTGGAGAGATTTTTGTGATTGCTACTCTTTATCAAAGAGAAATAAGACTAATCATGTGTGAACTTTTTTATTTGGTGATTTATATTTGTGCATCGATTTTATACCTCAACAAATTAGTTTCATGTTGTCGTGCATCCGTGTTACTTTTCATATTTATATCATTAGAATAGAAGGTATATATTTGAATTTACTTTTATATAGTATATGTCTCGTGCATTTCTATTTCTATAACGTGAGAACCTTTTTGTTATGAAGCGTGAAATAGACTTGGATCTGAATATGAGTATACCGCTTTTGCATCTAAATATCCTAACATAACCAAACATTAGAAAATTATGCGCATACCTCTATTTACCAATAAATAGAGTTATCGCGGCATCTCTCACCTAAATTCTCTCCTCTTACAAATGTACTTCCAAATCATTAACCAAATGTACTTCCAAATCATTAACCAAATTAAAGTCGGGCTTAGTAGTTGGTACTCGAACATTTGCCTCTCACTTCATCTCCCAACATTTGCGAACATTTATCTCCCAAGATTTGCTTCTCACTTCCAAAATCTCATTTCCCCATGACAGGAACATTTGCCTCTCACTTCCAGAATCCCATTTCCACTTCCTCGTGATGAGTCAGAATCGTGAATGGATGTATAAGCGTTTTAGTACTCGTGGTGGATTAAATCATGATTTTCTTCGCGGACTTAAAAACTTCATTGAGTTTGCTAGTAATCAACTATCATTCATGGATGGGGAAAAGATAAAGTGTCCTTGTAAGAAGTGCAATAATATACCTTATCAAGTACAAGATACCGTGCGATATCACGTTTCAAAATTTGATTTGTTCCAAATTATAACACTGGATCTTTCGAGGGAGACAAATGTGAGTATAGATCCGCAATGCAAGATCACCCGAACCTCAATCAAATGCGTGACGACGATGGTAATGGATCTGCTGGTCCTCGGTTTAACTTTGTCGAGCTCGAAGAGGAACCAAATCTTCGAGGCACGAAAATTTTACGACATGTTGGACGTTGTCGATAAACCGTTGTGGCGGTTGCTCAAACCATTCACAATTATGCATTGTGGCTCGACTTCGAGTTGGAAAGTCGAGAATAATATATCCGAGAAAGGTTTTGATCAAATAATGTAACTCATGAAAGAGACAAATCCGGATGGTAATCTTATACCGATGACTTCTACAAAGACGAAGAAATTGTTGCGTGGCATGGGATTGCATGTGCACAAGATAGATTGTTGTCCACATAATTGCATGATTTCTTGGCGACAAGATTCGAATTGACGAGATGTAAAGTTTGTGAGCATCCACGTTCAAGAGAAATAATCGAGCATCCGAAACTCGAAAGAAATCACAAATTCCATGTAAGAAGATGTATTATTTTCCTCTTACTCCTCGACTACGAGGTTGTATGCATCGAGGCGTATACTCTCGATGCATTTCGAGAACTTCTCCCACCTAATGTTTGGAAAGCGAAGCGAATTAAGTTTATTTTTCAAAGATTTGACCTCTCGAAACATCAAACTTGAGGACATGTGCAAACTTCAAGAAAATATTCCGGTCATTTTATGCAAGCTCGAGCGTATATTCCTCCTAGTTTCTTCGATTCAATGGAACATCTACAGTCCATCTAGCGAGATGAAGCTCGTATTGCGGACCGTTCAATACCGATGGATGTATCCATTTGAAAGGTAAACGACCACTTTAATAGCTTGTTGTCCATATGTATAAATATACACATATAACTATTAATCTTTTTATATACATGGATAGATACTACGAAAGTTGAAAACAACGTGAGAAATAAAGCTCGAGTGGAGGTTCTATTTCCAATGCGTGCTTAGTAGAAGAAGCATCAACATTCATTCTTATTATTTTGAGGGTCACGTAAGAACGAAACATAAGAATGTGCCTCGTAATTATAATGTTGGGGAGATATTAGGCATGAAGACTTCCCGGATATGCTTTCAATATTCAAGGTGGGCGCCCTTTTGGAAAAATGTCGAAGAGATAACTAGATTCGAGTGAGTATGATGCTGCTCGATTATATGTGCTATTGAATTACGTTGAAGTTGCGGACATGTATTTAAAGTAAGTATTTATAATTTCACGTTGTATAACTTTCAATTAGTATAACTATTTAAATACTAATTATAACTATTTATTTTTGAAGTTTGTTTATCGATTTCTTGAAAAGATTACATCCATGGATCTCCTCCTCTGAGATTCAAAAGGAAATCGACAGAAACTTCTCACATTGGTTTGATACATATGTGAGTATATAATCCCATTAACCATAACCTTTTGTAATATTTAATCAGTCAGATTGATAGATGTTTATTGATTTGTTGGATTTAGGTCAAAGACCATACCAACAATGTCGTCAATCCATTCATATTGGATTTAGCAAAAGGGCCTTCTCCAGTGATTAAGACGTATCCAGGGTACTACATAAATGGGTATAAATTTCACACGTTAGAGCATGGGACACAAAGAGCCACCATGAACAGTGGTGTGTGCATTAAAGGTGAAACTTATGGTGCAGACAAGAATGAACTCGATTTTTATGGGCGATTACTGGAGGTTTGTGAGTTGGAATACCATGGGCTACCTATGAAGACCGTAACAATGTTTAGATGCGAGTGGTTTGATCCATCACGATTGGGGACATCGGCATCCACGAATACAAATTGGTTTACGTGAATTATAGGCGAAGGTATA
Source organism: Salvia rosmarinus (assembly GCA_036937905.1). Taxonomy (NCBI): domain Eukaryota; kingdom Viridiplantae; phylum Streptophyta; class Magnoliopsida; order Lamiales; family Lamiaceae; genus Salvia; species Salvia rosmarinus. The sequence continues at coordinate 52,319,976 of CM072814.1, forward strand.
ATAAGTATGAACCGTTTGTCCTTGCCACACAAGCCGTTCAAGTATACTATTGTCCTTATCCGAGTTTAAAACAATCTACAAATGATTGGTGGGATGTATGCAAAATTAAGCGAGAGCTAATGTGGAAGTCTCGGATGAATCATCTAGTTCGATAGTACCTCCGCCATTTCGAGAGGATGAAATGCCTTTAATTACAAGTGTAGTGGTTGATGATGACATGACACGAGTTCATCCCGACGGCACTTTGATAGACATAGAAGAAGCGGATGGCGAATCGATCGAAGATGATGAATTGTCGAATCGATTCATATGAATTATCGAATCGGAAAATGATAATACATTGAATGATGATGATTATGATGGAGATGAATAGGTCGAATTATCTTTCTTGCGGGTGATACACTTCTCCCGCAATTTGACTTTTCAAGGTATAATCAATACCCGGACCTCTATCTCTCTCTCTCTTTTTTTTGTTGCCATCCTAACGGATCATCTTTTGCTACAACCATTGCTTCTCTCTATTACGGCTATCGAGTATAACAAGATAGCACAACAAGTCACTGAACCATTACCTCTTCTCCCACTTTACTAATGCATTACAAGTCAAAACATAACAATTCTCTACTCGAGATTTTGATTTAGATGCCTCGAACCATGGTCAAGGACTAGATACTCGACCTAGATATAACAATTACATAATGAATGTGTACACATCGGTGATAAGCAAAAATATTCAAATATTATCATGCAATAGGACACATCAATGAATACAACATCAAACCGCAAATTTAGAAGTATAAGCCTAAAATACTGTTGAACAACCATTACAAGCATAAGAAAGTAAGTTTTCTCTCAAGACAACACATTTCAATGAATCCTATTGTCAAAAGCTTTATAGGAAAAGAAACAAGAATTACCTTGAAAGATATTGTAGATGTAACTTTTCAATGACAATGTTTAAACAAATAGCTAATGAAACCAAATTCAAAGACAATTGATAACTTTTGAAGAATAAAAATTATTAAAGTAACGTATCAAATCTATTTTCGGATGGCAAGTCGAGGACGAGGTAGAGGAGTCGGCCTAGTGATCATAGGAATATTTCGCATCTACCTCCTCGGATGAAGGGTTGGCGCCTCGGTGGGAGGACTTACGATAGGTGGAGGAGAGGGTCGGCGGTGGAGTGCAGAGATCGGGCGATGGGGAAGAAGACATTGACTATTATGAATGGGTACCTATAGTTTAATTAGATTATTTTTAACTCAATTGTACTTATTTGAATATAATGTATATTATTTTTAACTCAATTGTAGGATTTTATGTCCATCGCATGATGTTGCACATGTGATTACTTAGTCGTTCAAGAAGGTCATGAACTATCGGGGTTTCAGTTGAAAATTGGTCCCTGATGATCAGAGGCGGGTGTATTTTCAAGACTTTCAGGTATTATTGATTTACATTCAAGTATATTGGTTTATTTCAGACTAAGTGATAGTTAATTTGATAATATTTATATCCTTATGTTGAAAATGATGTTTAAGGTTCAATAAGTTTGTCTCCTTGTTGATAATGATATTTAGCAATTAATGCCACTCACACTCACAAATCACACACAATTATGTTTGTAAGACTTTTATTTTATTTTTACAAGCGTCATCTTTTAATTTTATTTAATTTTTTGTAATAAGTGTATTTTATCCTTATTTAATACTCTTAAATTTTAATAACTAATGTATGTATGTATTTATCATAGTAATTAATAAGATTATAAAGATAGATTTTTACATTTTCTTGATGCATATAATTTGACCGTGAAAGATACTTATACAAAAAGAAGAAGGAGTAAATCATTATTTTCAAGGAGTCTAACTTATTAGTCATGAAACCTATAAAAGGAGTTAGTTTTCATGTCCTATAAACTTAATTCAATTGGTTAGGAATTAGTAGATTTGGAGAAATGAATTAGTTTTGCCTCGTGTGACAAATGAATTCTACAATTTTATTATAAAAAAGTAGCCTATAAGATCCCATATAAGACCTTACTTTCACGTTATTTTCGATCCCAACAAATGTATTATTTTCGAATGTGCATTTCAAATGTATCATTTTCAAATTTATGCTTTCAGAATTATTTACATTGGGATGCGGCTTTGTCTCATGAAGTAGTCTAGTGCATGGTGCCAAAAGACGGCAGTGAGATATAAGGATCTGATTCATAAGATCAAGAGGCACAGAGCTGACGACGCGCCACCTCCATTCATTCCCAGATCGGATTGGCCTGCGTGGCAGGATTATTGGAATCAGCTTGAGGTGCAGACTAAGGCGGAAAAAGCTAGAAGGAGTAGGATGACAGAGCCAGATGGTGAGGGGACGGGGATCGTCAAGCACAGGGGTGGCTCCAGATGTGCTTTAGATTATGCTACCAGCATTGTAAGTATTTATTTTTTCGGAATTCAATTTAGGTTTTAATGTTGTTCTTCTTTCCGCCTCACATATATCATAATCTGTTAATTGCTAAGTTATTAGACGCCACAAACTAATTGGATTAAAACATCATTAATGAAGCTTGTTTAATTTTCTTATTTTTAAGTAGCAACTGTACCTCTATTATATGCACACAAATACTTATTATCATTTACCTACGTGTACATTAATAATGTTTGAATGAATGAATAGGCCAGAGAACGTGGAGTCCACATTTACGAGTGCAGTGGGATGTTTTTCAGAAATATCATGTCGCTCCCGATGGAAGTTATACAGATGGGAAGGCTCGTAGCATCGCGGTAAGTAGATTAAATATTAAATATGGTAATGATGTAAAAATAACTTTTATTTGGAAACTTAAGCGATTTTATTGCAAATCTGAGGAGCAAGTGGAGGACCAATTTGATTTTGACTCAAGCGTAGAGATGAGAGCCAGTAGATAGGACTCGGATCCTCAAGGGTATCCTGAGGCGCCGCATCGAAGAAAAGAGATTGTTTGGTCTTGGTTCTCTCACGTACATTCATGGAGAGCGACTCTAGTTACGGCTCTGCATGACATCTCGTATGGAGTCTCACGGATATCGAGCAGATTGATGGAGATGGAGGGCAGATGCGGTCGAGAGAGCGCGGATGGAGGAGCAACTACGGTTGGAGAGAGAAATGCTTGAGCGATCGAGTCGAGGATTGAAGCACAACAGATTGAGCATGCGGTTACTTCAACGACTTCAAGCTCGGTTCAAGCTCAACAGGAGGCATTCCGGTGATTCCTATCGGGCTCGAGTAGCGAGATGGACCTCGATCACCCTCCACCATCTTGATTCCTATCTTTCGTTTTACTTCATTTATGGATATGTTGAATTGTTGTTGTTGGATTTGGATTTGGATTGTTGAATTGTTGAATTGGATTTGGATTTGGATTTATAACTCCGTATCGAATAGTTGTTGTGAATTATAGAATTGTGATGATTGTGGATGTATTGAATAGTTGTTGGATTTGTGAATTATAGAATAGTGATGATTGTGGATGTATTGAATAATTGTGGATGTATTGTGATGATTTGTGATGATTGTGGATGATTGTGGATGGATTTTTGATGATTGTGGATGTATTGAACAGGTAAAAAACACGGGTAAAACCTAATCAAAGCTGGCTGTGAACAATTTGAAGCAATTTTAAGCATAGCGACGGAATTAAGTTGGAGCTGCGACGGTTACGAGGCGGAACACAACCTAATTTGTCGTGGTGTATCAACGACGGATCTCGATGGAATTTTTAGCGACGAAAAAAAGTTCGTCGTTAGTTGCGACGGATGTACGACGGACAAGCGAACGATTTAGCGACGGATCCGAGACTCAACTACGGCGGAAATATATAGCGGCGTAAAAAGTTCGCCGTTATTTGCGGCGGATCTCTGACGGACTTATCCAAAAATTTAGCGACGGAAACTATTCCGTCGTAAGTAACGACATGCGTTTCCGTCGTTAATTCGGCGTAATAAACGACAAGTCAAACGACTACCTTTCAGCGGCGGAGTTTTCCGTCGCAAGTCCGTTTCAAAATTTTGCGACGGAATGGTTACCGTCGTTGTCTTCGTAACAACGAGGCTTTTAGCGACGGAATAAATCCATCTCTGATCCGTCGTAGTTCTGTTTTTACGACGGATTTTTGATGTTTAGCTACGGATTTTTCCATCGCTGTTCGCGTGTTTTTTTGTAGTGTTGGTTTTGCTCCCGTTTTCCGTGTGGTGTTGTGTTGGTAAATCTACAGGAACAGTAGTGATCATGATCGAAGAGGGCAAGATGAGACGCTTGACATTCACCATGGGCAAGAGGGTAAGTTCTGGAACAAGTGGCAGGCGGTTGTCAGGAGAAAGGACGTAACGTCCCTTATAACTGGCCACTCCATAATTAACCTCAACATCTGCAACTTCCCCCTCTCTCTCACCTGAACCTTAAAGAAGAAACCCTTTCCATTTTAAAAAATGACCACCCGTAAAACAAGAGCCAGAAACACCACAAAAATTTCCGATTCCCCATCTGAACCGAAGAAAACCACCGAGCTCGAAACGAAGATGGCAACCCCCTCTGAAACTCCTACCACTCCCGAGATGCCCAAGAGCCCCTCTCCAGTAAACTCCGAGGACCTGTAGAAGATAATCGAGGAGACCGTACCTTCACCCGCAAAGGAGGCGTCGGAGGAACCACCGAGAGAGCCAACGGAGAAGCCCAAGAAGAAGAAAGCCAGCGTTCGAGGAAAAAGCGCCGTGGCGGAAAAGGAGGATACCCCGGAGACAGAGAGTCCACAGGACGAAGCAAATACCGACACAGGCGAGCCGGGCTGTATATCGACACGGCTATCTTTGGGCGAATGAAGGACATCTACTATGACCGGGGCGGCAAACCGGTCTTCAGGAGCCAGCCACGATGACGAGACAACCCTCGCCGATCTCCCGATCGGCCGGGAAGAGTAGGAGATAGCCGGAGGAGGAGGATATTAAAGCCGCTTGGCGGGATGGAGGAACAACGAAAGCGACCCATGATGCCACCTTGCCTACTTTGCCTGTTGGATTGGTATCCGACCCCCTTGACCTTTTGTCCTCCCTTTTGTTTTTTTTGTTTCTGTTTTGTTTTGTTTTTGTTTCATTTTTTTTGTTGTTTTTGTTTTGTTTTGTTGTTGTTGGTGGTCGACCCTTTCCTCACCCACTTTGCCTAGGCAAAGTGTGTGATGAATGGGGTTGCGTCTTTTGTTTGTTTGAGTTAAGAGAGTCGGTCCCCACTCTGACCCACTTTGCCTAAGGCAAAGTGTGTGAGTAGGGGGACTGCCTACCTTGCTCATTTCGTTTCGTTGTTTTGTGTTTGCGTTCCTCCTTGTTACCCACTGCTCAGCATAAAGTGTGTGAGTGGGGAGGGGTTTTCGTTTTTGTGTGTCGGTTAGCATGTTTAAATTGGTGGGATTGATTGGCCTGTATTTTGTTTTGTTTTGAATAATGTTAGTGGTTTTAGGAATTATGTTTTGAGCATGGCCGTATGTAAATAAGGATGGCGAATTGAATTTGAGCACACATGGTGAGATTTGAGCTTAAACTGTTGTATCTTGATCAACACAGTTTCCTTTCTTGTGTGATAATTGACATCTTCATTATGCTTTTGCTAGAACTTGCGTGCACTCTTATGTCGAGGCCTTATTGACTTAGCTAAAACATTTAGATGACTTAGGTAATTTTTCTTTCAAATAGCCCACTGAGCCAAAAATGTCCTACCTAATGTTAATCCCTCGTTCAGCCCCCTTGAGCTTAATAATTTCTTTCACTCACTTAAATTAGCCTGGAAAAAGAAGCCTACCCGGTCAATTGGACTTAGGAGCTAATAGAAGAGAAAAGGCGAACAAAAAGGGAAGAATAGTAGGCTCGTGATGGGCAAGAAACAAAGGGTTACCAAAATATCAAAGAAAATGGGCAAAATGCCCAATATAAAGAAGGTACCCAGAATTGAAAGAAAAATGAAGAACTTGAAATAAAAGAATATATATTGATGAAGTCCTAAGATGGTTGTGCTGAGGCCCATAAGAAAAAGGCGAAAGGAAATCCATGGAGGACAAAATAAATTCCTCGAACCTGAGTCCATGATGACCTTAGCCTCGTTCAAAAATTTCCCACCAATGTCTTCTTAAGCCCCATTCTGACCAAATAAAAGACCTAAGGATGAATGTTTAAAACTTTGTCTAAGCGGTGGAGATGGTAGAGGCACGCAAGCTTTATGGCATCGTCGAAATGAAAGATGTCTGGCGTATACACTAGCTATATACAAGAGTGCAAAGTGTTGGAGAGGAAAATGCCCAATATGCTCAAATTTGTATTTTGACTTGTTTGATGGTTTTTGCTTGAAATGAGTTCTCTTGAATCACGGCTTGTTCAATGAGCTTATATTGGTCGAGATAACTTTCTTTGGTAGAGATGTGCTAACCTTTTGTGTTTTTCGTTTTGTCTTTTCTTTCTTACATTGTCTTGGGCAAATTATGTTGATTTGTATCTTGAAAGCGTTTGGTTGAGCTTGTATACAATGTTTCTGTTACCACTATTACAATCTCTATCGGTTTGAATACTTGATTGCATATATCTGTCCCCTTATCTCATATATAAGTTAGATCATACGATGTGTAGAAGATCACGTAAGTGCGTATGATTGGTCAAGCTTAATGAGATATAAAAGTTTCACTGTTGAGGCGACTTAAGGGCGAGTTGTCGGTTTAGGCTACGGTATAGAGAAGTGACTTGACTTAGTTGCTTGTCTATGCCGGCACGTCTACGTATTGAAGGATCACGATGAGATGTGTTCTTCTTTCGGCCGTCGTGAAGAACCGAGATCTCGGTGACTTACGATGATCTAAACCTCGATAAGGTATTAGGTGAGTATGAGTTCTTGACCATCACTTTGACTTGTTATGAGTGAGGTTATATGTTCTAACCAATTCTCGCATCTTGGGTGGTGGCGATCTTGTATGTCGCTAGTTATACATGTCAGTCACCGTATCCGTTAAGGATGATGGCGTCCCTTAAGGAGCTCAAAGGTTTATTGTACTAAACCCTGCAGGTTGAGTTAGCTCAAGTACAATAATAAGGTTGAGTGGTACTACTTAAGGAAATGAAGTTATTAATCGTTTTAGCGATCGATTCTATAAATGATTAATGGACGTTCGATATCTTAAATACGAGGATTCGTAATGTCTAAGTGCAAGCTTGACTCAACTTGGTAATAAAGGGTAAGTCGACATTCTTTCTCTAGTGGCATGATCGAATGTTTATAAATTAATTTATGTTCGGGTGAACATAAGATAATTAATTTATTTGAGGCCCATCTTTATTCCTTGCATTTGATCCACAGGTGGCCATCAGTGCCCATAGCTTAGCAAGAAAATGGGTCCCTATATCTCTATGGCAAGATTTTATTCTCTTTATCCCACAAGGATATAATTATATTTATGGTATATGCATAGATCCTTTCCATATAAGATTATGGTAATAATCTTGAGAGTATGGAAATAATCAAGAGTATGGAAATAATCTAAGAGTATGGAAATAATCTAAGATTATGGTAATATTCCATATAGGATTATGGTAATATTCCATATAGGATTATGGTAATATTCCATATAGGATTAAGGTAGTGCATTATAAATATAAGGTATGAGATGAATATTCATTAATCCACACATAATTTGAAATTCCCATAGTTCTTGGGAGAGATTTTGAAACCATCTTAGAGCATTGGGTGATTTTCGAAGCATTCTCCATAGATCGTCCTCACTCGGCGTTGGAGATTGGGCAGCGGGATACGATCCGGAAGGTCAAAGCACGAGTCTCGACCGTTCAATCTGTTCATCCCGTTCGATCCACCTCGGCGGATCCAAAGGTAACACGAGAAAAACCCCGGCGTGTTGCGATTAATTATATAGGCGCATGCTGGGTTTATAATCAATGTATGGTGAATTAAACACCAAGATGGATCCTCGGGCGAGGGTTAACAATCGTTTTCCCTACAAGTGCAGCGTGCATGCTTGAGGACAAGCATGTTTAAAGTGTGTGCGTGTGATGAGCCCAAGTTTTGTGCTCTTTTTCTCGTGTCTTGTCTAGGTCTAGATCGAGTCTTTTGTGTCTTTCTTGTTGTGTTTTGTGTGCGGGAGGACACTTTGGTCGTGAGGGGCAATGCAGGCGGAGATGGGCGATTACATCTCCGAGAGGCTAGCCTCTTGGGCAAGCGGAGTAAAGAAGGTAAGAGCTGGGCAGAAGGAAGAAGAAGAGGCAGTCAAAAGAGCAGAGAGAGGTGATGGGCAAGATCTGCGAGATGGGGTGAATCTCGCTAAATCCGAAAGGATCTGCACAGCCAAATCCACGAAATCTGGAGGAGATCATCCAGATCCGTGCAGGCAAGGAAAGACGCCGATCAACAAAAACCATACAGTTGTCCACCCATGGGCCATTACCATCGTCGACCTCTCGGCCTATATATATGGATGAAGGCGCGACTTGTGCGTCTCTTCCTCGCTCGACTCTCGCTCTCATACTCTTAACATCAGATTCACCATCACCATCGCATACATTAAGTCCCTTCCGGGCAAACACTTTTATTTACTTTGTCGTATGTTTTGCCGGTGGCACTTTGGGCTCGCCGTTTATTTCATTCAAGTAATAGTAAGTTGTTTCCGTTTAATTATGGTTTCGATTAACTGTTGCATGTTTGTTTACTTTATGTCCGGCTAAGTCTTTATTCTGGTTTGGGCATGACTAAGTGAAGCATGGTTAATATAACTCGAGAGGTCTAAGTAGGGCATTACGATCTGCATGTGTGTGTTCGAAGCACTAGGTCTGAGCAATATATAACAACCAAACTCGGTGTGTTAGTTGCAAATAACATAGTGGGTAAGGGATGGTTGCAAGTAATAATTAGATTAAGGTGTCGGTGTCCGCACCCTAAATAGTATATTTGGTGTGGGCGAGTTGGAGTAGTCCTAGCGGTGCCTTTGCCAATCCGAGTCCATCTAGATCATACTTATTTGCTGTAGCTTGCATGTCTTGAGGTGTCCTCGTGCATGGGCATTACGGGTTAGATAGTTTGCATAGGGTGTCCCTTGCCTTCTTTACACATAAAGGATAGATTTGGAGGCGTGCGTCGTGGGCGTGACACGTGACAATGGGGTCACGACGTATGTCTCTTATAACTGGTTGATGCATGTCATGTAGAGAAAATCTTTGCACCTATGACCGAGTATTGATCGTTTTCACGAAGTTGTTGCCCAAGCCAGACTCGTCTTATTATTTGATATTCCCTTTGAGTTTGTTCCAGGTTTCTTTAGCCATATCTATAGTGATCAAGATAATTACACACTCTCATTCATTTTAAGTGACATCGTAACATCAGAGATTGCTACACCAACTCCTCGTGGGATCGACCCTATACTTATCGCTGGCTACGCCTGTGATGGGCAATAGGTTATAAATTTATTTTTAACGCTAAACGACAACGTGTCACTCAACCATTCTGTTTTCAGTATACAAATCCAACAATATCCCACTTATACTAAAGCAAACTTTTAGTATACAATGTGTCTCTCTACTAGCTATTACAAACAACACAATCACTTTGCTTCTCCCACTTATACAAAAAGTTTCCTTTCAAAGATGGGGCCATCTTACGCAATCCAAGTCCTCGAACATGCTCGTCGTAGACTTTTTGCGGTAGGCTCTTCGTGAATGGGTCAGCTAGTTTATCTGCAGTACCAATATTCTGAATCAGCACGTCACCTTATCGAATGATTTCTCATATGACATGGTAATTTCTCTCTTTGTGTTTTATCACCTTGTGGATCCGTGGTTCCTTCAAGTTTGCCACTGCACTTGAGTTATCACAGTACACTATGATACTCTTGGGCAAATGAGATACCACATTTAGATTCATGAGGTAGGTCTTGAGCCATACCGCCTCCTTAGCAGCCTCAGATGTGGCTATATATTCGGCTTCCATGGTGGAGTCTGTAATGCACCGCTGCTTTGCACTCCGCCAAGATACGGCTCCACCTCCCAAGGTAAACACATAGCCTGAGGTAGACTTCTTCTCATCACAGTCAGCTTGGAAATCCGAGTCTGAATAACCCAAAGGCATTAGACTATCTTCTTAGTAAACTATCCTATAATCTCGAGTCCTTTTCAGGTACTTGAGTATATGCTTTACCATGATCGATAAGCTTGTCGAGGTTGGGCGATATCTAGCTATAATGCCTACCACATAGCAGATATCGTACACAGCATTGCATATATGAGAGTTCCTACGGTAGAAGCGTACGGAACATATCTCATTTCCTCTATCCCTTTGCAGTCATCGATGACTGTTCCTTAGATAAAGGAACACAATGTCTGAAGGGTAGCAATCCCTTCTTGGCGGTTTGCATGCTAAAATGAGTAATAACAGTATCAATGTAAGACGCCTAAGATAAGCTCAATATTTCCCTCTTGTGATCTCGATAAACCTTGATCCCAAGAATGTACGTTGCATCTCCTAAGTCTTTCATCTGAAACTTATCGGCTAACCAACTCTCTATAGCTGATAATAATTCCACGTTGTTGCCAAGTAGAAGGATGTCATCTACGTAAAAGCAAGAAATACCATGTCACCGTTGACATCCAAACGATACATGCAACTCTCGCTAGGAAACTAGGTAAATCCATAGGACTTTACCACCTCGTCAAAGCGTAAGTTCCATGATCGGGAAGCTTGCTTGAGTCCATAAATGGACTTTTTAAGCTCCCATACTGGATGCTATTCACCCTTCACCACATAACCTTCGGGTTGCTGCATATAGATGTCTCTACCTTCCTCAAGGTGACTGTTTAGAAAAGCGATTTTTACATCCACTTTCCAGACCTCTAGGTTCAGGTGAGCTGCTAGGTCAGTAGAATTCTGATGGACTTGAGCATTGTTACAGACGAAAAGGTCTCATTCTAATCGATGCCCTTACTAACGCATCGACGAATGAGCAGCGAGAGTCAAGCAGACTTTGTCATAAGTTAAATAATATGGCCAAGTGCTATATGATGTCTACTATGTCCCAAGGTTTGCAACTGCAACATCATTTGATGGTAGACGCGATTGAAATATGGTTAAGTCTCGAGAGTAAGTTTGGGCAGTCGGATAAAACAGTCCGCTTCCATACAATGAGAGAAATATTGGCGTGTAGGATGGAAGAAGAAAGTTCAGTCCATGAACATGTCTCCCACATGACTCATCTTATGGATAGTATTGATCAGTTGGGAGAAGGTATCGACGGCGAAGCCAAGGTCGATATCATCTTCAACACACTGCCCAAGTCTTTTGAGAACTTTCACGTGAACACGATCATGAGCAAGACTGAGTACACACTTAGTCAGTTGCTTAATGATCTCGTGGCCGTGGAAGGCTAGGGAAATTTGATTTTACCCTCTCCCTATGATCTATCTTGGATGTTTAATTCACCATACATTAATTATATACCTAGCATGCAGCTATATAATTAATTAAAACATGTTGGTGTTTACTCATGTTTACCTTTGAATTTCTCGAATAAAAAACAATGAAGACTCGTGCTTTTATCTTCTAGACTGTATCCCGTTTGCCTAAAATCCAACGCTGAGTGAGAGAAATCTATGGAAAATACTGTAAAAATTCATCTTCTTCCTCAACCTTGAGATTTTCGAAAATCTCACTTATGGGAATAGTTATTTTGATTTTCTCCAACCTTGGATTTATAATGCAACCCTAGAGTCCTATTTGATATCTAATGATATCAGATAAAATATATCTAGATATAGGAGAATCAGAACAAAGTCCCAGTGGGACTCTACTAGTGAGGGGCGAAAATCTTCAGCAGTCCAGGCCTTGATTGGCCAGCTCAGGGATCAAATGCAAGGAATAAAGATAGGCCTAAAATGAATTAATTATCTTATGCTCAACCTTGAACATAAATTAATTCATAAACATTTATTCATGCTACTAGAGAATAAATGTTGACTTACCTGTTTATTACCGAAGCTGAGTCGGGCTTGCTGACTTTACAAATCCCCGTTTTTAAGATATCGTACGTCCATTAAATTTTTCGATGCGTCAGTGAAGGCATCGGGTTTGGGAGTAGTAAGAACAAACATGTGTTCTTCTGCGATAAGAACATACTCCATCCACTCGATAAAATTTGGACCGGATAGAGAATTTTGTGCGAGCATATTGATAATCGGTGTAAGAGACATATCTGAAAAATAGTGTAAACAGATAAGCATACGATCGCACATAATTCGTAACAATAATATTGTAACCTTTTGATAAAACAATATTAATTGAAACCTCTAATCGCCCAAGAAATCCCACATGCAAGCCACGCGTGTGGATGTTCACACATGAACCTCTCGACTAGACTAAAATAAATCTTTTAGTCGTTTAATTTCAATCCATGTCTACTTATCCTAAAAAATGAAATTAATGATTGGACCTTACTAGACCACATCACTATCGCAAGAAGGGACTTCGCGGGAAGTTGTACTTGAGGTGATGCCTAAGCAATGACCAGAATTTTGACAGCGAAAAATGAATTCTTAGAATTAGCATACTCACTCAGACCATACAGCTTTCAATTGAAATTCGTTTGTCATCTCATTTTAAATCTATCTCTAAAGAACTTATGAAAATTGCTTATGCAAGCCACGCGTGTGGACGTTTACACATGAAACTCCCACTTCTCAATAGATTAAAATATTTTATTTAGAAATCTCATCTAACAAACTTACGATAAACAGTGCAAGCAAGCCACACGTGTGGACGTAGGGGTGAAAAAAACCGAAAATCGGTATACTTGACTTACCATGCCGAAAAATACTGAATTTTTGGTATACCGTGATTTTCGGTACGGTATGATACCGTACCGTTAATTTTCGATACGATAACGGTATCAATTTTTTCGATACCGCGGTATACCGATATATACCGTACCGCTGTATATACCGAAAATTTTGGTATATACCGGTATGTCGGTATATACATATCGAATTTTCGGTATGAATTCCGATACGGTATACCGGTATACCGTACCAAAATATAATATTTTTTATTATATATAATTATAATTAGTATTAACTTTAAAAATATATATTTATTCATAATTATTGATAAATTATAAAATATGTTATTAGGTATAATTTAAAATGAATAAGAACTTTTATACTTACTAAAATTATAATTATAAACTAAGTCACATCTATGTTATATAACTAATTTGCGATGAGTTTAAAATAATTATAACTTTTAAATAGATTTTGAAAATAAATAAATAGAATAAATATAAATTATATAATAGATTATGTTAAATAGTATATTCAATTTATAATATAGTCTATATTACTATTAAATAATGAAAATAACTTATGTTTTACATACGTTTAAACTTTTGATAACGGTATATGATTTTTTATTTTAATTAAATATTAATATATACTTTTATGTATATTATGATGTAAAATAAAAATTAATGCAATGAGATACCAATTGGTTAAACTCAAAAATAATTACATGATCTACTAAGTTATTATTTGAAACTATAATATCAACATACAATATTATAAAATTAAATATATAAGTACGAGCTATATAGTTATATTATATATCTATAATTATAATCGGTAAATAAATTACGTCTAATTTATATAACTAATTTACAATGAGATACGAATAATTATAATTCATAAGTAGACTTTGAAAATAAATGGGATAAATATAATCAAATGATATTAAATATAATATTAAATTCATATAGTCGATATTATTATACGTAATGAAAATACTTATGTTAAACATATACTTTAAATTTTCAATAACTATATATGTATTTTATATTTTAATCAAACCTTAATATATATTTTCATGTATATTATAATATCAACATAGTTAGTTAATGACACTAGATTAGAACAATATAATATCATTATAGTTAATTATTAAACTAGAAGTAATAACATGATTTACTATTTGTTGTTTTTAAAAAAAAATTAGAATATCAATATAGTTAATTATAATAAAGTATATATAAATATACAAGTACGTGTCACATATTCATATTTATACACCTATAATTATAATTAAGTAATTTTTTATAATTTCGATAATTTTTTATAAATTCGGTAATTTCGGTAATTTCGATAATTTTCGGTAATTTTGGTATACCGAAGTCCTATACGGTATACCGTAAAAGTCGGTACGGTAACGGCATAAAATTTTAGCATACCGTAATCTTCGGTATACCGACTTTCGGTATGCCGAATAGTTCGGTACAATATCGGTATCAAATTTTTCATATCGTAATTTTTGGTACGGTATACGGTATGACGAAAATTTTTGGTATACCGTACCGACCCACCCATATGTGGATGTTTACTCACAGTGTGTACTATTTTGTTTAGAGACCAAAATGTGGAGGTCTTGATGTTTTTAATATAAAAATTAATACGTAACGGACCGGACTCGTCAAAACTGGATTTGGGCCAAAAATCAAAAACTATGTCGAAACAATGAATTGGGCCGACTCGGGTCAGAAAATTGCATCTGGGTCGAAAAATAGGTCAGGGCTGAAAATGGGCCGGGTCGGCCCAAGATGGGCTGGACCGCGTGTTGGGGCACAAACCAAAGCACGCCCAGCCGCACATGTACCGCCCATCTCGCCTTGTCTCCTGCGCCTCACCTTCCGCCGATATCCGCCCACAACTTGCCGAAGCAGCATGCCGAGCACCGACGTCGTCGAGGACTGCTACTGTGGAAGTCGCCCGCACACGTCGAGCACCGAGGTGCATCAAAGCTTCCTCCCAGCTCCTGTCGATGTTTGCCAAGAAGGAAAATCACACGCGTCTCGTACTTCGGGTCTACCCACATGCTTTGCGTGATGGGCACCAGCGAGCAGAGACCACTCGTTGTCTTTCGATTACTACCGAGACATGCTGAGGTATCTGCGCGACAAACGTGTTCCCCGCACACTCTGCTACCGATGTCTGCCGAGAAAACCCACCGAAAGTTCGACGTCTTTCTTTGGATCTTTGTTAAAGACGTGAGTGTCGACATCTTGTCGAGGCGTCTATACTGACTACCGGTGACGACGTGAGCGTCGACCACACCCAGCGTGCCGTCGCCCACACGTCCTCGCGCCGCACGTCTGACCATCCGGAGAGCCTCTCGTCGCACCGTGGGATAGGACTCCATCGTCTCGTCTCATTCTTCGTGTTCTTTGTCTTCGTTCCTCGTTTTTACAGATTTGATTTGCAAAACATAAATCCAAATCTAACCACGAATTTTCTCATGGTGAAAAATTAATCCAACAAAAAAACGAGCCACGATGAATGACAGATCTACAATTAATTATTGTGCACGTAATAATCAAACTGAATTAATCCAACAGAGCCAAGATACTGGTCACAGGCTCTGATACCAACTGTTGGAAAATTTGATTTTACCCTTCTCCTGAGGATATATCTTTGATGTTTAATTCACCATACATTGATTATATACCTAGCATGCGTCTATATAATCAATTGTAATATATTGGTGTTTACTCGTGTTTACCTACGAATTTCTCAGATAAAGAACGATGAAGACTCGTGCTTTGATCTTCTGGACTTTATCCTGTTTGCCAAAACTCCAATGCTGAGTGAGAGCAATCTATTGAGAATACTACAAAAATTCACCTCTTTTTCTTTTCTATGAAATTTCAAAATTTATAACAAGAAGAGGATTAAATTTCTAATGTTCTCTCACCTTTTATTTATAATATATCCCTAGAATCCTATTAGGATATGATCTCTGCATGTTTAATAAATACAATCATATCTTTTCAGATAAACCATATCTAGAATAATATCGTTTGATATCTAATGATATCAGATAAAATCTATCTAGATATGAGAGAATCATAACAGAGTCTCAGTGGGACTCTACTTTGTAAGGGGCGAAAATCCTAGAAGCACTAGGTCTTGAAGGGCCAGCCCAGGGATCAAATGTAAGAAATAAAGATGGGCCTAAAATGAATTAATTATCTTATGTTCAACCCGAACATAAATTAATTCATAAACATTTATTCATGCCACTAGAGAACAAATGTTGACTTACCCCCTATATTACCGAAGATGAGTCGGACTTGCATTTAGACTTTACGGATCCCCGTATTTAAGATATCGCACGTCCATTAATTATTTATAGCTTTCTGACTGCTTAAAATAATTAATCTCTTTAATTCCTTAAGTAGTACCACTCAACCTTATTATTGTACTTGAGTTGAACTCAACCTGCAGGGTTTAGTACAATAAACATTTTGAGCTCCTTAAGTGGACGTCATCATCCTAAACGGATACGGTGACTCGATACAGGTAACTAGTATGACATACAAACACCGCTATCACCCAAGATGCGGAGAATATTGGGTTATCTCATGAAACCTCACCCACAACAAGTCAAAGTGATGGTCAGCAACTCATACTCACCTAAAACCTTATCAAGGTTTAAATCAACATAAAGTCACCGAGATTTAGGTTCTTCACGACTGTCAGATAGAATAATTCATCTCAGTGTGATCCATCAATACGTTAGAGACGTACCAGCATAGATATGAAACCAAGTCAAGTCACTGCTTATCTATACTGCAGCCTATACCGACAACTCGTCCTCAAGTTGTCTCAGCTATGATCCTTTTTATATCTCAATAAGCTTGACCAATCATACAGACTTCTGTGATCTCCTACACACTGTATGATCTAACTTTTGTATGAGATAAAGGGACATACATATGCAATCAAGTAAGAAATTTAGATAGGAGATTGTAATAGTGGTAACATGAAATATTGTATACAAGCTTAACCATTCTGCTTTCAGTATACAAATCCAACAACCGGCAGTGCACGCGATGTTTTTGTTTCATTCGTATCTTCCTCGTCCGACCTCCGAATTACGAGTCGTTTGTGCCTATGGATTTATAATGCTGAGTATTTTCAAACCATATTTTTGGAACACAAATTCTTTCCCAATTTTACTAAGAAATAAGCAAAAGAAGCCAACGAGTATCAATTCTTACAAATAATACAAAACTAAACAAATACTCTCAACAAACATGATTTCCACCATCAAATAGGACTTAACTTAACATAATAAATAATTAAAAACCCATGTTTGTCAACTTCCCAAAACTTAAAGAATTGTTTGTCCTTAAACAAAGAAAACAAACGATAGAACACAAGCATGGCTAAATAGATTGATGGTGATAAATAGCCTCAGAAACTTTTAAAAATTCCACAAGAAATTCAAGTATGTGACATCTATATCTCAACGTCACACAAATTAATAAGCATAAATACATAGCCTCTTCAAAATCAAATTCTCACAATATGAAAATATATATTAAATAAGCTCTCAACTCTCAAGTGTAAAGAAAATGACGTTCTTACACTCATATTCAAATTACACATAGCATCTAACATGCTTGCATAACGTCTAGCTTTTCCATCGTTGAAATGTGTGCTTTAGAATTAAGATAAAAAAGGAATTTATTTTTGGTTGTAATTGTTGGATTTGTATACTGAAAGTAGAATGATTGAGCTTGTATATAATGTTTTCTGTTACCACAATTACAATCTCCTATATGAATTATTTACTTGATTGCATATGTATGTCCATTTATCTCATACAGAAGTTAGATCATACAGTGGGTAAAAGATCATAGAAGTCTGTATGATTGGTCAAGCTTAATGGGATATAAAAAGGATCACAGTTGAGACAACTTGAGGACGAATTGTCGGTATAGGCTACGATATGATCTGCAGTGACTTGACTTGGTTGTTTGTCTATCTTTGATGCGTCTCGGCGTATTGATGGATCACAATGAGATGAGTTCTTCTAACTGACCGTCTTGAAGAACCTAGATCTCGGTGGCTTTACGTTGATCTAAATCTCGATAAGGTTTTAGGTGAGTATGAGTTACTGACCATCACTGTGACTTGTTATGGGTGAGGATTACATGAGATAACCAAAGATTCTCCACATCTTGGGTGGTGGCAGTGCTTGTATGTCATGCTAGTTACCTGTATCGAGTCACCGTATCCGTTTAGGATGATGACATCCCCTTAAGGAGTTCACAAGGTTTATTGTACTAAACCCTGCAGGATGAGTTTAGCTCAAGTACAATAATAAGGTTGAGTGGTACTACTTAAGGAATTAAAGAGATTAATTATTTTAAGCAGTCAGATGCTTTAAATAATTAATTGACGTGCGATATCTTAAATACCGAGATTCATGAAGTTTAAGTGTAAGCCCGACTCAGCTTCGATAATAAAAGGATAAGTCAACATTTATTCTCTAGTGACATGAATAAATGTTTATGAATTAATTTATGTTCTGGGCTGAACATAAGATAGTTAATTCATTTTAGGCCCATCTTTATTCCTTACATTTGATCCTTGGGCTGGCCTATCAAGGCCTGGAGCTACTGGATATTTCGCCCCCTATAGCAGAGTTCCACTGGGACTCTATTCTGATTCTCATGTATCTAGATAGATTTTATCTGATATCATTAGATATCAAATGATATTATTCTAGATATATTTTATCTGAAAAGATATGAATGTATTTATTAGATATACAAAGATCATATCCTAATAGGATTCTAGAGATGCATTATAAATACAAGGTGAGAGAAGATCAGAAGTATCTAATTCTCATTGTAATTTTCGAAATTACATAGTTGAGAAAGAAGGAGACGAATTTTGCAGCATTCTCCATAGATTGCTCTCACTCAGCATTGAAGTTTTGGCAAACAGGATACAGTCCAGAAGATCAAAGCACAAGTCTTCATCATTCTTTATCCGAAAAATTCGTAGGTAAACACGAGTAAACACCAACATATTGTAATTAATTATATACACTCATGCTAGGTATATAATCAATGTATGGTGAATTAAACATCCAAGATAGATCATCGAGAGTGGGTAAAATCATATTTTCCTACAGTAATGTAGGCTCTTTGGTAAGGTTGAATGTTTTTAGGCTAAGTGACTCATTATTCCTAAATATATTCTTCAAACATTTCAACAAGTCAATGATACCCAAAATTTTCACCAATGCAAGCTCATCCCATCACCCATGCCAATTCTTTGGATTTTTCAACTTCAAACATCACAACTTATGAGAATTTCTCAAACTTTGCTACTACGATGCACACTTGCTTTTTATTATTTTTTTCATTCATTCATTTTTTTAAGCTTATTGAGATAGTAGCATTTTTTTCTTTGGAATCTTATCTCCATAAATATCAATTTCTCACAACTCATTCTCATTCGCACCATATAATTTTCTCAACAATAATCACCTTCTAGCTCCATCCCCAAAGGTTAAATAAAAGAGACGAACAAGGCTCAAAGCGACTAAATAAGGATTATCAACAAGTAAGGACAAAGATTGGGATAGAAAAATGGCTATGAAAGAATTTCTAAGATCATGTCAAAATTCCTAAGCACACGATGCAATCTCGAAATAGAAGTCAAAGCAAGTTCTAAAGATGTACATATAAATTTGAACAATCTCACTCAAGAATGAAATAAGACTATCAAAATGTCATAGTCACAAGCTCAAATATCACATAGCACATTTCATGATTTTTATTTTTAGAGGCTAACATATTAACACTAATCAATTCATGATCAATCAATCAATGAATGTCAACATACAAGAATTCACCAGATAATCCGTTCTCATCATCGGCCTCATCACCAATCACTAGCTCATGCTAAGACACAAAAAACGAAAACAAGACAAAACAAGATTCAATAAAACAAACAAAAAGCTTTTAAAATAGGGCTAAGACGACCACACTTCTCACTCCTCCCAAACTTATTATCACAAAGTGATAGATAATTTTGCAAAAAAAAAAAAAAGAAAGTGGGCGAATTAGCACAAACTCACCCAGGAAAATCAAGGTAGTTGATAGTGTGGCGGCCACCCACTAGTGTGCAACTCTTGCATCATCTGAATCATGCATGTTGGTCGTGTCTGACCTTATCAAGGTCGTTTCACCGCCCACGACTCCCAAATCTATTCAACTCATCTCCAATCCATGAGTAGACACATTGTGCCCAAGAACAATGCTTTCTTTGACCATAAAATGACACTTCTCCCAATTGAGCACTAGGCACGTCTCCTCACAACGCTGCAATACTTGAGACAACACTACAAGAATTTAGCTTATAGACAACATGTAATAGACCACGTACATTAATATTAAAGTTGTCTATGTTGTGATGAACCACGTCTTGGGGTGAAAGCGTGGTCTATAACCATTTTTCACACGATTATAGGCGGCGGGGTTCATTCGCGTGGTCTATTAGTGTGGTTTTCATATTATAGACCACGGGGTTCATTCCGCGTGGTCTATTAGCGTAAAATTTCATAGACAACGGGCTTTAGCCACGTTGTCTTCCTCTCGTGTTGATGAAATACCACGGGTCATTAGCTGCGTGGTCTATCGCCTCACTTCATTCGTAAATTAAATTTCAATTTTAGGGCTTAAGTTTTCCAAGTTTTCCCGCCCTTCCCCTCACTTCAAAGACACAACGACAACCTTCCTTCCTTCCCTCACTTCAAGACCTCTCCTCGCTTGAGTTCACTCCTCTCCCTCCCTCGCCTCCCAATCGCCAGACGGCCGAGCACTGGAGTCAGAGACTCAGACCCAACCCTCCTCTCCGCCTCCCTCTCCATCGCCCGGGACGGCCGAGCCGCCTCCGCCTCCGCCTCCGCCTCCGTCTCCATCGTCTCGTCATGCGGTCTTGGTGGTAAGCATTTCATTATTCTATCTCAATCTCCAAGCATTGTCTTACCTTGTCCATGATGTTCCTCCAAATTTTCCCCATTTCGAGTTGGAAGAACTCTCTGCTGCTCTGCCTTCCTTGTCCCAACTCAAATCGAAGCTAAATCGAATAAGGTATCGTAACATCTTCCTCTCTTCATGTTTCCTTTTCTTGTATTGAGTATTGTTGTGTAAATTTTGGTTTTGTATAATTCGAATATGAAATGTTGGGAATGAATGGATTGATGGAATGAATTGAAAGACCGAGAGAGAGAGTGAATGAATTCTTCATGTTTGTCCGGCCGAGTCAGTGCCGATTGCCGAATATCTTATAAGTAATCTGTGGTCACAGTGTATATGATTATGAGTAGACTAGAGAGGGTGTTTGTTTTGGAAGTAATGTGGTATGTGAATGCGGTAGAAGCTGGGTGCGAGAATCTATTAAGGGCAGGCATGAGTTTGTACACTATTTGCTCTTCATGTACAAGGGATAATAAGATTCACGCCTACATCATTGTGCGGTTGGGATAAGATACTCTAGTTTTTGGTGCTGTGGTTTTATTGAGTATGTGTATTAGATTTGTTATCTTTGCATTTACATGTCTTGATTTGATATTTATGGGGATGGTGAAGATAGGTTCTATGGGTGAATTTTAGTTGCATAAAAAAGACTATGCCGAGAAGGACATAAAACTTGAAGCATGTTATATATAGCTCATATAATAATGATGTCTTATTGTTGCTATATTGGTGCTTTCTTGAAGTCGTTTTCCAACTCTCTAAGGTGGTATTACCTTACAATGTGCTCTTAGAGTAGATGCATGCAGCCACTAGACTTGCAAATATACCACATAAAGGACTTGGTAGTTTTGTATCTCGCATTTTATTTAGACATAAGAGATGATGAATTTCCGTTACAATTTAGCATGTATTTCCTTGTATATTTTAGAACATGTTAGAGCTTGTGTTAAAGGGTTATACTCACAGAAGGATGAGTGTGGTCGAGTGTTGAGTGGAAATGTTTACATTTCCTGCTGATTGATCTTAATTTCGTAAGGGAAATAAATGCACGCAAGAACACCAGAGATTTACGTGGTTCGATCTATGAATAAGATCTACGTCCACGGGGAGAGATAGTAGTCGTGTATTAAAAATATGAGGAGTGATTACAAGAAGTGTAGATGATCTTTCCATCTAATCTATCCTCTATTTATACACGATTATGATAACCTAGATCTCGAATCGAGATCTATTATAAGATAGGATTTGAATCATATCTCTCTCTAATTAGGATTCTCGTAGATATGACCGAATCTTCTACGTTCCTCGAGCTTATTTATGTTGGGCACGGTTCGGAGCTTTCTTGGGCCGGACTCGTATGGGCCGAGCTTCATATCAGGCTTATTTATGTTGGGCCTGATGCTTGGGCCTGGGAGTTGGGCCGTATCCTATCATATCCCTCCCCCAAAAAGACGCAGAAGCGAGGTCGTGATGGGTTTGGGGGATATTTGCCAGAGATGCGTCCGTGACGGAGTGGAGCATGGTCGATCTAGTAGTTATCCTTGTATCTTGACTTCGTATTTTGTCGGCTTGACTTGATTAGTCTTTGCGCTGATGTCTTTGGATGGGCTTCACTTGACGAGGCTTTATGCCGAGGTCTTTGATTGACTTCGTCTGACGAGGCGTTATGCCGAGGTCTTTGACTGGCTTCGCCTGACGAGGCGTTATGCCGAGGTGTTTGGGTCGCCTGACGAGGCGTTATGCCGAGGTGTTTGGGTCAGCTTCGCCTGACGAGGCTTTATGCCGAGGTCTTTGACTGGCTTCACCTGACGAGGCGTTATGCCGAGGTCTTTGACTGGCTTCGTCGGACGAGGCATTTTACCGAGGTGTTTGGGTTGGCTTCGCCTTTACGAGGCGTGAAGCCGAGACTGAACGCAGGATGCCTCATAGCATTTAATGCGCATTTAATGTAGCAGCGGTTGGATTCCCAATAAAGCGCATATTGGGAGAATAACTTCCGTGATACATCTCTTCGCCTATCACTTGTACATTTCAATATTCAAAAAATTCTAAAACTTCTTGTGTTCCAAAAGTTTCTCTGTCGCCATTATCGCCCTCGCGAGTATCAGTGCTATCTTCCTCGAATCTTCAAACCAGTAAGTTATGGCTTCCTCATCTTCGTCACCTTCTTCTGATTCTCACGGCCCTGAGCGCCGTATTGTATCTGTGTCACCACCGGATTCTCCGGTGGATTTTGAAATTTATCATCTTGGTTCCCCCCCAACCTACCTTGTGTAGATTAGATTTTCCGTCTTTCTATGATTTAGGTAAAGTTTCTTTGTTTCCTTCTATTCGACAACCCTCGTGATATTAGAGCTTGCCTCAAATTTTTGTTCAAATCCGTTGGGTTAGCGCCTCATCCAGGGATAGGGCTAGTCTCCCTCCGCACGGATTTGTAACAGTATACGAGGACAGCTTTAAGTGCGGTCTTCGTCTTCCTTATCCTTCCGTGTTTGTTGAGTTACAACAGCTTTTTGCTATCCCCGCCCAATTAACACGAACTCTTTTCGTCACCGACGGGCCTCGGTGTATATGCGTATAGCATAATAGCGCCCGTTGAGTCTAGGGCTCATCCTTAGATTTTTTCGCCTTAAATATAGTGCGGGGTGGTATTACTTAGCGCCCCGTCGTAAATTTAAGATAAAGACGAAGTCGAAGATATCAAACTGGCGAAGAAGTACTTACGCGGTTTGACGACTCTTATGAATTCGCTTGGGCGTGATAGGCGGCCGATGTGGCCGTTGGAGATTGCTTCGTGATGTGGAGACCTATTCGACGGGGTTGGCTGGTCGCGAAGTCTTCTCTCGAGGCCGAACTAGCGGCCGGTGAGCCCTATGACCTGCTTTGCTGCGAGCCGGCGGTGAGGCCCCACACTTAGCTTTAGTGTCGAATGTATTTTGTTGCTCTCTATTGACTTGATATATGTTCTTTACGTAGTGGAATTAGTCTCCTCAAGGAAGAGAAAGGGGTCGAGTCCGTGGCCGAGCAATCAAGAAGGCGGCGAAGGCGTGCCGAGGTCACCCGAAGAGGGCTGAAAAGACTACGACCTCGCCTCAGTAAGCGTTCGTCGCCTCAGCCGAAGAATTCATCGCCTCAAACGAAGCATTCGTCGCCTCCGCGCACCTCCCGCTCCAGAAAAGAGAAGCGTCATCCTCCTACCGACGACGACGATGATTGCACGATCCTTGGTACCCAGGTCGCACGTCCGGCTTTTTCCCATGTAATGCACTGTGTTGTACTTTTTCAAGTCGTATTGAGGCTTTGCTTGACGTTGTTAGCTTTATAACAGGGGACCGAGGATGTGAAGGTCCAATTGATAGCGGCGTCCGAGCTTGTTGTTGGGCATTTGAATGATGTCGTGGCTCATTTCGAGCACTTGGCTCGCTACGCC
This sequence comes from Salvia rosmarinus, assembly GCA_036937905.1. NCBI lineage: Eukaryota > Viridiplantae > Streptophyta > Magnoliopsida > Lamiales > Lamiaceae > Salvia > Salvia rosmarinus. Next base: position 52,344,290 of record CM072814.1, read on the forward strand.
CACGAGCTGGAGGGGGAGAAGACCCTTCTTGTGGCGGAGGCGATCGAGGCGGAGGAGAAGGCTCGGGTTGCAACCGAGAGGGAGGCCACAGCCTTGGCCGTGGTGGAGAAGGTCAAGGCAGGGATTGAGGCTGCACGGGCGAAGGCGTCGGCCGAGATAACATTTTTGAAGGCCGAACTGGCTTCGGCCGAGGCATCGAAGGCCGGATTGAAGGCCGAAGTGGAGGCGTCCAGGCTTAGGGAAGCCGAGGAAGCGGCTTCGCAGGGGGAGCTTCTCCGGGCTTATACCGAGAAGCTTTTACATCTCGAAAATTTTCGGTGGCGAATAAGATGGCGGAGTGGCGAATAAGAGGCGGTGTCGATACTCGGATGACGTCGCGATGACTATCGACTTAGATAAATATAAGTATGGATACGAGGTGGTGGAGACCGACGCCTGTGCGGTCTTATGTTGGTCTCTCTCATTGGCGGTGCGAAGAGCTTGCCGTCGTTGAGTCCGCCTCGTCCTCGACTCTCTTGTTCGCCGAGTCCGTCGTGCTTGCTCGATGGACGAGATCCCCTCAAAGCTATCATGGCGGTGACTAAGGAGCCGGAGGCCGAGGTGGCGACCGTTGAAGCTTATAAGGAGACCGAGGTGTCGGCGGCGAAGTTCAGAAGGAGGCCGAGGTGTCGGCTGCTAAAATGCCTGAAGCCGTTGAGACCGAGGTAGCGACTGCCGAGGCTGAGGCAGGCGGGGTTGGCACTGAGGAGATGCAGCTCGGAGCTGATGGCGGGGTCAGTTGATCCTTGTAAATTTTTTTTTTTTTGTGTACTCGAGCACGATATTCTGCCCTTGAGGCCTTAATAAAATTTGCTTTTCACTGAAGAGACTTGCCTTTCTTGTTTTCTCTTTGTCCAGTCTTCTCCTGAAATGCCTGATGCTTCCCCTTGGTTAAATCACATCGAAGCTTTGACGCGGGCTATTGAATCAAAAGAGATTGAACTCTTCCGTTTGAGGGAACAGCTAGACCATGTGCAGGCAGAGGCTGATACGAAGCTTAGGGCTGCCCAGGAGAGCTGTGACGAGCTTCAGGCTCGCCTCTTGGAGTTGGAGGAGAAGTCCGAGATTGCCAAGGAGGAGGCTAGAACAGTAGCTGAAGAGCACTCCGAGTACGAGGAAGTCATCCACCGAAGTGGTGGGATGACCATTCCTGAGGTCGAAGCTAAGGTTGTTGAGGCCGCTGCTGCGTGTGCGAGGTACGAGTGCAGTACGGCAAGAAATCTGGCGGTTCTGAGCGATTCACCGAATTGAAAAGACTGGAGGCATATATAAGACTGTCGTTGCTCGACAACCACAACTCGAACCGCTTCAACCGGATCTGAGGCCTCTTCTTCACGCGGGCCTCGCTCGCCAGACTACAATTTATGTTCAATTTTGACGATCCGGAGTGGCGAGCTCAAAGAGAGGCGCTATGGCCCAAGGCGGCGTGGATCCGCAGAAGCAGTCGGGCGTCATCGAGCGCCTAGGTCGATCTAGCGAGGCTGCGTCGTCGAGTGGCCGAGGTCGAGCTGGCAGGGCTCATAGCGTAGATCGAGGACGAGGTAGAGGTAGGATTAGTATAGATGCTCTGTTGAATCCCGATTTTGCTAGGGATTGGCTCAGCTTTTCCCGGCCTCCTGGACCCTCTTCGTCCTCGTGATGTACAAACTGTATACTTTGAAATAAAATTATTTTTGCTTTGTGTTGACTCTTCGAGAACACTTGTCTTTAATTACCGTAAACAATGAGAAGGTAGGTCGTCCTTGTTTGGCGAAGATAGCTCGTCCTTGCCGTAAACAAAGGTAGTTTATCTTAAACGAAGGTATCCGTCCTCGAAATAAATGAAGGTATCCGTCCTCGTCTGAAGCTTCCTCGAAATAAGCGAGGGTAGTTAGTCCTCGTATGAAGGTATACGTCCTCGAAGTAAGCGAAGGTATCCGTCCTCGTGCGAAGGTATGGGTTCTGTTTTGCCAAGTTTTATCGGGAGGAGGTCCCTTCTGGCGCGTTTGTAGTTCGTCTTCCTATTAAACGAAGGTAGTAGTCGTCTCCGTCGAGGGTATAGTTAGATCCTCGAAGAGGGTATAGTTAGATCCTCCGAAGAGGGTATAGTAATTTTATAAGAGTTATATGCATAAGTGACAAATGAAAACATGCAAGACAAAAATAGATAGAGAAAAGAAAGATTTTTATTGATAAGAGATAATGGAACAAGGCGACAAGACTCGGACTCGACCTAACGGGACTCAAAGACGAACAAGACTCAACTTTCGACACTTATGCAAAATATCTCTTCAAATGAATGATGTGCCATGTGTTGGGTATTTGCTCACGAGACAAATGGGCGAGCTTATAGGCTCCTTTTCCGAGGACTTCTTCGACCCGTAAGGTCCTTCCCATGTGGCTTCCAGTTTGCCGAGCTTTGCGGTTTTCTTCGACTTCATTATTTGAACGAGGTCGCCTACTCGGGCTGTCGGGACGACACGCTGGTTATAATACCGAGCTACTTGTTGTTTGTACCGAGCTTGTGATGTGGCGAGGTCTCTTTCTTCGAGCGGATCTAGATCGGTTCGTAGATTTTCCCCATTTGCTTGACGGAGAAGTGAATGGTGCGGGAACTCGATATTCGATTCTGCGAGGATCATCGCCTCGGTTCCATACGCCCGGTGTAGGGCGTTTCTCTGCGTTCGCCGTCCAGGTATTGTTCGGTATGACCATAAGACTTGTGGTAAATTTTCCACCCAAGACCCTTAGCTCGGTCGAGACGGGTTTGAGACCCTTCACAATCGTCCTGTTGGTGACTTCAGTCGACCATTTGCTTGAGGATGGGCGACCGAGGTGAACTTTTGTTGGATCCGAAGCTCTTGACACCAATCTTTGAATATCTTATCAGTGAATTGTGTCCCATTATCCGAAAGAAGGATATGAGGGATGCCGAATCGACATACTATGTTCTTCCAGACGAAGTTGAGGGCGATTTTGCTTGTGATCTTTGCGAGGGTTCGAACACACCCACTTCGTGAAGTAGTCGATCACGACAATCGTGAATTAGAGTTGTCCGGTGCTGCGAGAAAGGGCCCACGATGTCGATCCCCATTGCATAAATGGCGAGGGCTTTATGCGGAGGCGAGGTCGGTCTGCGGTAGCCTTAGCACGTTCAGTGAATTTGACACTTGAGACACCTTTTCACAAGGTTGAGTGAGTCTTGAACATTGTCGCCGATAGTATCCCCATCGCATGACCTTCTTTGACAAGGCTCGGGGTCCGATGTGACTTCCGCATGATCCCGTGCACTTCCGTAATACGTAATCAGCTCGGTTCGGACCCAAGCATCTTAGGAGAGGCCGGAGGTATGATTTCAGAGAACTCCATGCTCCGGTACATATCGCAAAGATTTGTTCGGGATCCTCCGGCCTCGAGCTTATCATGGGGCGATTCGCCTTTCTCGGTATTCTTGAATAGGAGTCATCCAATTAGGCTCTTCGATGCGAGACTACGTTGACTTCGCTCCTTCATTAGCATCATCTATGCTTGGTTTTGAACTTCGCTCTCTTGGCGGGCTTGTTGACGGCTTATATATCTCTTCGCCGATTATCAATATGCTCGCACAAAACCGTTATCCGTCCAAATTTTATCGAGTGGAACGAAACATGGAATATGTTCTTAATGTTTGTTCTCACTATTCCTAAACCCGATGCCCTTCTTGTGACGATCGACTAATGAGCAATAGTAAGGTACTTTGGAATAAGTCAAACAATATGGCTAAATGCGACCTTTGTGGCTGAACCAAGGTCGATATCATCCTCAATACACCAAGTCTTTTGAGAACTTTCGTGAATGCGATCATGAAGCAAGACCGAGTTTACACTTAGTCGGTTGTTTATGATCTCGTTGCTCATGAAGGAGTTATGGGAAAAGGAGCACATGCTCTTGCTAGCACATCTAAGGGCCCAAAATTTTCGTTTGCAAAATGGAAATAGAAAAGGGGTGCCAAAGGTGGTAAAGCAAGGAAATAGTGGGAGTACGGGAGCAAGAACATGGTTACACCGGAGGCTTGAAGAAGCCAAAGGAGAAGGGCAAGTGTTTGCAAGTGCGGTAAGATCGGGCATCGAAGGCCAAGTGCCCTATGCTCAAGGCTCACGTCGCTGCTTGCTTTAGTAATGAAACATGTTTACGACTTGTTCTACCCAATCATGGGTAGTAGACACGAGCAATCGATCATGTTTGTTACACCATGCGGGTTCCCGCGGACAAGCGGAGTCGTTTGATGGCGAGATAACGATCTCCATGGGCAACGCATGAAAGTCTCGTTGGAGATGTTTCTTTATGTTTTGGGACAACAGCTTTTAGTTTTGAAAGACGTTTTATAAGATACTTAGCATCTGCCTCGATCCGCGAACTCACTATAGTAAGGTAAGATGTCAATTGCACCTTCAAACGAAGGTTATAGAGCCAAAGAAATGTTGGAGTTAGTTTATGCTCAGAGAACCTCGTCAGTAGTGGGAGGGTTGTTCGTCAACCCGAGCGATTTATGTCATGGGTGAATCTTGATTTAGTCAAAGAGACGAACATGCACATAATCGACCCATGGACATAACAGGGAAGCGATACAAGATATTGAGCAAGATTCGGCACACCGCTATGGACTTAGAAATGGAGTCCATAACGGCTATGGATGTATATGAAAAGACACCTCTACCAGATGGCAAGGAAGCCATAGTAGTAAGCGGATATCTGAGAGGAAGAGATTCGATGGAGAGGTTTCGACTTTTAAGCCAGGCTTGGCGAAAGTGGCACATCGAGATCTGAGGGCATCGATTTCGATGAGACCTTTCACCGTAGCAATGCTCTCAAGTCCATCCAATTCTTCTAGCCATAGACCCACTCAACCTAGAGGTTTGGCAAATGGATGTTAAAACTCAAACGGTTACCTTGAGGAAGGTAAGACATCTATATGCAAAGAACACAAGGTTATGTGGTAAAGTGAAAAGAGCATCTAGTATGGAAGCTTAAGAAGTCCATTTATGGACTTAAGTGCCTCCCGATCATGGAACTTACGCTTTGACGAGGTGAGGCCAATTTGCTTAAGATGTCACCGCCTGTTTTGCTCCCTTGGGATGCGAATTATCCGGAAGTGGGAGAAAGTTTGTTGTAGGCTTTTGGCTTTCTCGAGGTATTTCTTCATCGATGCGCTTTTGCCCGCACTTACCCAACATGTGGCTTACGACGACTTGAGAGTCACTATGAACTTTTATCGTCAGATCACGAAGACTTTGAGCCGTGCGAGTCCTGCGATCAAGCCTCATACTCTACCGTTGTTCGTATTTTGAATGAGAACCAAGCACGTATGTGATCTCTTGGCCATCCGTCCAGGAGCAAGATGCCGACTCCTACCTGTTTTCCCAAGCCCGTCAGCAACGACTTGCGACAATCCTCCGGTGTTTTCTCCTTTGGTTCGGCTTCGGCTTGGTCTCGACATGCACTCGGGGCTTCGATTTCTCGGGTGAGCCTCGCAAGAAAGTCCGCTAAAACGACCTTGATGGCTCGACAAGGCGTAAAGATATATCATGTTCGCTTAGTTCAATTGCCCACTCGCAATTCTCCCGAAGCTTACGGCTTCAACACTGCCGAAGTGGATGGTCGGTGAGGACTTGTATGGGATGTGCATGGAAGTATGGACGTAGTCTCATAAAGATTTACTAATGCTAGGCGTAGCTTCTCCAAAGGTTGATACCTTGTTTCGGGCCTTTAATGCTCGGTGATGAAGTATACCGAGCCGACGTCCTTCCTCTCGCATCAAGACCGCACTTACCGAGGCATCCGAATTGAGAGAACAGTTATCCAACTCACGAGGAATTCGAGATGTGTTTTCTTGGTCGCCCTCCACATGACCGGGTCTCCCGGGTATCATCACCCATAAGCTTAACATCGACCGAGCACAAAACCAATTCGTGTACAACGAATTTTGCGGCGAAACGGAACCAAGTCATCCATGACGAGGTAAATCAATTATTAAAAGCTCGTGATATTGTTCGGTTAAATATCCGACATGGATAGCCAACCCGGTGATGGTAAAGAAAGGAGGAGGGATGGCGAATGTGCATCGACTAATCGACCTCAATAAACATCGCCCAAAGGATTGCTATCCCTTCCCAATATCGATAAGAAGGTCGACGCATTGGTCGGGTTCAAGTCTTCGCTTGGACCTATATAAAGGGTATCATCAAGTCTTGATGGATGACGAAGATGCGCCAAGCGATTCTTCATTACGACTTTGAGTCTTCGCATACGGGAAGATGCCATTCGGACTTAAGAATGCGTGAGCTACCTATCAAAGAATGGTAGACAAAATATTTCACCCTACATAGGCCGGAATGTAGAGGTGTACGTCGACGACATCGTAGTAAAAGCATGGAGGAAGCCGCATGTGTCGCCGACCTCCTGATCATCCTCGCTTACTTGAAAAAGTCAACCTCAAACCGAACCCCATAAGTGCACGTTTATGTTCGTCCGGAAAATTTTAGGATGCTAGGTTTCACAAGAAGGGTTAAAGCCAACCCATCCAAGGTTCAAACCATTCTAGAAATGAAGATGCGAAGACCATTCACGACGTGCACAAACCGACCGGGCTGCATAGTCCGCACTAAGCCGCTTTTTTCAAAGGCAGCGGACAGGCCTACCCTTCTTCAAGGTACTCAAAAGGCTCCGGAGTTCTCCGGAATGATACATAAGTCCGCTTTTGAAGATCTCAAAACTACTCGCCAAACTTCCTACTTTGTCCGCTTCAGAAAGGAGAGGTCCTTTCCCTATACCTCGCCGCTCGGACGAAACAATAAGATCGATCCTTTGGCGCCGTGCGTGGAAGGTCGTCTTGGCCGCATCTTCGCCATCCATCAAGACTTGATGATACCCTTTATATAGGTCCAAGAAATCAAGACTTCAACCCACCAATGCGCCGACCTTCTTATCGATATTGGGAAGCGGATAGCAATCCTTTGGGTAATGTTTATTGAGGTCGGTGTAAGTCAATGCACATTCGCCATCCCTCCTCCTTTCTTTACCATCTTTGGGTTGGCTATCCATGTCGGATATTTAACTTCAACAATATGCGAGCTTTTAATAATTGATTCCCTCGCCATGGATGACTTGGTTCCGCTCGGCTGCAAAATTGCTGTTTCACGAACCGGTTTTGTGCTCGGCCGATGTTAAGCTTACGGGTGATGATATCGGGGAGACCCCGGCCATGTCGAGGCGACCAAGCAAACACGCCTCGAAATTCCTCGTGAGTTGGATAACCTGCTCTCTCAATTCGAGATGTCTCGTAAAGCCAATCTCGACGACCTTGAGTGGCTCGCTCAGATAGTGTGACCTCTTCCATCGGGCTACCGAGATAGGCGTTGTCTCTTTACTTCCAACTCCTCGGGTTTCTTTAGTTGCTATGCCCGTGGGTGCCGGGTTGGAGCCCCCGCACTCGTAGGCGACTTGTAAGCATTCTCGGCTCGCTCTCGATCCCTCGGATCACGGCTACACCCTTTTGTGGGGATCTTCATCGTCGGTGGTATGTTGAGCATACCGCCCTTACAACGCTCACCAATCTCGCCTCAAAGATGATGTTATACAAATGTAGTAGCCTTCACTACTGAAGAAGTGTACCACCTTGGTGGAGCTTGTCTGAGCTTTCCCTACCGTGACGTGTAGCTCGATTATCCCTTTCGGCGTGTCTCCTCCCGAAGAAACTTGAGTGGCAATGTCTGCTGGCAGTGCGCCTCCTCTACTCCTAACTTATCGAAGCATTCCTTAAAAAGGATGCTTACCGATGCGCCACTGTCGATGTATACGCACTTCACCAACTTGTTTGTGACCACTGCCTGGATTACCAGCGCATCCTGGTGGGGCACTATCGCAGGCACGGGGTCGTCTTCGGAGAAGGTGATCGCTTCATCCCTTCTGAGCCTCTTATTGACCGGTTCGCCGGTATGTGGACTTCGGGCTTTCGAGGAGGAATTGTGACTGCTGGGAGCCCCGTAATAGTGGAGATGACTCGCCATATTGCGGTTCGTCGCCTCTCTTCGCCTTCACCGCTCGCCTTCTTGTTGGGGCACACCCCTTCCCCTGCTTTCTCCTTTTCTCGCACTCGATGAGGGGCCTCGCATCGTCCAACTTGTCTGGCCATGACCTTTGTATTTTCTCGGGCCCGCCCGCACTAACATCTCGATATCCTCCATGAGGTCTCGCACTCCTTCGTGTCGTGTCTGTAATCTTCATGGAAGGAGCAAGATTTGTCCTTTGTTCGTGTTTTGACCCCCGTCATTGGTCGAGGTTTCTTGAACTTATCCATGTGGAATTCAGATATTTACGCCTCGCTTCGCCAAAGGAGTGTATTGAGGTCGTTCAGAGGTGTTGCGGTCCGAGCTCGACTCTATGAAATGACGATTCTTTCCAGTGCGCTTCGTCGCCTTGGCTACGGTCTCTCGTCCTTCTTCTCTTTTCCTTTTTCGAGGATCCGCTTTTATGTCTCGCGCTTCATTCTATCGGCCTCGTCCGCCTTGGCGAACCGATCGGCTATGCGCCATAGTCTCCGGCGGTACGGGGTTCAGATCGACGATCTCTTTATATAAAGCCCCGGTGGATGCCGCTCGGAAGGTCGAGATGATGAGGAGGTCGTTCACGTCTGCGACCTTCGTGCTTTCTTTATTAAACACGGTCATAAAGTCGCCGATGGACTCGCTTGGCCTTGCCTCAAAGTGAGGAGATGTGCGAAGTCATTTTGACTCGGCTTTCCGGAAGAACCTTCGATGGAAGCGCCTTCATCGATCGCGGTAGAACCAATGCTCCCGGAGGTAGATCGTCGAACCACCGATGGGCGTTGTCGACTAGTAATTCCGGAAGAGCTTGCATATATGAATTGTGCCGAGGCGTTGGTTGATCATATTGCATCGAACCGCGAGAGAAAGTTCTCGGGTCCCTCATCCGTCATAGGGGTGATGCTCGCACCGATATTTTACGGGAGCGGGTGTCGAGTATTTCATTTGAGAACGGGCGACTATCCTCCCGAGCCGCCGAAACCGCCCCGAGACGGAGGCGGAGTTCGTCGACCGAACTCATTTTGGTAGTGTGGCCGACCTCGCGCGGTCGCGACGTCCTTTCCTCGTTGTTCGCCCTCCCGCGGTCGGTTTGGGCCCCGACTTGTGCGGAGGTGCGAGCGCCCATGATTTGATGCTGGGGATCCACTCGCCGCGGTGCCTCGTGTTTAGACGAGGCTTCGCGCCTTTCTTCTGACGCGCCGACCTGTGCTTGGGCTGAGGTATCGAGGAAGCTCTCCTTGTTTTCTCAAGAAAACCTCGACGGCGCCGTCGAGGTTTATCCGAGGAGCCGGAGGTTCTCCTCGGTGCCGCCGCGATCTCCTTCGCTTTGGTATCCTCGCTTCATGCGGGGATGGGATTCTCGCTCATCGAGGCTTTGACATGCCTTCTGGGGTCGATTCCAGACCGGCTTTTTCCAAGCCGAGCTCGGCGTGTCCGACCGCCGTTGTTGCCGTTGTTGCGGCGGCTACTCGATGCGTGACTTCCGCATACATCGCCGTGATTAATTCCCGTGAACAATGGTTGATCGAAACACAAAATTTTCGCTCCCACGCACGGCACGATCTTAATTTCGTAGTAGGAAATAAATGCACGCAAGAACACCAGAGATTTGCGTGGTTCGATCTATGAATAAGATCTACGTCCACGGGAGAGATAGTAGTCGTGTATTGAAAATATGAGGTGATTACAAGAAGTGTAGATGATCTTTCCGCCTAATCTATCCTCTATTTATACACGATTATGATAACCTAGATCTCGAATCCGAGATCTATTCTAAGATAGGATTTGAATCCTATCTCTCTCTAATTAGGATTCTCGAGATACGACCGAATCTTCTGCTCCCACCGGTTAGGAGCTTTCTGGGCCGGACTCGTATGGGCCGAGCTTCATATCAGACTTATTTATGTTGGGCCTGATGCTTGGGCCTGGGAGTTGGGCTGCGTTCCTACTTGTTCCGGAGCTGGGCCGGACGTATGGCCGAGCTTCATATCGCGCTTATTTATGTTGCCCGACGATCTTTGTGTAGTCAGTACCAGATCCTATCACCTGCCATGTTTAACAAATTTTTAGAAAATATTATAATCCAGATATTCCATGGAATATTGAGTGATTCTCGTAATTTTTCCCATTTTAATATTGAAAACAGTTTTAAAATCGAGGAATCCAAACGTTGATGGCAAGCATAAACGTACAAATGGATACATACATAAAGTCACACACTTACATATAATAAATAAATGTAGAAGCAAGGAGTTAAGAAGAAGGAGAAAATGGTAAATCTGGGAACACACCCAACGGCAGACATACATAAATAGAAAGAGTTATAGAAAAATCAAATCCCTCTCATGTATTTTTGAGTTGATTGAACATTAGCTGCAAAGGAAAAAGGGCAGTCCTTCACAGTTGAAACCCTCCGTCCAAACACAAAAACAGAAACACTTTTATTTCTATATATATGTATATACATGTGTGTCTGTAGAGTAGGGTGAAGGGCCATTTAATCCAAGAATTGGGGATTTATGAGGGAATTGGTTTGTTTATTTAAGCTTGGTTGCTAGTCTATGGTTTGTAGCATTATCACTGTGCAGAGAATATCTACGATCATCTTCTGCCAACCCACTATTCTACCACCGCTGCTGCTCAAAGAGAGGCCCTTTTGCAGCCCCCAAGAACCTCTCTTTCTTTCTTTCTTTGTTTTTTTTGGGGGTTTCCTGTTTGTTGATGAGACTGTGCTGACAAGAACTAGGGAAAAAGAAAGGACACCACAATAATAATTTGCTTCTTTTTCTTCAACACTTCAACAGCCCCCTTCTGGTATTGCAAACTTTTTCTACTTTTGCTCCTTTTCCATTTTGTTTTTTCTCCCCTTGTGTTTTATTGGGAGTTGAGAAATGTGGGATCTCAACGACTCCCCGGATCCAAGAGGCAAGCGGGTCGGATCCATGTCGAATTCGAGCTCTTCGGTGATGGTGGTCGAGGACGCCTCGGAGGAAGACGACGGCGAGAGATCGGGCGGCAGGAGGAAGAGGAGCTTATATCTAATTGCCACTAAAATTTCTAAAGAGAGGCCTTGAAGAAGTATTCACATGTTTCCTCTGAGACATGAGCTGCTGCTCAGTTTTGGCTTCCACCTTAATGTGTTCTTCAACCTTAAATATATAGTACGAGGTAACCTACATAATACATATAAGGATAATGATGACCAGTTCAAATTGCATTAGAAATTCAGCAAGATTCAGCTTAGTAGAAAAGGAGATAATAAAGTTAAAAAAACAAGAAAATATTTTCCTCTAAGATAGCCTAGCTAAGTACTATATTTGTCAGCATGCGGCAGATATTTGTTACTATTTATTAATAGTATCAACACGTAGGGGTGGGAAACGGTTCGGGTTAGGTAATCAGACCGATTTTTTTCGCTAACCGAATCGAAATTTTCATAAATTTAATAACCGAAACCGAACCGCTTATTAATTTCGTTAACCAAAACCGATCGGTTAGCGGTTCGGTTTTGCTAACCGAAAAACCAAAAATTGCTTTGAGATTACATGAATTTATAAGAAACGATACGTCATAAGATACAACTTGCAATCGATGTAAACTTTTCAAATTTTAACGTCCATAAAAATTCATCCAATATCCATCAATAAATCAAAGAATCAACATCAATCCATCAACAAACTATCATGTTCATGCAATGATAATTTGATACATTAGAGTAATTTGATACATTAGAGTAATAGGGTTTAAATTTAATTAATATTAGTAATTAGTTTTATAGATTTATAAAAATTATAATAATTAATAAAATAGAAAAGATTTTCGGTTTTAGGTTAATAACCGTTCGGTTATCGTTAACCGAAAACCGAAAAAAAAAAATATTATACCGCAAACCGAATATGTGGTATACTTGTTAACCGAATACGACACGGCTTTTTCGGTTCGGTTCAAGATAACCGATAACTGAAAACCGCTTTCTCAAATTTCTATCAACACGTTGATATAATTTTTTAGTACTTATATACTGATACTAACAAAAGAGAAACACTTGTCATATTACGTATTATACTTCAATTTATTTCCATCTAAAATTATCTTGACAAATGTTATATATCATCTGATGGATTAGTTGTCAAATATGGTTATGTTTATTCCTACTCGGTAAATTGATAAATACGTGGGATGGGAATATTGTGATGAATAAGTAGTAACTACTCGGTAAATTATAAATAAAAAATAAATATAATTAAATTGACATGATGCAATGTTTATTAATTGACATAACCATGGTGTTGACTGCTGGATGCTGACTACATAATTTATCTTTCATTTTCTTCATTTTTTTCAATGGATATGTACTACTGGATTATGTATATTTTACTTGGGACTCAACTCTATCAACATATCTATATAGAGAGAGAGTTAGGTGTGACTTGTGAGGTATAATATTATATTTTTATTACTAATGTTATTTCTTGGTACTAGAAAAATTGACCAGGTTATTTTTATATGTAACGAATTGCGTAACAGTATATATTGAAATATAAAATATATAATAGTTCAAAATCATTTAAATGTTAATTGATATATTTTATTTAACACGGTATCAATAAGTATATAGTTATACTATTCTCATGATTCTAGAGATATCTGTGCAATTCAGCCTACCTGAAAATGAATGATTGCTCCAGAAAATTATTTTGAGTTATACGACAAATATGCAAAACACTGAAATAGACATAGTGCAGGACGCCAGCACCATCCTTTTCTCGTATATATAAAATCATTGGTTAATACACTTTCTATAATCAATAATAGTTTACAATTTCTCTGCCCAGCTAATCAAAACCTTTACCTTTATTATTTCTTAGGAATGATTTTTTTCAAAATTTTCTCTTGGACATATATATATGTCGTTATATAATTTATGTGTGACAAGAAAAGGTTCCAGAAAATAATAACATTATTAGGAGCTCCAAAAAATTAAGTTCAATAATGGTGGCGACAACAGATATGCATAGATTTGTGGAAAACAAATAGAATCGATGTATGTGCAATAATAATAAATATGTATCTAAATATTATTTGCTTTCATATATTTCTTAGTCCAAAAGTAAAGGCCTGAAGGAGCTGAGAGGAAATAATATATACCCCCATCATGTTTCTCGCAAAGGATATGCTGGTTTACGTGAGGAAATGGTGGGATGTTAGCATGTTATTATATATTTTTGATTTCAACATCATATTATATGATAAATGAAATTTTAATATGTTATTAATAATTTATCATTTGTAGAAGGATGAATTGACTGGAGATACAGAAGTGGATAGAGCACTTTTGTGGAAGAAAGCACGGGAAAACAAAAAAGGGGAGTTTGATGGTGAACAATTGTCACAAACAGCTAACAAAATTGTAAGATTATATGATTATGATGATTATCAACATATTATTTTTCTCATACTTGATTATTATGCATTATAAAAATATATAATGATTATATTTTTTTGACGTACTTGTAGGATGAGTTTGTACAGCAAAAGAAAGAAGGCGTGTTTTGCATAAGTGGTCAAAATGACGATATCCTCACTCAAGCACTTGAGAAACCCGACCATTCTGGTCATGCGAGAGGGGTTGGTTCTCTTGTTACTCCAACAACTTACTTCAATAAAGGTAAAGATAAGAGAATGAGAATCGATGTGCAAGAAATGAAATTGGAGTTTGAGAAACAATTGGTTGAGATGAATGCAAAGATCGTGGCTGAGATGAATGCAAAGATGATAGCAGATATGGATGCAAAAATGTCAGAGTTTAAGGATCTGATATTGAAGAAAGGTAACGGAGAAAATGAGCATATGATGAAGAATGATGTTGAAGGAAGGACGGTTGCTCACCAAGAAACCAAATGTCAAGTACTTTATGATTTAGATAATGTGGAAGAAGTTCATTATCATAATGCTTACATGTTGTGAAACAACAACAAAAAATGTATATATGATAGCTAGTTATTACAAATATCAACTTCTAATTTTTAACTATTAACTAACACAATCTTTCACCAAAAAGGGTACATTGCAAAGAAATGAAGTGCAACACAATGTAATCTGCCTAGACCATCGAGGATGTTGTATATGAGTACTAGACACGATCTTGAAGACGGAGTCAGATTCAAATACAAACGGATGATAATGTCTTTGGTGATGAACACATCAACTACATTTTCCTCAACGACATCCAAAACATGTGTGAGTTGAAGCTATCTCAAGATCTTGTTTGTGTACCTACATATGGTAAGTATTTTAAAGATTATCCTAATTATAATCTTTTGAGGAGTTGATATTAATTTTATTATTGTGTTGTGAAAATTTGTAGCACTTATATAAGGAATGTAAGAATGCGTATATTCGTGATAGATTTTGATTTGTTAATCCATATGAAATATCACACAATCCAAAGGTTGATCGATAATGAAGTCAAATATCATAGGTAAAAGGTTGATTGGTATACTGGAATAAGCAACTTGTTTTGATGCCATGCAATGCTCGGTATGTGAAAAGATTGATATGTAGTTAATATGCTAATATGCATTGTACTTTGTGATAATTTATTACATATGTATTCTTTTTAGTTGGCATTCGATTCTTATAGTTATCGATCCTCATATTGAAACTGTATATGTGATGGATCCATTGAGTGATGAGTGATAAGCCTCATTTTTACATGATTTATAAGGCTATATTCGTTTCGTTTCTAAGTGATAAGTGATCTTTTGAGTTATCTTTTGATATATTTATGTTTACCTTGGAAGATATTATGCCGTGTGTATTTCATGTCATTTTAGCATAGGTTTTAATGTCAAAAAGGTGGATCACGATAAAGAGGAATCAATAGCCCAGTCGCGAGCTCATGCGAAGAAGAACTTTGAAAACGACGTTGAATATGATGAAATGGATTTGACAAGGATGGATGTACAAAGTTAACTATGTTAAAGAGCATCTCAATAGGAGTTCAGAGGCTAAACGGATTGTAATTCTGAGTCCGGATGAGAGAGAACGGAATAAACAAATAAGTCGCGTGCAGCCGAGAAAAGACGATTCGTGAGTTTTGCTCGCGACCTAAGGTTGCAAGGGCAAAACTCGCGAGAAATCATGAATTTTCAGCAATTTGAGACACCTAGTCCATGTATACTTCTAATCCGAGTCAGAATAGGATTGAATCAGAGTTAGAATAGGATTGGGGAATTTATGAAAAAAGGGAGCTTATGTTTTATTATAAATAGGGAGATAGAGCAGTACCATTAAACACCATTCCAGAGCAGAACACAAATTCTTCTTTATTTTCTTTTGCAAGTTTTTTTTCCCGTTTAATTTAGTTTAGCTTTTTCTTTAAGTATTTTCATTCCAATTTCATAGTTTAGTATTAGAATTCAGAATTTCTTCCGGATTCAAGTTGCTACAATTGTTCTTCGTGGATTCTTACGGTTTTATTTATCTATCTTAATTTATGTTTTATTTAATTATTTATTGTTTTGGTAATTTAATTATGCGTAGCTAAAATTCCGTACTGATCCTAGGGTTTGTATGATTCGATCCTATATGTTGTGATTTCTGTTATCGCTATTTACCTTCCAGGCATTGATTCATGATTCTTGGTGCTTATTTATATGTGTTGATTTGATCAATCTTGATGCATATCTAGTTGTCGGTTAATTACGTAATTGTATTAATTGTCAATCGATCTTGAATGCATGATACGAATAAGCCTTGAGTCGTAGCTGAGATAGGATATTCGTAGGAAGCATATTCTTAGTGATCCTTTTGGAGTTACTTGTTTTCACCTAGAATGGTAGGAAAACTCGTAATCTACTACCGCAATTGTCGAATTGAAGTTGTTGGTTATATATGTGATCTTCCATCTTGTCTCGGATTAAAATTGGCTAATAGGATCGGGATAAACATACGTTGTGGATAGGATTAATGCATCCACAGGGTTAGTCTCTCTTATCTTTTTTACCATCCGAGTATTTATTGCTTTTTTTATTTTCGCATTGTTACATCCGCTTTGGATTAATTTCAAGCCCGTAAACCTTTCACCAAATTTCGTGTTTGAATAATGATGAATTATCGTTGAGCTAGCTTCTATGTTTTCGTGATACAATCCCTGTGGATACGATACTCGACTTACCTTCTATATACGCCTTTTACGTGTGAAAAAGGAGCGATCAAATTTTGGCGCCGTTGCCGGGGATTGTTAAGATTGCATAGGAATAATTTGACGATTTGGATTTATTAATTCAAGTTATATATTATATTATTTATTTATTGTTACCGAGTGAATTCTCTTTCTCGTGTAGTTTATCGCATAAGATCTCGTGGACCTCCCGAATATTACTAGATCCCGAGATCGAAAGCTCTCAAAGGAGAAGAGGACGAGAGAAGAGACAGTGCAATGGCGCTAATCCACGTAATCCGGGCATTCCTCCCGAGCAAGCTGCACGCATGTTAGCCGATTTAGCAGAGATGCAGCCAGATGGCGAATATGGGACTCCTAGTCCCCGCCTAGAGACGAGACCTCCGAATTATATGTACCGACCTCCCATTTGAACAATTCCAAGGAGGCGGATGGGGCCCAAGTCAATGCAAAGAACTTCGAGTTAAAGCCGCCCTAATCGGCATGGTACAAGGAGGCGGTTTGGGGAGGAGTCACAGAGGACCCGAATGCGCATCTCGAGACATTCTCGACATTTGTGACACCATCAAGCAGAATGGGGTGCCACAAGACACGATTCGGATGCGCATGTTCGGATTCTCTGCAAGCATCGGCGAAGGAGTGGTTCAAGAGTTTGGACCGCACGGCATAAACAGTTGGGGATCTTTGCGAAAAGTTCCTCTCAAAGTATTTTCCGCCACCAAAGCCCGTAAAATCATCGCCGAGATCTCCCACTTCTCCCGCCTAGGAGATGAGTCATTGTTCGAGTCGTGGGAGCGATTCGAGGCCTATTGAGAAAGTGCCCACAACACGGATTCTCCAAAGAACGGCAGATCACGCAGCTTCTACAAGGGCGACATGGCATACAAGGAGCATAGTGGATGCGTCGGCGGTGGATGTTTATTGAATCGTCGTAGTAGAGGAGGCCACCGTGATCATAGAAGAGATGGCGGCAAATAGTTATCAATGGCCAACGAGAGAACGCTAATGGTTAAAGCAAAGAATTGTCGAGATCGATTCGAATACGACGAGCTAATGAAGCAATTCACTCTTTTGAAGAGTCGATCGAGACGTAAGAGGTTAATCATATCAATCAGAGGAACCATGGGGGAAATCCTGCATACAATGCAAATAACAGAAATCATCCAAATTTCTCGTACGCCAACCCCAATAATTTTCAACAGCCTCCGCCAGGTTTCTCAGTTCAGAATGGAGTGATTCAAGAGACGAAGAAGCCGAGTCTAGAGGACATGATGCAGCAGTTGGTTGTGAGCAACCAACAATTAGCAACGAACCAGAATTCGTTTATAAGCAACACCGGGCAGAAGATTAATCATTTGGAGTCCACTGTGACGGCTATGGGAAAGCATATGAAGATGTTGGAAAATCAGATTGGTCAAGTAGCCGTACAGCTGAATGCACTACAAAAGACGGGCCAATTTCCGAGTAATACGGAGGTGAACCCGAAAAATCAATGTTTCGCCATCCAGACGAGGAGTGGACAAGCTTACCCGAGCCATACGGAGCAAGGAAGTACACTGGAACAGAAACTCGCGACCAAGCTCGCGACCGCATGCCCGATCGCGAGGAGTCCCGAGTTCTCCCTACAGAAGCTCACGATCGAGCACGCGCCCGCGAGCCTGACCGCGAGCCATCATATTGTGCGCGCTCCAGATTTGTTAGCGAGCGACCCAGCGCCCGCAAGTTCGAACGCCGGCGAGGATTGCAGCAGAGCGTACACCTCGCGACCGCCCGCGGTCGCGAGGTCAACCGCGGCGGCCTCTAATTCAATTTCGCATCGTACACTCCTCCGGTTCCATTTCCGAGTCGACTAGTCAAGACGAAATATGACGAGGAGTTTACCGATTCAAAGAGATGTTCCGTAGTAAACATCACCATACCTCTTTGAAGCGCTTGAATATGCCCTGACACGCCAAATTTCTCAAAGATGCAGTGGCGAATAAGAAGAAGTTTGGGAAATTTGACAAGATCAACCTCTCTGAAGAATGCAGTGCTATCTTGCAGAGAAAATTGCCACTGAAACAGAAAGATCCGGGAGCTTCACCGAGTGCGAGATTGCGAGCACACGTTCCCCAACGTGTTGTGTGATTTAGGAATGAGCATAAACCCGATGCCGTTAAATGTGTTCAATCGGCAATGGGCAAACTGAAGAAGACCTCCATTTCGTTAATGATGGCCGATGTGTCACATGATACCCTAAGGGATAGTTGAGGATGTGTTGGTAAGAGTTCGGATTTTGTCTTTCCAGTGAGATTTTGTTATTTTAGACATTCCTCAATTTAAAATCAACCACTAATCTTGGGTAGGCCTTTTCTAGCAACTGGTCGTGCTTTAATTGACGTGCAGGAAGGTGATCTAACTTTTCGTGTTAACGATGAGAAGCTGAAAATCTCAATCTATGACGCCATCCCGCGACACGATAGTGCAGAGCATGAAGAATGTCATTCAATCACCACTGTTGCAGCTAGCCAAATCTCGAGCTTGGATGTCAACCGACTAGTTGACAAGGGTGCTACAAAGAAAAGATGGACTCGGCATGGAACTCCGAGTGACTTGTTCAAGTTTGGGGGAGGCCACTTCCACACTCAGTGGTGGTCTGCAGTCAACGCAAAATATGGAGGCAAGCAAAGATTTGGTAAGAAGACTGCTGCCAAATCGCCAGATTGATCGAGGTTAGTGTTGGTCTAGCTAAAGACATTTAAATTTAGCACTTGTTGGGAGGTAACCCAATGTTTTTCTTTGTTTTGGTTTGTTTTTCGTTTTTGTTCTGTTTTCTTTTTGTTTGTGTTTGTTTTGTTTTTCGTGTTTGGGTTTTGTGTTTGTTTTGTGGGTTGAGTTGAATGACGAGCACCGATGATGAGAATTGTTTTATTAGAAAATTTATTGCAACCTGGTTTTGTGAGACGAAGCATGTTATGATTGTTGTGAGTATTGAGCCTTTGAGAACTTGATCACACTTTTGAAACCCGTGAGACTTGAGCTGATCGTCATATCTTTTCGTCTTGTTTCTTTCTACGTGTGAATAGTTTGAAATAGCATGTGTTTCTAGAACTTGCTCGTTCTTTTCGAGGTTGCATTGATGTGCTTAAGAATTTTGAAATGATATTAGGCATTCTTTCTTAGCCTATACACTATCCAAACACTAACCCGTTATGTTATTATCCTTTGATGAGCCCGCTTGAGCCTACCTTATTCATTCATATAGCCGTGGGTTGGGTTATGTTGTTAGTGTGATTTTGGTTGCTTGAATGAAAGGTTGAGAAAAGAAAGAAAAGAGAATAATTGTTGAGGAAATGATAATAATAAATAGTTGCTTACCCATATAAGTTCAAAAAAATAAACAAATAAATAAATGACACAAGTGTGTGAAAAGAACATAAATGGGTAAGTAGCTAGTGCTTTGAGATGAGTATATCACTTATATGAAAATTATGGAGTGCTTAAAGAAAAATGATTTTTGGTGTAGAGTTTTGAAATGAATTGTGAAAGTTTGGGAATTATGTCTTGTGATACTTATGATGTTTTTCATTATGGAATTATGAGTCACTTAGCCTAAATATATCCTACCCTACCAAAGAGCCTACATTATAACCTTATATAAAGACCTTCTTGATCTTAATTCTTGAGCACATATTTGAGCAATGGAGAATTAGACGATTTGCAATCTTATGGTAGATTCCATGTGTTTTTAAACTTTGAGAGTATACACATCCTCCTTGATACACTTGAGTGTTTGATATTTCTTATATATATATCCATGTCGTGAGGATTCAAGTTTGAGAAGGCTTGTGCTTATGATTATTATGATGTGTGGAGTTTAACGAAAGATGTTGTGATTTAATTCATTTAAGTGAATCGCTTATTGCTCATTGCTCTCGAGGCTTATTGCTTTTATCGCTCGAATTTTACTGCCTCCGGGTCGCTCTCTCTTGTTTTAATTTGTTTGAGGACAAACAAAAGGGTAAGTTTGGGAGTTGATAAGCCTCATTTTACATGATTTATAAGGCTATATTCGCTTCGCTTCTAAGTGATAAGTGATCTTTGAGTTATCTTTTGATATATTTATGTTTACCTTGGAAGATATTATGCCGTGTGTATTTCATGTCATTTTAGCATAGGTTTTAATGTAAAAAGGTGGATCACGATAAAGAGGAATCAATAGCCCATCAAGCGAGCTCATGCTAAGAACTGCTTGAAAACGACGTTGAATATGATGAAATGGATTTGACAAGGATGGATGTACAAAGTTAACTATGTTAAAGAGCATCTCAATAGATTTCAGAGGCGCAAACGGATTGTAATTGAGTCCGGATGAGAGAGACGGAGCTTAAACAATAAGTCGCGTGCAGCCGAGAAAAGACGATTCGTGAGTTTTGCTCGCGACCTAAGGTTGCAAGGGCAAAACTCGCGAGAAATCATGAATTTTCAGCAATTTGAGACACCTAGTCCATGTATACTTTAATCCGAAGTCATAATAGGATTGAATCGTAGTTAGAATAGGATTGGGGAATTTATGAAAAAGGGAGCTTATGTTTTATTATAAATAGGAGATAGAGCGAGCACCATTAAACACCATTCCGAGCGTAACACAAATTCTTCTTTATTTTCTTTTGCAAGTTTTTTTCCCGCTTAATTTAGTTTAGCTTTTTCTTTAAGTATTTTCATTCCAATTTCATAGTTTAGTATTAGAATTCGTAATTTCTTAGGATTCAAGTTGCTACAATTGTTCTTCGTGGATTCTTACGGTTTTATTTATCTATCTTAATTTATGTTTTATTTAATTATTTATTGTTTTGGTAATTTAATTATGCGTAGCTAAAATTCGCATCGATCCTAGGGTTTGTATGATTCGATCCTATATGTTGTGATTTGCTATCGCTATTTACCTTCCGCACATTGATTCATGATTCTTGGTGCTTATTTATATGTGTTGATTTCGATCAATCTTGATGCATATCTAGTTGTCGGTTAATTACGTAATTGTATTAATTGTCAATCGATCTTGAATGCATGATACTGAATAAGCGCTTGAGTCGGTGAGATAGGATATTCAGAGGAAGCATATTCTTAGTGATCCTTTTGGAGTTACTTGTTTTCACCTAGAATGGTAGGAAAACTCGTAATCTACTACCGCAATTGTCGTAATTGAAGTTGTTGGTTATATATGTGATCTTCCATCTTGTCCGGATTAAAATTGGCTAATAGGATGGATAAACATACGTTGTGGATAGGATTAATGCATCCCTGTGGTTAGTCTCTTATCTTTTTACCATCCGAGTATTTATTGCTTTTTTTATTTTCTCGCATTGTTACATCTCGCTTTGGATTAATTTCCGAAGCCCGTAAACCTTTCACCAAATTTCTGTGCTTGAATAATGATGAATTATCGTTGAGCTAGCTTCTATGTTTTCGTGATACAATCCCTGTGGATACGATACTCGACTTACCTTCTATATACGCCTTTTACGTGTGAAAAAGGGAGCGATCAATGAGAATCATGTTCAGGAGTGGAAGTGCATCATGGAAATGTAAGTTTTTTTA
Organism: Salvia rosmarinus; assembly: GCA_036937905.1. Taxonomy (NCBI): domain Eukaryota; kingdom Viridiplantae; phylum Streptophyta; class Magnoliopsida; order Lamiales; family Lamiaceae; genus Salvia; species Salvia rosmarinus. The sequence goes on from CM072814.1 coordinate 52,366,154, forward strand.
TATTAAAGTTCAAGATTTTTGTATGTGTTATGTATCTTAATCCACAATATGTATTTGCAGGGCCTTAAAAATGTTCAATATGAGCATAGGAAAAAGGGGGAGATATAATCTCTTGTGGAAAATGATCAAGGTATGAAATTCTTGCCATAATTATTAAAATTATTGTCCTTTAAAATGTTGATGATAGAAACTGCACGAAGAACACACACAATCAAGCGCACTTGCTTGCAAACCTCGAGCTCGTGAAAATCTCCGTAATAAATTTCATAAATCAAACTGTAGCCCTAATAACAATATATATAATCTCCGCCCATCTAAAGATAGAACCCTAATCGATATATATCTCCTAATAGATATAGAACTCCTAATAACTATAGAACTCCTAATAACTATAGAACCCTAATAAATAGCAACTAATAATAAACAACTAAACAAATTAATAAAATATAAATGTTGGCCCACGAAGGTGGGCTCAAGCCCGATTCGCCTGCCGATAAACCAAAGAAGGGCCGAGGCCCCGAACCTCATCCAAGGATTGATCCCACTCTTCTCGCTCGATATCAACTCCATCCCCTTCAAACAACCTTGTCCCCAAGGTTGAAGTGCGAACCGTCACGAACTCACCTACCCAACCCAAGTTGCATCATCCTCCGACCGCCAACCCACTTCACCAACACCGATCTTCCTCACGCCCTCCTCTGTCACATTGCGCGCAGCCAACACTTCTTCGTGTTCAAACACCGCCCTACCGAATTTCAAGAAGATGGTAATTCCTGCTCCACCGGATGGTCCCCCACGACGTGACGCAACTGCGATACGTGAAAAACCGGATGGATACGACTGCCTTCTGGAAGCACAAGACGATATGCCACTGGACCAACTCTCCCCTCCACCAAGAATGGTCCATAAAACTTTGCAGACAACTTATGATGTGACTGTTTCTGCAAGGACGTCTGCCGGAATGGACGTACCTTCAAGAAGACCTTGTCCCCTACCTGAAACTCCAACTCCCTACGATGCTTATTCGCCTGCTTCATCATCTTCTGTTGGGCGGCTTCCAAATTTTGACGTAGACACCGCAGCAAATTGTCCCGGCTACCCAACAAATCAGCCCACCGCGGTTGCTTTACACTCTCCTGGCAGGAACCTTTGGATTGAAGGCGGCTCTCTCCCATAAACTACCTCAAACGGAGTCATCTTGGCGGCGGTCTGGAAGGAAGTGTTATATCAATATTCGCCCAAGCTAACCACCGATCCATTGCTTGGGCTGCTCGCATGTGAAACATCGCAGATAGTCTCCACCACCTGCTCAGACCTCGGCTTGTCCGTCGGTTTCCGGATGATAAGTGAACTAAACTTCAAAGATGTCCCCGACTTGGCAAACAACTCCTTCCAAAATGTACTCATAAAAATCGAATCTCGATCGCTCACAATTGAACGTGGCACCCCATGTAGACGAACTATCTCTCTCGTAAATGCCTCTGCTACCGAACGAGCTGTAATTGGTGGCTTCAATGCGATGAAGTGTCCATACTTTGAGAGCCGATCTACCACCACTAGAATAGAAGAGTGCCCTCTCGACTTAGGCAGACAAGTGATGAAATCCATGGATATATCCTCCCAAACTAATTCCGGAATCGGCAGAGGTTGTAACAGTCCCGCAGGAGTGAGCGTTTGATACTTGGCTTTCTGGCAAACCAAACATTGAGCCACATATTTCTGCACTTCCCGAAACATCCCCCTCCAATAAACATTAGCCGACAATCGCCTGTAAGTGCGGAAGGCTCCCAGATAACCGCGCCGAGAGTATCATGAAACTCACAGATCAACCGCGGTCTCCACCTTGACCCCACTGGCAACACTAATCTCCCTTTGAAATACAAACACCCTCCGGCGACCTCGAATTCTGGATGGCTGTTCGGATTTGCACAGATGCATGTAATGATGTCGCATAGAGGCATCTGTTGTTGCTCTAGTCGGACCTCTTCTAATCCCAACCATTCGGCATGCTCATCGCCACTAACTCCAACCTCGCCCGACGAGACAAAGCATCCGCTGCGCATTTGAGGCTCCCATCTTATATTCGATTGAAAAGTCAGACCCGAAGCTTCGCTACCCAAAGTGTTGTGATGGGGTCACGATCTTCGAGTTAACAAGTGCTTCAAACTCGTGTGATCCGTTTTACCACAATTTCCGCCGATCAAATATGGCCTCCAATGCGAGCTGCTAGGGCCAATCCCATCATCTCTCGTTCATATGCGGACTTAGTAAGGGTCCGATCAGCCATGGATTTGCTAAAGTACGCCACCGGCCGCCTATCCTGCATCAGAACCGCTCCAATGCCGACCCCTGAAGCGTCGCACTCCACTACAAACGGGCGGTCAAACTGAGGCATGGCAAGTACTGGGGCTTCGGTCAATGCTTTCTTAAGGCGAATGAAAGCATCCTCCGCCTCTGGGGGCCACTCGAACACTGCTGGAGCTGCTTTCTTTAGCAATGTCGTCAACGGTCTTGCTATTATCCCATATTCCCGCACGAATCTCCGGTAATACCCCGTTAAGCCCAGGAATCCCCTAACATCTCGCACCGAATTGGGACGTGGCCAATTTAGGACTGCGCTTACTTTGCTAGGATCCATTGCTACCCCTGCTGCTGAAATAATGTGTCCCAAGTACTCCACCTGTAAACACCCAAAAGCACACTTCTTGAAGTTTGCCTTGTAATGATGATCCTGCAGCAACTGCAGAGCCTGTGACAAATGAGCTTGGTGCTCTTCCCAAGTTCTCCTATACACCAAAATGTCATCGAAGAAAACCAAAATAAATTTGCGCAAGAAGGGACGGAACAAGTCATTCATTGCTGATTGAAAAGTAGCCGGCGCGTTGGTGAGGCCAAAGGGCATAACCAGAAATTCGTAGTGCCCGCTGTGGGTTCGGAAGGCTGTCTTATGGATATCCGGACATGCCACCCTTATCTGATGATACCCCGCTCGTAAATCAATCTTCGAGAACACCACTGCCCCCGACAACTCATCCAACATCTCTTGGATTACCGGAATAAGATACTTGTCTGGAATTGTCACTTTATTGAGCTCTCTGTAGTCCACACAAAATCGCCAACTCCCATCCTTCTTTTTCACTAGCAACACTGGACTCGAGAAAGGACTGGAGCTAGGCCGGATGATTCCAGCCGTGAGCATGTCGTTCACCAATTTTTCTATCTCGTCTTTTTGCAAAAGACCGTATCGATATGGCCGTACAGAAACTGGCTGGGAACCAGGCAACAGCTCGATGCGGTGGTCAACGGAACGTTGTGGTGGCAGCCCTGTCGGATCACCAAAGACCTCTGAGAAATCTTCTAATACCTCTTTCATGCGCCATTGCTCGCACCGTCCGCTTTTACCGTCAGATCAACAACTACAGCCCATAATCGGGCGTCTCGGTCTTACACAGAGCCCCACTGGGCTACGGCTAATTGCTGGGTCGCCTCTCAACTCAATCTTCTGCCCCTCTCGTTTGAACGACATCAACATGCGCTCCCAGTTAATACTCACGTCTCCTAGAGTGGCCAACCAAGCTAACTCTAGTATCACGTCGACACCTCCCAACGCGAATACGAAGTAATCCGCGGTTACCTCGCATCCTGCCAAAGTCATGACGAGCCCACTGATAAACGCGCATTTTACACGTATTTAGTTGATATTTAATGATGAGTTTAGCTCGTTTAATGTGCGTTTATGTATCGATTCTTAATGTTTCATCTATTTCTAGAAGATATCGCTCTTGGGTGTTCCTTTGACGCTTTGTAGGTTTATATATCGATAATCGCAAGGAAGGCGAAGCACGAACAAAATGTACAACCGACCGGTTTAGCGACCGACTAGCGGTCGCTAGGTTGGTCGCGAGGCAAACCAGCGGCGCCCGGAAGAACCCGCCGTGACCTCGTGCTCGCGAGAAAAGCCTAGCGTCGAGAATTCATCGGGCGATTTCGCGACCGATTCGTAATGGCTAGCGACCGCTAGCCGGGTCATGCGAGGTTCAAAGCAGAAGAAGAAGGCGAGCGCGCGAGAAGAACGCACGAGATACCTAGCGATCGCACTAGCGATCGCGAGGACCGGTCGCGCGGGCGCGATTGAGGCGAAAAATTGGGTTTCCACCCTTTTCTATAAATAAGGCAAGACACCCGCCTCCATAGGACCCCAATCGTTCGCACCTATTTTACTCGAGTTTTTCCTCGCTTTTCCATTCTTTAGCTTTAGTCTTTGTTTAGTTTAATTCTAGTTTTGTTTTTACGTTGTTCTAGTTTAGTTTATCGCTTCGCTATCAATCGAACGCTTTGTCCGATCGCTTTCCTTTGTTTCCGCTCGCTCACTGGGATTGGATTCAAGACCAACCTTTGTTCATCCGACGCTTCCCTACGGGTTTATATATTTAATTTCGCTTTTATGGTTAATTGTATTTCATTCCGCTTATTATGTACGCTAGTTTTCTATTCTAATCTGAGGGTTTGCATGATTCGATCCTATATGTCAGGAGTTCTCACGTTGTTGTTTACCTTCCGGGCATGATTCATGATTCATGGTGCTTATTTATATGTGTTGATTTCTAATCAATCTTGATGCATATGTAGTTGCCGATTAATGACGTAAATGTATTAATTGTCAAACGATCTTGAATGCATGATACGATTAAGCGCTCGAGTCGAATTGAGATAGACGATCGTGGGAAGCATATTCTTAGTGATCCTTTTCGAGTTGCTTATTTTCCTCTAGACGAATCGTGATAGGAAAATTAGTAATCAATCGCCATAATTGTCGAATCAAGTTGTTGGTTATATATGTGATCTTCCGCCTGTGCGGATTAAAGCGGTTAATAATAAGCGGGATAAACATCGTTGTGGATAGGATTGGTGCATCCCTAGGGTTAGTCTTTCTTTATAATCATCTTCGTGATTTTATCGCTTATTTTAGATTGCTTGGTTACCTTTGCTTTGATTCATTTCGAAGCCCTAAAACATCTCACCCTTATACGTGCTTCGATAATGATGAATTGTCGTTGAATTAGCTTCGTGTTTTCGGATTGCAATCTCGTGGATACGATACTTGCCTTTCCCATACTTACACTTTTACGTGTGAAAAGGAGCGATCAAATTTTGGCGCCGCTGTCGGGATTGTTAAGATCACATAGGAATAATTTGACGATTTGGATTTATTAATTAAAGTTATTTATATTATATTATATTTATTTCTTTTGTCGATGCTGCTAAATTCTCTAGTTTCTCGTAGTTTATAAGACAAGATCTCGTGGACCCCCGAAATATTATTAGATCCCGAGATCGAAAGTTCTCAAAGGAGAAGAGGACGAGAGAGAGACGGCTGCAATGGCACCGATCCGCAAAATGGGGCATTCCTCCCGAGCAAGTTCAGACAGATGCTAGGTGACTTTGCGAGATGCAGCGTCGATGGCGAATATGGAATCATTGTCCCGCCTCCGGAGGAAAGACCCTCAATCACATGTACCGACATCCCACCGATCAGCCCAAGGAGGCGGTTAGCCCGCACGTAGATGCAAACAATTTCGAGCTCAAACCGCCCCGATCAAGATGGTCCAAGGAGAGCAGTTTTGGGAGGAGTCACTAAGACCCAATGCGCATCTCGAGCGTTTCTCGACATTTGTGACACCATCAAAGCGAGAATGGGGTGCCACAAGACACAATCCGGACAAGCATGTTCGGTTTCGTCATTGTGACCAGCGAAAAGATTGGTTCAAGAGTTTGGACCGAAGTGGCATCGACACTTGGGAAACTTTGTGAGAAGTTTTTCAAATACTTTCCACCGCGAAAGCGCCAGAAGATCATTGCCGAAATCTCTCATTTTTGCGTAACCACGATTTAATCATTATTCGAGGCATGGGAGAGATTCAAAGGTCTATTGAGACGATGTCCACAACATGGGTTCTCCAAGGAGCAACAAATCACACAGCTTCTCGGTGGACCGATATGGCGGGCGAGGAGCATGGTAGATGCATCGGGGTCGCTTATTAAACCGACCGGTCGACGAGGCAAGCCAGATTGTAGAAGAGATGGCTGCCAACAGCTATCAATGGCCAACGAGAGAGCGCCATCGCTCAAAGCATTTCTTGTTGAAAGTGATTCAAATATGACGACCTCATGAAGAAGTTCACTCTCAAGAGTCGATTGAGACAGAGAACGCCACCACATCAATCGGAGGAGTCATTCAATTTCCAACAACCTTCAAGAGCTTCAATACCGTAACCGATTCAAGAGCCGAGGAAGCCAAGTCTAGAAGACATGATGCGTGATTGGTTGTAAGCAACCAACAATTGGCAACGAATCGAATCGCTCATCGCCAACACCGCGTAAGATAAATCACTTGAGTCGATCACACGGCCATGGGGAAACACATAAAGATATTGGAAGCTCAAATCGGTCAAATTGCCGCATAAGTGAATGCACTACAAAGACGGGTCAATTTCCGAGTAATACGGAGGTGAACCCGAAGAGTCAATGCTTCGCCATTCGGCGAGGTGGGACGAGCCTACCCGAGCCCACCGAAAGAAGAGCAAGAAAACATTTCGACGCAGAACTCGCGACCGAGCTCATGACCGCAAGCCCGATCGCAAGCCATCCCGAGTTTTGTCCACAGACGCCGCGACCGCGGCCGGCGATCGAAGCGCGCCACAAGACCCGACCGCGAGCCATCCAAGCATGCGAGCGCCAGATTTGCTCGCGAGCGACCTAACGCCCGCAAGCTCGCACGCGAACAAGGAGATCAACGCACGGCAGCAGACTCCTCGCGACCATCCCAGCGGTCGCGAGGTCGACCGCGAGGCACCCCCAGAGGCTAATCCTCGCACGTACATTCCTCCGGTCCCGTTTCCGAGTCGACTTGTCAAGTCGAAATATGACGAGGAATTTGCTCGTTTCAAAGAGGTATTTAAAGTTGAGATAAATTGCCTCTCTTTGAGCGTTGCGAAACATGCCGCTACATGAAATTCTTAAAAGACGCTTGCAAGTAAGAAGAAACTTGGAAAATTTGAGAAAATTTCCTATCCAAGAGTGCAAATGCCGTCTTGCAAAGGAAGCTCCCTCTCAAGCGAGTAGGATCCCGGTTTCACGTTAGAGTGCGAGATCGCCGAGCAAAATTTTCCAAATGTGTTATGCGACACGGGCGAGCATCAACTGATGCCATTGAACGTTTTCAACCGCTACACCTAGGAAAGATGAAGCGGCGAAGATTTCATCGATGATGGTGACCGATCGGTCACATATCCAAAAGGTATCGTCAAGACGTGTTGGTAAGATTGGGATTTTGTTTTTCCTGCTGACTTTGTTATTCTTGATATTCCCGAATTCAAACAACAACCACTAATCCTTGGTAGACCTTTTCTAGCAACTGGTCGTGCGTTGATTGATGTGCAGGAAGGAAACCTCACGTTTCGTGTTAACGATGAGGAGCTCAAAATTTCCATATACGACGCCATCAAGCAACCCGACGTTGGAAAGCCGGAAGATTGTTGCTCGATCATGACTACTGCTGCCGCTCACGTCTCGCGTTTAGAGGGTACTCGACCGATCGAAGAAGCTGTGAGAAGGAAGAAGTGGACTCGGCATGGAACTCCGAGTGTTTCATTCAAGTTTGGGGGGGGCCACTTCCATAGTCAGTGGTGGTCATCCGTAAATGCGAAGTTTAGAAGGTTCCACAAGTCGAGAAAGATGTCTATTGCTACTAAAATGCCAGATTGACGAGGTTAGTGATGGTCTAGCTAAAGACGTTAAAGTAAGCACTTGTTGGGAGGTAACCCAACGTTTTCTTTGTTTTTGTTTTCGTGTTTTGTCGTTTCTTTCGTCTGTGTTGTTTTTGTCGTCTTTCTATTTTTCTTTGCGTTTTCGTGTCTGTCGATCAACGAGTTAAGTGAAGTGTGTTAATCCATGTGGCCAATGACGATAGAAAATTTTTGTGAAATTTAATGATAGTGCACATGATAGGTTAGAAAATGACGCATGAATGACGAGAGATGGCTTAGGCTTGTTGTTTTTCACCATTTGCTTAACCCGTGAGACTTGAGCTTCACTGTATAAACATATTGATACAGTTTCTTTTACTTGTGTGATATCATGCATGTGATTATCTTCTAGAACTTGCCGTGTTTCTGTGTCGAGACTGCAATATGTGTTTCGAATTTGGAAAGGATAAAAGGCCATCTTTGTTAACCACATTTTCACCCAAACACTAACCCGATGATATATACCATTTGTCGCCTTCTTTGAGCCTTTATTAGACTTTTTCTTTCGATTAACCGGATGATAGGAGGTGAGGATGGATATGGGAATCAAAAGGGGTTGAAATTTTGATGTAGTTATGACGAGAAAAGTTTATTTTAGAAAAATACATCTGTGGTGAAGAATAGTACCTTGTTCGTGAAAATTAAACCCTATAAGCTCTAGAAAAGAAAAGAAAAGAAAGAAAAAGAAAAATGATAAGTTCACTATGAGTGTTGAGCATAAAGGGTCTTTAATCAAAGTATAGGTACCTTATGAGGCATAAAACGTCGATTTAGCACGTTGGGAGAGAAGAGGAAAATGGACAAAGTCCATATGTGTCGAGATATGTAAATGGTGGTGCTTGAGTATAATTGAGTCACTTGGCCATATATTATCCTACCTTAACCAATGTGCCTACATTATAACCTATTAAAAGACCTCTTTGATCCTTATTTGAACACATTTGTGTGGTGGAGATGTTAGAGAAACGCAAGCCTATGGTAAGATGTTGCATTGCATTGATCTTTGAATGTATACACGTCCTTAATTTCTTTATGAGATTGAGTGTATCCTATATATATTTTACACACATGCCTTTGTGAGGTTGAAATAAATGAGTTTTGCCGTAAATTGTTGTTTGTGTTGAGTGTACTAACGCCGCCATGTGCACTAATGTTTTGAGCGTTGATATGTTTCGAGGTCTAGAATGGTTATCCTCTTTGCTATGCTCGTTGATCTTTCGTTTGTCTTTTCATTTCGCTTTTGTTTGAGGACAAACAATGCTTTAAGTTTGGGGTTTGATAAACGCGCATTTTACACGTATTTAGTTGATATTTAATGATGAGTTTAGCTCGCTTAATGTGCGTTTATGTATCGATTCTTAATGTTTCATCTATTTCTAGAAGATCTCGCTCTTGGGTGTTCCTTTGACGCTTTGTAGGTTTATATATCGATAATCAAGCAAGGAACAAGCACGAACAAAATGTACAACCGACTCAGCTTAGCGACCAGCCTAGCGGTCCCACTTCCATAGTCAGTGGTGGTCATCCGTAAATGCGAAGTTTAGAAGGTTCCACAAGTCGAGAAAGATGTCTATTGCTACTAAAACGCCAGATTGACGAGGTTAGTGATGGTCTAGCTAAAGACGTTAAAGTAAGCACTTGTTGGGAGGTAACCCAACGTTTTCTTTGTTTTTGTTTTCGTGTTTTGTCGTTTCTTTCGTCTGTGTTGTTTTTGTCGTCTTTCTGTTTTTCTTTGCGTTTTCGTGTCTGTCGATCAACGAGTTAAGTGAAGTGTGTTAATCCATGTGGCCAATGACGATAGAAAATTTTGTGAAATTTAATGATAGTGCACATGATAGGTTAGAAATGACGCATGAATGACGAGAGATGGCTTAGGCTTGTTGTTTTCACCATTTGCTTAACCCGTGAGACTTGAGCTTCACTGTATAAACATATTGATACGCTTTTAATTGTGTGATATCATGCATGTGATTATCTTCTAGAACTTGCCGTGTTTCTGTGTCGAGACTGCAATATGTGTTTCGAATTTGGAAAGGATAAAAGGCCATCTTTGTTAACCACATTTTCACCCAAACACTAACCCGATGATATATACCATTTGTCGCCTTCTTTGAGCCTTTATTAGACTTTTCTTTCGATTAACCGGATGATAGGAGGTGAGGATGGATATGGGAATCAAAAGGGGTTGAAATTTTGATGTAGTTATGACGAGAAAAGTTTATTTTAGAAAAATACATCTGTGGTGAAGAATAGTACCTTGTTCGTGAAAATTAAACCCTATAAGCTCTAGAAAAGAAAAGAAAAGAAAAAGAAAAAAATGATAAGTTCACTATGAGTGTTGAGCATAAAGGGTCTTTAATCAAAGTATAGGTACCTTATGAGGCATAAAACGTCGATTTAGCACGTTGGGAGAGAAGAGGAAAATGGACAAAGTCCATATGTGTCGAGATGTGTAAATGGTGGTGCTTGGAGTATAATTGAGTCACTTGGCCATATATTATCCTACCTTAACCAATGTGCCTACATTATAACCTATTAAAAGACCTCTTTGATCCTTATTTGAACACATTTGACGCGGTGGAGATGTTAGAGAAACGGCAAGCCTATGGTAAGATGTTGCATTGCATTGATCTTTGAATGTATACACGTCCTTAATTTCTTTATGAGATTGAGTGTATCCTATATATATTTTACACATGCCTTTGTGAGGTTGAAATAAATGAGTTTTTGCGTAAATTGTTGTTTGTGTTGAGTGTACTAACGTCGCCATGTGCACTAATATTTTTGCGTTGATATGTTTTGAGGTCTAGAATGGTTATCCTCTTTGCTATGCTCGCTGATCTTCGTTTGTCTTTCTGTTCGCTTTTGTTTGAGGACAAACAATGCTTTAAGTTTGGGGTTTGATAAAGCGCATTTTACACGTATTTAGTTGATATTTAATGATGAGTTTAGCTCGCTTAATGTGCGTTTATGTATCGATTCTTAATGTTTCATCTATTTCTAGAAGATAACGCTCTTGGGTGTTCCTTCGACGCTTTATAGGTTTATATATCGATAATCGAAGCAAGGAACCAAGCACGAACAAAATGTACAACCGACAGTTTTAGCGACCAACCTAGCGGTCGCTAGGTTGGTCGCGAGGCAAACCAATGGCGCCCAGAAGAACCGCTGTCGCGACCGTGTGCATGAAAGGCAAGCCTAGCGTCGAGAATTCATCGGACGATTTCGCGACCGATTCGTAATGGCTAGCGACCGCTAGCCGGGTCATGAGGTTCAAAGCGAAGAAGAAAGCGAGCGAGCGAGAAGAATCGCGAGAGATACCTAGCGATCGCACTAGCGATCGCGAGGACCGGTCATGAGCGGCGCGACAGAGGCTTAAAAATTGTGGTTTCCACCCTTTTCTATAAATAGGCAAGACACCCGCCTCCATAGGACCCCAACACGCTCGCACCTATTTTACTTGAGTTTTCCTCGGTTTTCCATTCTTTAGCTTTAGTCTTTGTTTAGTTTAATTCTAGTTTTGTTTTTACGTTGTTCTAGTTTAGTTTATCGCTTCGCTATCAATCTAACGCTTTGTCCGATCGCTTTCCTTTGTTTCCGCTCGCTCACTGGGATTGGATTCAAGACCAACCTTTGTTCATCCGACGCTTCCCTACGGGTTTTATATATTTAATTTCTGTTTTTATGGTTAATTCGTATTTCATTCCGTTTATTATGTCTGGCTAGTTTTCTATTCTAATCCTAGGGTTTGCATGATTCGATCCTATATGTTGTGAGTTCTGCTGTTGTTGTTTACCTTCCAGGCATGATTCATGATTCATGGTGCTTATTTATATGTGTTGATTTCTAATCAATCTTGATGCATATGTAGTTGCCAGTTAATGACGTAAATGTATTAATTGTCAAACGATCTTGAATGCATGATACGATTAAGCCTTGAGTCGTAATTGAGATAGGACAGTCGTAGGAAGCATATTCTTAGTGATCCTTTTGGAGTTGCTTATTTTCCTCTAGAGACGTAACTGTGATAGGGAAAATTAGTAATCAACTGCCGCAATTGTCGTAACTGAAGTTGTTGGTTATATATGTGATCTTCCGTCTTGTCTGGATTAAAACGGTTAATAATAAGCAGGATAAACATCGTTGTGGATAGGATTGGTGCATCCCTAGGGTTAGTCTTTCTTTATAATCATCTTTCGTGATTTTATCGCTTTATTTTATATTTCTGTTTGGTTACCTTTGCTTTGGATTAATTTCCGAAGCCCTAAAACATCTCACCCTTATTCTGTGCTTGGATAATGATGAATTGTCGTTGAATTAGCTTCTGTGTTTTCGGATTGCAATCTCTGTGGATACGATACTTCGCTTACCCCATACTTACACTTTTTACGTGTGAAAAAGGAGCGATCACCCACAACACATTCCCTCTTATTTCTGGCGATGACCATCGCCCAACTGAACCCCAAATTTAATTGAGTCATCCGGCTGAAGCTGTAACAGTGGTACAAGGGAGGATGATATGAAATTGTGGCTTGCGCCACTATCTATGAGAACTGTTACCGTGCATCCTCGAAGGATTCCGTGCATTCGCATCGTTCCCGGACTAGAAATTCCCGCCATTGAGAATACAGGTAGAGCCCCATCTTCTTCTTCTAGCTCATCGGTAATCTCTGTCACTTCCTCCGCGGTTGTGGGGTCAAAGTACTCATGATTCTGCAAGTCGACCTCCTCCCCTGGCTCAACGGTCAGCACCCGTAGCTCACGCATGGGACAGACTCTCCCGTGCCCTGGCGTATAAGTCTTTCTACACTTGAAGCACAACCCCTTCGCCCTTAAGTCTGAGATCTCGTTTGATGTTAAACGGGTGAACCTTGATCTCGCCGTGGACTGCTCTGAGGCTGCCGGTGTAGCAAGGGGTTCATCGTCACGGTCGAGTTCCCCGACTATTTACTCCTCCCCAAATGGCCTCGTGTGCGCTTAGTTTGGCATTTAGACGTCCGAGTGTACCGACCGGTTCTGTCGCCTCGAACTTCCGGTAGTTCGGATTGTCTCTCTCCGCCGCCACGCCAAATTCTCCTCCACATCTCGCGAAGCTCCATTCTCGATTCCAAATCACGGCAAGTATTCGCAGGAATTGCTAATGGCCGCCTTCAATCCCGACATGAAGTAACCCAAATAATGGGCGCTTGATAACCCGAGAACTTGTCCAATGATTGTATGAACACATTTACATATTCTCAACCGCCCCGTCGACGAACTCTTGCCAACCTCTCATACGGACTTTTTAAATCGGAGTCGAATTCGCCACCATGGATTGCGAGAATTCGCCCAATCGATGTTAGGTTTCGGTGCGCAGCCAAGTAACCCAATGCAATGCGGCGCCATCCATTGCCACTACAACATGGCGGGCACCTTCGAATTTTCGGCGTGCCATGCAATTCAATTCTTTGGTTGGCGCGAGCTAACTAAGCAATCGGGTGCGTCCCTTCAACACGGCAACTTTACCGGTAGCGTGTTGATGAACGACGTTCAGTGGAACTCTCCGTGAATCGAGAATCGATTCAGCAGCCCTTAAAGGCTCGAGAATCGCGCGGACGGCGTGGCGATATGGCGGACATCTCCGCAATTTGGTGTTGTTTTCCGTCACCCTAGTCTCAAATCCCGCATTTGTCACGAGTTTTCCGTGACCTAGCGCGAGATTCGCCGGTCGGTCTCCAATTTGTCCAATCTCTACCGTGGATCGCGTCGTCGACATCACGGCAGATTGGGTTCCACGCTCACCGCACCAACCGATAGAAACCGCACGAAGAACACACACAATCAAGCGCACTCGCTTGCCGACCTCGAGCTCGTAAAATCTCGAATAAATTTCATAAATCAAAGCGTAGCCCTAATAACAATATTTATAATCTCCCGCCCATCTAAAGATAGAACTCCTAATCGATATATATCTCCTAATAGATATAGAACTCCTAATAACTATAGAACTCCTAATAACTATAGAACTCCTAATAAATAGCAACTAATAATAAACAACTAAATAAATTAATAAAATATAAATGTTGGCCCACGAAGGTGGGCTCAAGCCCGATTCCGCCGTCGATAAACCAGCAAGGGCCGAGGCCCCGTAACCTCATCCAAGGATTGATCCCCACTCTTCTGCTCGATATCAGTTGATAACTCAAATTATGCATTTAATGTAGTGTTAACAACAGCCTGATGGAAGTCAATGTGGATTCTATGTCATGCGGTACATGAAAGATATTATTGATAATTATGTTTCGGATAACACCATTGTACTTCCTTTTTTGGTAATTATAACGTGACTGTTGTAATCCAAAATTTTCTAAATACTTATTCTTTAATATTTTTAGTAATGAAATATGTCTATTTTGTTTATTTAATAGTTTTAGAAGGCTTTTACTCGAAAAAGAAATCGATGAAGTCCAGTATAGAATGGGCCGAGTTAGTCATTGATTATATGGTTGTTGATGATGGTAAGTTTGATACCTTTATTGAATTGAATATTTTTAGGTATTAAATTTTATTTCACATATTGCATCTTATTTTGATCATGTAGAAGGAGGCGAATTAGATGATTGATGTTGGAGTAGAGATGGTGAAATGAAAGGTTCAAGATGGTGAAATTGATGTTTTTTGTGGACGAATTTAATTAGCTTGGTAGACAATATTTGTTGTGCTATAATTGTTGATTGAGAATTTTCCCGGTATATAACGTTTATGTATTGTACCTTGATTTATCTATTTATGAGACAATATATATTTTATATCATTTTGTATTATTGTTTTTAATGACAGAAACAAGTATTTTGAATTATATAATAAATAAATAAATAATTTTTTCGTTGGTAGTCGATAGACAACGGCTTTTTCGTTGTCTCATTAATATATAGACAACGGGGATGTCCGTGGTCTAAAACACAATAGACAACGGGGTTTAACCATTGTATAAAGCTAGAACACCGTTGTACATAACAACATGACAACGGGTAAACCCACGTTGTCTATGATCTTATAAACAATGGGAATATCCATTGTATATTCTGAGGCCCCGTTGTCTATGTTGTTATAGACAATCGATTTCCGTTGTACATGTTGTTATAGACAACTGGATTTCCGTTGTCTATTAGCCGCCCTAATAGACTATACCTTGATAGACAACGGGTTTTACGTAATGAGCGATAGGGATTCCCGTGTCTATAACCAAAATTCTTGTAGTGCAAATTCTCCAAACAAGAATCAAAAGAAGTACCAAAGACAGAAAAATCGTTCATAAATACCTCTATGATAGTCTCGATAATTCCATGAAAAATCGTCACCATAAAACGCTTAAAGGTGGCAGGACCATTGCACAGACCAAAAGACATCTTCCTAAAAGCAAAAATGCAATAGGGGCACCATCACCGCCCTCCCCAGTGCAATCTCCTCTACCACCATCACCGCCCATTCTCCGTCTCCACCCACCACCATCCAGCGCTGCCACCTCTTCCACCACCATCACCACCGCCCTTATCCACCGATACATCCTCCATCACCGTCGTCACCCCTCCATCATCGTTGCCACCTCCATTGCCACACATCACCCTTTTACACCACTGTCGCGCCAAGTCCTTCATCACCTCCATCACCATACCATTGTCACGAAGTTGATTACTGTTTTTGAACCAAACAAATTCAGAAATTGGAAACTAGTTTCTTTTCTTTCCCCTTATCGATTCATTTTGATTTCCTCAGATTGAACCAAACGACTCCTAAGATGCGCCTCTGGAGTGATATAGTGGTAGAGTAGGTAAAGTTTTAAACATAATGTTACAATTCTAAAGCATATCGATACTTTTTAAATTAAGAGAGTTTGGTTAGTTTATTTTAGAGAGCTTATAAGATGTAATGTCTCAAAAGTTTATAAGTTGTCAAAGTATTTGGGTAATTGACTTTATAAGCTAGAGAAAAAATTATGAGTTAGAGTGAGAAAATCATAGTTAGAGAAAGAAAATTGACGAGAGGTGAAGTTGATAGTATATATATGTAATAAATAACGAACCATAGTAAGATTATTATGGAAAATTTATTGTTGATTATAAGCTTATGAAAAAATAAGTTGATGTTGAACAATTTATTTTAAATGAAGTTTATAAGTTGTTTAAAGACTTATTTTTCAAATACTTTGCAGGAACTTATAAGCTCACCCAAACACCCTCTAAGTATGTCACATCGAATTTATGTTGCAAAATTTGTTTATCCTACATAGATTATGTACAAGTGTGTGCTTAATAAAAGCGCATCCAAGAATAGTAGTTTTAACCACACAAAAAATAAAATAAAAATAAATTTGTAGGTGGTCCAGTTTATGAGCGGTGGCCCAAATAATTAACTATGATAGATACAAATGAGAGATTTCGATCTATCACATTTACTGGTTGGATCCAAATTCATATGATAGAGGTCCAACTATATCTACTTGTGGGCTTATTAAATTACCAATGAAACAATAATTTTCGTGGAAAAAATAAAACTTGTGTAAAATAGTAAAATATATCAAATTAATTTCTCCTTTTGGAAAAACATAACTTTTTTTTTTCTCTGCCTATGATTTCCGAACTGTGAGAAAAAGATTTAGTTTTGACTACATATGCAGAAGTTTAGTTATGAAAGAATTAATACGTGGAGCCACTACATTGTTTAAATCCGACATAAAATGAATGGCCGACGAGATTTTCTATTTTAAATCGATATAATAATTTTTGTTTTAATTGTAGAATTAACAATAGTGTAAAAGTCAAAATGAAATATAAACTATCATTCTCGAGTGAATAATTATTTTAAGAGGTGTTTTTATGTGCGGATGTACGTTTCTTTCAATATTGATATATTTTTTCAAAATAAATGATACTTTTTTAATAGAAATGATATTTTTCTTTAATGTAAATAATATTTTTTAAGAATAAATGATACTTTTGTCTACGGACCGACTCACATGAGGAGTTTTTGTGTACTTTTATAGGTTTAATAAATTACTAATTTTATATGTTTGAAATGTAATTTTTTTCCTCAGTCACCGTCATCATAACAGACGAGTGGTAGTTGTGGAATTATGTTTTCAAGTGAAATTTTGTACCGAGTTTCAGAGCCTTACTTATTTTTCGGTATAGTATAATGAAACGGTTAATTTCCAAACCCACTGGCAGAAAAACTAATTATTAATACGCAGGTATCCTATTCTCTGTTCACTGCAAAAAAAAAAACTTAAATTCTATATGAATAATACTATTTGAAAATAATGCACACGTCTGCAATCCAACCTGTATCTGTAGTATTTTTTAGTTATTTCGAGATCTAGCCATACGCATTAAGGACACAAATTTTTTCATGATGATATGATCATGGCATATGTTCCATATCAGATTCAAATGATCGCAAAAACTTCGATAATTGTAGTATCGTTGAAAATGATATTGAAATATTGTGTATTAATTTGATAAAATTGAAAAATATGACAACATTGAAAAAAACTTGAAAGATCGTAATATTTTCTACACCCAAAAATTTAAAAATAGGTTTAACCACCCAACTATTCATTTTAAAAATTTCTATCATTAATATGGCCTTTCCAACTTAGACATATTTTTTTTGTCAGGAAAAGAAAATTCAAATACAATTTTAAATATCCATTCAATTTAATTACATCATCTCATGTCACGACATGACGTAATTGTTTCAGGTGGCTGACGTTTCATTCTAAATATGCGTACAACAGCCTTAATTATTATAATGGGCCTAATATTGTTGGGGGCCATCCTATCTCTGCCCACTCTTTATGTGTTGGAAACTAAATAGCTAGGCCCAAATTTCCTTTTAGGCGAATTTAGTCTCATTTTGTCATTTATGCATATATTCCGAAAATTTATTGAATATATATACTTAGCAAAGTAAAACCAACGTGAATTTTCTACTACACAATTTTTTTTGAATAAATAAATTTAGACGCAAAAACTTTCAAAATGTGTGCAAATGATGTTTTTTATTTTAAAAAGTATTTATTTATCAATTTCCAGATTTGATGATTGGCATCATCATAAAGAACTAAATGCTCATAAATTTTAGTTAAAATTAATTTACATCATAAGTCTTGTTTAAATTATTTAAGAAAAAAAAGTGATTTTTTTAATTAAACTTGTGAGGAGGGACTAATTGATCCTTTGTGTTTTCAATGTGTTTATGGATAAAAATTGTTATGTTAATTCTTGTTTTGGTAATTTACCTTTTAATATAATGTTAATAAAGATAGTATTAATAGTAATTTTATCTGGGGTCAAATATAGTTGATTCTCATGCCCATGCGGCAATACCCATGGGTATGTTAACGTGTGCCTACCATGTATATATATAAACATTATGGATTAAGTTATATTTATGATATCTATTCACTAGTAATTGTGATTTAATTCAATAAAATGTAATTTTAATTAATTTGGTATCAATCATAGTACTCATGGTGATTAAACATATTGCATTACAAGAAAAACTACTTTTGGTTAAGATAATATGAGTGACAATTTTTTTTTACTTATTGTGACAATTATTTTTCTTGTCATAGAAAATATTGTAGTTACAATTTTTATTGTTGTAAGTTTATTGTTAGGGATGTCAATATAGTCTAAAATTTATTAGTTGGTCTGAATAGGCAGACAATCTAATTTATGATTTTTTTTAACCGAATGGCCCGAAACCCGATTGGGTGGGTCCGAAAATAGCATGATCGGAATAGGCTGACCCAAAAATCGAGTAGGTTGGCCCGATTAACTGAATATTTTCTCATTATATGATTTTCAAACTTCATTACTCGTTTTTGAAAGTTAGATAATAAGATTTTTTCAAATATTTGTGGATTGTGTTTTGCTTAATATTTGAAACTTATCATTTCATTTCTTTGTCTCTTTACCAACACTTAATACAAAATATTTGTTATAAATATATGGTAATATATATATATATATATATATATTTTTTTTCCTAAACTTTATTAGCCTGAAACCATAGAGTTTAAAATTATGGTTGAAAATTTCTAACCCCAAAAATGTCAATCCCGATCAGATGACTTGAATCAAATAACATGATAACCCGTCGGGGTTGACCCAAACGCGAATGAATTGGTCCGATTGACATCTTAGCTATTGCACGTCCCATATATGTTACAATAATATCTATAGTCATGACCAAATGAAAAATCCAAATATCTCCACTAGACAGTTTTTTAATGACAACTTTCACATATACAATAATAACAATTGCCTTCATTTGATGTCATCGTTTTGTAGTATAGTGAAATTTAAAAATAAATTTTACAAAGTTAAATGTCTTATAAAATACATTTTTATCATTTATAGTGGCTAGCTAGAATTATATATTAATAATATACTTTAATATTTTAAAACTTAAAAACATAGAGGTAAATTTAATACCGTTAAAGGCTCCTTTGTTAAACAATATGGGATAGGCCTCGATATATATGACTAGGATTCCTTTAAACATGTATGGTATTAATACTTTGTTTGCTTGGATGTATTGAAATCTCTACAATATATAATGTAGTGTTTGGTAGGATGTATCGAAATCCTATATTAAATTTTAATTTTCTAAAATGTCCTTTATTTTTATTACTTCACAATTAATCTCTAAATAGCCTATCAATATTTTTTTTACCTCTAAATTAATTCTAAAGACCATTCTTTATTTCCAGGCTACCCTTCCGATTAGCCGAAAATTGAAACATCAATTAAGAACCAATATATTAAAGGATTAATATTCCACCTGTAACCAGGGGTGGGTCCATAATTTGCTAATGGGATGGACTGCAAAAAAATATTTCAACATATTAAATTTTATATATACTAAAATATTTTTCAATGTTCAGTTGTGCCATGTGAGACTTCTATACATAAAACTCATGTATAACTGAGTCTATATTTATATCTTTAACAAAATCTCTTTCAATATAAATCATCAGTGATTCTTCAAGTAAATCATCTCCCATCTTATTACTAAGTGTTGTCTTCACATACTTCATTTGAAAAATACTCATTCAGTTGTAGCAGTAGAAACAAGCAACGTCAAAATCAAATGAATTAGTCTAGTTAACGTAACATAGACCTTCGACATTTCTCTCTTAGCAAGTAGTTGATTCAATTCAATAACTGTAGAAACTTGAATCTCTTGCATCACTAGCACCTAATGCTTATAATGCCCAAACTCATACTCTAATAAATCAATATCTTGACCGGTGAAATCTTAATGATAGAATTTTCTCGTAAGCTTCCAAATATCATCAATGTTGAATGATTTGAAAGAATCTTTAGTATCTAAGGCCACACTAAGAGAAAGCAATTCTACCGACACATCATTAAATCTTGTATTCAACTCCTTCAAGATGTAATCTATTGCTACATTGAAAACATCAAAATGATAATGATATTCAATTGTAGTTTGTCCATGAGAACGACCAACCTTATATGGAGAATCCAAGTTGGGGACATCAATACCATTCTTCAAGCAACCAACCACTTTCTCTCAATTCTTGAAGAATAGTTTTAGTATTAGAAACAAACGCAATAACAACCAAAATATCTTTAACTTTTATTTGAAGAATCTGACAAAGAGAATCAGTAACTCTCATAATCTTATACATCAGGTGTAGAGTGAATACAAATCCAAAACTTGTTATATTCTTGTACACCCATTGAACTTCGGCCTTAGACCTTCTACTTTGAGAATTCCCAATGAGACACTAAAAAACTTTGCAAGTTGCAACATACATATCGATCAAACTCCTCATGGAGTTGTAGCGTGAACTCCAACGAGTAGCTCTAACATGCAGCAAATTACCAATTTGATTGACACCACGTCCATAATCAATATCCTCTAAAACCAATAAACTTTGAATTTCATATATTTGAGCAACATGTAGTTGAGAGACACATTTTTGTGAAGAAGTTATAACGTTAACAACATTATCAAAATGAGAAATGAACTCCCAAACCACACCGATATCCTTAGCTGCAGAAAGTAATGACAATTTTAGACTATGCGCAAAGCAATGAATATAATAGGCATATGGAAAATCTCTAAGAAATAATGCTTGAAGTCTATTCCATGAACTGTAGGGAAATCTGATTTTAACCTCTCCCGAGAATCTATCTTGGATGTTTAATTCACCATACATTGATTATATACTTAGCATGCATCTATATAATTAATTGCAACACGTTGATGTTTTCTCGTGTTTACCTGCGAATTTGTCAGGCAAGAAATATGATCAAGACTCGTGCTTTGATCTTTTGGACTGTATCCCGATTGCCAAAAACTCCAATGCTGAGTGATAGCAATCTATGGAGAATACTGCAAAATTCGTCTTTCTTCCTCCTTCATAATTTTCGAGAATTTCGAAAATATGAATAGACTCACACTTTGATTTTCTCTCACCTTATATTTATAATACAACCCTAGATCCCATTTGGATAGGATCTCTACATATCTAATAAATCTAATAATATATTTTCAGATAGAGAGGATCAGAACAGAATTCCTTTGGGATCCTTATGAGGTGGACGAAAATATGCAGCTACAGGCCTTGATGGGCCAGCCCAGGGATCAAATGCAAGGAATAAAGATGGGCCTCAAATAAATTAATTATCTTATGTTCAGCCCAGAACATAAATTAATTCATAAACATTTATTCATGCCACTAGAGAATAAATGCTGACTTATCCCTTTATTTTCGAAGTTGAGTCGGGCTTGCACTTAGACTTCACGAATCCTCGTATTTAAGATATCGCACGTCCATTAATTATTTACAGCGTTCTGACTGCTTAAAATAATTAATTTATTTAATTCCTTAAGTAGTACCACTCAACCTCATTATTGTACTTGAGATAACTCAACCTGCAGGGTTTAGTACAATAAACTTTTTGAGCTCCTTAAGGGGCGTCATCATCCTAAGCGGATACGGTGACTCGTCTGCGCAACTAGCATGACATACAAGCACTGCCACCACCCAAGATGCGGAGAATATTGGGTTATCTCATGTAACCATCACCCGTAACAAGTCAAAGTGATGGTCAGTAACTCATACCCACCTAATACCTTATCGAGGTTTAGATCAACGTAAAGTCACCGAGATCTAGGTTCTTCACGACGGTCAGTTAGAAGAACTCATCTCACTGTGATCCATCAATACGTCAGAGACGTACCAGTATAGACAAGCAACCAAGTCAAGTCACTTGTTATCTATACCGCAGCCTATACCGACAACTCATCCTCAAGTTGTCTTAGCTATGATTCTTTTTATATCTCATTAAGCTTAACCAATCATACAGACTTCTGTGATCTACTACACACTGTATGATCTAACTTATATATGAGATAAAGGGACAAACATATGCAATCAAGTAAACAATTCAGATAGGAGATTGTATTAGTTGTAAAAGGAAACATTGTATACAAGCTCAACAAAACTGCTTTTAGTATACAAATCCAACATGAACCACACATATTACTAACACCATCGTACTCTTGATCTCTCAATTTCTCAACCCGAAGATCATGATGAGAAATAACAATACATATATCTTTTTTCAGATTTAGTGAAGTGGGGTCACTAACACTTTTAAATCCAAGAAAAATGTTAATTCAAAATTCCATGTTCATTCACAAACCTCAGTCGAAAACTAAGTTATAACGGATTTGTAAAATTTTCTAAGATGTTAATGGGTAAAAGGATTGGGGTTGGTTGAATATATTTCCCGAAATAATTTAATCATTTTTTGGTAAGACATGCATAGAAATATGCCACTGACGTGCATAAAGCCAAAGCAACAATAGTATTTATGTCATTCTAGTGCGACTAACTCTCCATGAGGTATTTCTATGATTTTCCAAGGTAAAAGGGCTCCTGACCAATTAGAAACAAAAATAAATAAAACATAGTTCCAACCATTTCCTCTTGCTTTGAGATATCTTGTGCTTCATCAACACAAAAATATATATCTCCAACTTCTTCACGAATCATTTGACGTACTCTACTGGTTATGATATTCAAAATCTCTTTTTGATTTTTTGGAGCAATGTATTGGGTATTTTTTGGAGCATTATCAAGATAAACTCCATTAACTTCTTATTCATATATGCAAAAGCATTCACCAATTCAATAAAATTCTCATGGTTGGATGAAGATGAAGACTCGCCATGACCTCTAAAAGCACAATCTTGAAGTGCAAGCCATCAGAGGCTTATGATCGAAGTCTTCAGACGCAAACGATTTCTCTCTTTCTCAATAATTGTTTGAGAATGCATTACTTTGTCTACATGTCAAATTGGTCTCATCAAATCTTCTGCATGTCGTAAGCACATAGTATGTGGTGATGTTGCTGCAGAACCAACAAAGAGTAAGAAATGCACATTTATTTCCTTGATTTATTCTTTTCCAATTGTCAAATCCTTAATTAACTAATTCAGAAGAGCTTGACGAATTAACAGCACTTATGAAAAGAAAGCAATAAAAATAATATGCCTTATTTGTAAAAAGCGAATACTCCAACCAATGAAACTTATCAAACCATCTCTTCTGAAAACTACGAATTTGAGTGTCAAACTTTGTAACAGGATAAATTTCCATCTTCGATTGACAAGGCCCGACTTTTAGATATGCATGTCTATCATCACGTACATTAACAGAATATTCCCATAATTAATTCATTTTTCCCAGATCACGTTCAATATATGTAACTAAATTTCGTTCTATATGAGTTGAAGGAGTTGATGGAGATTGACTAGTTTGATTTAAGGTGGCCGTGGTTGAAGGTTCTGAGCTACCTTCATTGTCTTGAGTCTCTTGACAATGTCGTTTCTTAAAAAAAGATGATATAAGTTTTTTTCCTTTCTTTGCAATATGATGGTGCTCCATTTAAATGAATAAAAACTGTAAGACATCCAAAAATCATGAGTGTTAAAATCATAGCAAAAACAACTTTTTCGTAAAGCCACGGGGATAAACAGATTCAAGAATTACAGCAGAGAGCCAAAACAACTTGGATCTATATAGCTAAAAAGCTAATAGTTTAATAGTAAAAATAGTTATTAATAATTTAATACTAAAGATAGCTTTCTGCATATCTTTTATTGTCAACATATACATTGACATATATAACCATTAGCTATGATCTTTGTCTTTATACAGGTGAATTATCGGAGCCTATAATTCCCCCTTTTCCAACATAAAATATGTACAGTTACATATTTTGTCATTCATTAGATTCAACTATCGGTTATATATCTATCGTACAAGTGGTTTGGCATCCAATCAATTTAAACAAATTGACTATATCTAAAATCCTTAAGATTCAACAGTGTCTTAATGAAAATATCATAGGACCACCGATTAATAAATCCACCAAATAATTCACATAACATCAAATTCAAGGAGGAAAACGAATATGGAACAATTGAGAATCGAAACCAAAACTCAAACTATGATTCACATAATTATACAAAGAAAAACGAAATACTAATTTTAAATTAGGGTTTCATACCTTGAACATATGAGATGAGAAGGAGTCAGGGGCAAAAATGATGGACTCAAAATTTCAGAACGGTCGACGACGGTGGCAGTGCCGGACGGTGGTGTTCGGAGAAGGTAAGAAGAAGAAGTGGAGAATGATACTACGAGATGATCATGTTCTCATTTGGTTAGTTGTAGATTAAAATATTAGGTTTACTTTTTATTTTATACTCTCTCTGTCCCACCCAAGACGACTTATTTCTTTTCGACACAGTTATTTAGGAGAAATGTACAAAGTGAATAAAGTGATAAAAAGTAGGTAGGTCCTACAACTTTTGAAGAGATAATTATTTCCTAAAAATGAAATAGGTCAATTTGGATGGGACAACCCAAAAAAGAATACATGTCATCTTGGGTGGAACCGAGGGAGTAATTATTTGGGAATGAGCTGATACATATAAGAAAAAAATCTGGCTGGAGCCCAGTGCAGTTCACTAATAAATTCGTCCCTGCTGCAACCTCAACAAGCTCAAAATAAAGTAAAAAAAAATTATAAGAATTGCAACCACCAAATCATGAATTACAACAACAACAAAACTGACATATCAAAAGAATCACAAAATAAATTTCAATGTTTTCCATAGAGCATCATCGATACAAAGCTCATGCGTCATTCTTTTTCACCAATGTCTTCGAAATCAACTTCTTTTTTTGTATGGTCAAGCCACCTATGTTTCCAAATTAAATTATATAACTGATGAAATGTTTTAGTAAACTGGACGATAAGAAACACCTAACATAGGTGTTGTGCTAAATAAAAACATCTTCAGACAATTTACAATAGCAGAAGTGAAGAATCAGATAAATCTAAGATTGTTAGCCAATCAATCATGTTTATTCTCTTCCTTATAGACGACAACCAGAATTCTTTACATTAAATCTAATGACATGGCTAAATGTAAACAATTTAAACCAACCCTATCGTAACAAACAATGCAACAAGATAGATGACACATGCTCTAGCACACACCAAAGAGGATTTATTTCAACCATCAATGCCCAATAACTAGATTAATTTGAGGGTAATATCAATAATCAACTTATCTACATATTAATTGAAATCTGATACAATTATGAGCCATAAATATTTTTGTTTCATGATAATTAAAAGAAGAAACTAATCTGAGTTGGCAATTTATATGGGCTTCGATCATATTTCAATTGCCACTCAAAAAAATTGATTGTATGCTAGATAAACGGATAATCCAACACATAATTTTTCATAAATTGAATCTTGGGTATCAAGTAATGCACAGATCCAAGAAGTATATAGAAGAAGAAGAAGAAGAAGAAGAAGAAGAAGAAGAAGAAGAAGAAGAAGAAGAAGAAGAAGCAATTTGAAACTGTTGAAGGAAGGAAAGAAGAAACTGCTCGATATCACTAATCAATCATCAAAGAAAGAGATCAATCTTCAAAGAAAATATGAGCATGAAGAAATTGCTATTGAAAATATTCATCTCGAACTCTCTGGTCATGTCCTTCTTGAATTCCTCAAACATTATTGGGTTGTTACATGTGAAGATCATATCATCTACATACAAGCACACAATTAGAATATCTCTTTCTTTGATTTTGACATCAAGTGCATGCTCGTGTGGACATTTGATAAAACCATTCTCCTCCAAGTACTTATCGATCCTGCTATTCCATGCCCTTGGTGCCTGCTTTAACTCGTATAGGGACTTTTTTAACTTCAAGACTTTATCTTCTTGGCCTTTCACTTTATACCCCATTGGTTGCTTGATGTAAACTTCTTTGTCAATATAACCATTCAAGAAAGCTGACTTAACATCCATTTGGTAAATCTTCTCCAATATTCTTATGCCATTTTGGCAGTGTTGTGAGCTCCCAAGTGTCATTCTTTTCTATGGCCTTGATTTCTTCATCCATTGCGTCTTGTCATTTTGTACGTTGCATAGCTTATTCAAAGCTAATTGGTTTAGAATCAGTTAGAGACAAAATAAGGTGAAATCTTCTAACCTTTTAGTGTCTCAATAACTCTAGTGCAAACTCCTTTCTCGCGGTGTGGCTCTTCCATTTAAGAAAAAGGGTGGCCAGTTCCGTAGCTGCATATGTGAAATCGGTGGAGTCACTGGCTGTTGATAAATCTCATTTCTACCTAATTTATAAGGCCATTTCTGTTCCTTTTATAGTTGATAAGTGATCATTTGAGCTGTCATTTGATATATTTATGTTTACCTTGAAAGATATTATGCCGTGTGTATTTCGTGTCGTTTTTGCACAGGTTTGGATGTCAAAAAGGTGGATCACAAAATAAAGGCATTCTTGGGCCGTGAGAGATCGCGACATAGGTGTGCGAAGAAAACTCGCGAGCTTTGCTCGCGAGTAAATACAGAATTCAGCAAAACACACCTCGCAACATTTCTTCGCGAGGGAGTCTAGTGAACTAAACTCGCGAGGTGAGACGAACATGCTTCGTGACCTTAATTCACGACCAATGGTCGCGATCAAAACTCGCGATGAAGGACGGGCGTTGCGTCGTGACAATCACTCGCGACTTTGTCTCGCGAGTTAATCTCGTGAACCATTGCGGGCTAGGGTTCCATATAGCCGCGCAACGAGACAGAATTGAGGGGATAATTTTATACGAGGCCTGACACACCTTAGCGTAGAACAGAAGAGCTTTTACTTTTACATTGTGCACGTTTTTACAGAACATATTTTGTTTAACTTTTGAGTTTTCTTTTCATTCCAGTTTTCTTAGTTAGATTTCTTTGAGAGTTCAGAATATTTACGGATCGAAAGTTGTTACATTATTCATCGTGGATTCCTACAGTTTTATCTTTTCAATTCAGTTTATGTTTCATTCATTTAATTCTTGCTTTAGTAGTTTAATTATGAGTAGCTAAATTTCGTATTGATCCTAGGGTTTGTATGTCTGACTAGATCGTATGATTTATCTGTTGATACTGTTTTGTCGTCCCGTTCATGATTTATGATTCTTGGCTTTAATTCACATTTGTTGGTACCTGATCAATATTGATGCATGCTAATTATGTGATTGATGTCCTGGCGGAATTAATTGCATAGTTAATATCTTGAATACATAATACAGATTTTAACTTGAGACCGGGCGGAGATAGGTGAACTGTAGGAGGTTATTCTTTATGTGCTAGCTTTTGGTAATTAGCTTACTTCTCTTAAGACCTGGCGGAGATAGAGTTTAAGCTAACCTACTACTATAAGTCATGTCTGGCGTAAGGCGTAATTCTTGTTGGATTTGTATCTTTGGAAGAAGTTTTGGTTGAGCTTGTATACAATGTTTCCTGTTACCACTATTACAATCTCCTATCTGAATTGTTTACTTGATTGCATATGTATGTCCCCTTATCTCATATATAAGTTAGATCATACAGAGTGTTGTAGATCACAGAAGTCTGTATGATTGGTCAAGCTTAATGAGATATAAAAAGTATCACAGCTGAGACAACTTGAGGATGAGTTGTCGGTATAGGCTGCGGTATAGATGAGAAGTGACTTGACTTAGTTGCTTGTCTATGCTGGTACATCTCTAACGTATTGATGGATAACATTGAGATGAGTTCTTCTATCTGATCGTCGTGAAGAACCTAGATCTCGGTGACTTTACGTTGATCTAAACCTCGATAAGGTATTAGGTGAGTATGAGTTGCTGACCATCACTTTTACTTGTTATGGGTGAGGGTTACATGAGTTAACCAAGATTCTGCATCTTGGGTGGTGGCGATCTTTTATGTCATGCTAGTTACCTGTGTCGAGTCGCCGTATCCGTTTAGGATGATGACATCCCAAGGAGCTCAAAATGTTTATTATACTAAACCCTGCAGGTTGAGTTAACTCAAGTACAATAATAAGGTTGAGTGGTACTACTTAAGTAATTAAAGTAATTAATTATTTTAAGCAGTCAGATCGCTGTAAATAATTAATGACGTACGATATCTTAAATACGGGGATTCGTTAAGTCTAAATGCGAGCCCGACTCAACTTCGGAAATAAAAGGGTAAGTCAGCATTTATTCTCTAGTGGCATGAATAAATGTTTATGAATTAATTTATGTTCTGGGCTGAACATAAGATAATTACTTTATTTGAGGCTCATCTTTATTCCTTCCATTTGATCTCTGGGCTGGCCCATCAAGGCCTTTTAGCTTAAGAATTTCGCCCCCTCCTTATAGAGTCCATCTGGGACTCTACTTGATCCTCTCTATCTTAAGTGATATTATTATATTTATTAGATATGTATAAATTCTATCTTGATAGGATTTAGGATTGCATTATAAATATAAGGTGAGAGAAAATCAAACATTAATTCAAGAGCTAATATTTTCGAAAATTACTATTCCATATAGTGAGAATTTTGAGAATCTCTAGGGAGGAAGAAGGCGAATTTCTATAGCATTCTCCATAGATTGTCCTCACTCGGCATTGGAGTTTAGGCAATCGGGACACAGTCCAGAAGATCAAAGCATGAGTCTTGATCCACTCTTTCCGACATTTGCGGTAAATCTGAGAAAACTCCTCGTGTTGCGATTAATTATATAGGTGCATGCTAGGCATATAATCAATGTATGGTGAATTAAACATCCAAGATAGATCCTCGGGAGAGGGTTAAAATCAGATTTCCCTACAATTGGTATCAGAGTCAGGTTCAGTATCTTGGCTCTGTTGGATTAATTCACGTTTGATTATAACGTGTGCAATTAATTAATTGTGAATCTGTCGTTCATCGTGGCTCGTTTTATTTTGTCGGTTTTTTGTTTTTCACCACGAGAAAATCCGTGGTTAGATTAGATTTTTTCTTGTAAATCTTATACGTAAAAGAAAACGAAGATGAAAAGCACGAAGAAGCGAGGCGGCGGAGGTCACGAAAAC
This sequence comes from Salvia rosmarinus, assembly GCA_036937905.1. Taxonomy (NCBI): domain Eukaryota; kingdom Viridiplantae; phylum Streptophyta; class Magnoliopsida; order Lamiales; family Lamiaceae; genus Salvia; species Salvia rosmarinus. The sequence continues at coordinate 52,395,460 of CM072814.1, forward strand.
GGCCGCATGGCGCGGCGGCGTCTTGCGGCGGCGGCGCGCGGCGTGCTCGGCACTCGCAGACATGCCGCCCAGCAGTCGTGCGTATTTTCTCGACAGATCAAGCAAACAGGGCTCGGCGGTTTGCGGCGGCTGTAGGGAAAAACTTTGTTTAGCCCTCTCCCGAAGATCTATCTTGGATGTTTAATTCAACATACATTGATTAAATACCTAACATGCACCTATATAATTAATGGCAACACGTAGGGGTTTTCTCGTGTTTACCTTTGAATCTGTCGAGGCGGAATGGATCGAGACTCGTGCTTTGACCTTACGGATCGTATCCGGTTGCCCAATCTCCAGCGTCGAGTGAGGACGATCTATGGAGAATGCTTGGAAAATCACCCCAAGCTCTCAATAATTTTGAAAATCTCTCAAAGGATGAACCCTCAAATTCTCGAAAATAATGATGATGATTATTAATCATTGATCTAGATTTAATCTCTTACCTCATATTTATAACGCATTACCATAATCCTATATGGAAATTACCATAATCCCATATGAAATTACCATAATCCTATATGGAAATTACCATAATCCTATATGGAAATACCATACCATAATCCCATAATCCCATATGGAAATTACCATAAACCTTTATGGAAAGGATTATTACCATAATCTTATATGGAAAGGATCTATGCATATCCATAAATATAATAATATTCTTATAGGATAAAGAGAATCAAATCCTTGCCTTGTAGAGCATAGGGCGCGATTTTGCCAAGCATACGAGCACGGATGGGCCGGCCCAGGATCAAATGCAAGGAATAAAGATGGGCCTCAAATAAATTAATTATCTTATGTTCACCTGTAACATAAATTAATTCATAAACATTTATTCATGCCACTAGAGAATAAATCTTGACTTATCCCTTTATTTTCGAAGTTGAGTCGGGCTTGCAAACTTCACGAATCCTCGTATTTAAGATATCGAGCGTCCATTAATTATTTATAACATTCATTCGCTTAAAATAATTAATCTATTTAATTCTTAAGTAGTACCACTCAACCTTATTATTGTACTTGAGCTAACTCAACTGCGGGGTTTAGTACAATAAACCTTTTGAGCTCCTTAAGGGACGCCATCATCCTAAACGGATACGGTGACTCGTCTGAGATAACTAGCATGATATCAAGCACCGCCACCACCCAAGATGCGGAGAATATGGGTTAGAACATATAACCTCACCCATAACAAGTCAAAGTGATGGTCGAGAACTCATACTCATCTAATACCTTATCAAGGTTTAGATCATCGTAAGTCACCGAGATCTTGGTTCTTCACGACGGTCAGATAGAAGAACTCATCTCATTGTGATCCTTCAATACGTCAGAGACGTACCAGCATAGACAAGCAACCAAGTCAAGTCACTTCTTATCTATACCGCAGCCTATACCGACAACTCGTCCTCAAGTTGTCTCGGTGTGAAACTTTTATATCTCATTAAGCGACCAATCATACGGACACGTGATCTTCTACACCGTATGATCTAACTTATATATGAGATAAGGGGACACGATATATGCAATCAAGTATTCATTTCGGATAGGAGATTGTAATAGTGGTAACATGAAACATTGTATACAAGCTCAACCTAAAGCGCTTTCGGTATACAAATCCAACAATCTCCCACTTATACTAAAGCAAACTTTTAGTATACAATGTGTCTCTACTAGCTATTACAAACAAAACCATCACTTTGCTTCTCCCACTTATACAAAAGTTTCATTTCTAAGTGGGTGCCATCTAGCGCAATTCAGTCCTCTAACGTCCCGGCGTAGACTTATTGCGGCGAGCTTTAGCGGGTGCCATCTAGCGCAATTCAAGTCCTCTAACGTGCCCGGCGTAGACTTATTGCGGCAGGCTTTAGCGGGTGTCATCTAGCGCAATTCAAGTCCTCTAACGTGCCCAATGTAGACTTATTGCGGCGAGCTTTCGTGAATGGATCCGCTAGGTTATCCGTCGTATCAATCTTTGCAATCAAGACGCCCCTCGTCTAACGATTTCTTGTATGACATGGTACTTTCTCTCTATGTGTTTGCTTGCCTTGTGGATCCGTGGTTCCCGAGTTTGCCATTGCACCGAGTTATCACGAAGAAACCATGATACTCATGGGCAAACCAGTACCACATCTAGATCCATGAGGTAGTTCTTGAACCATCTGACCTCCTTAGCGACCTCGAAGTGGCTACATATTCGGCTTCCATGGTAGAGTCCGCAATGCATCATTGCTTTGCAGACCGCTAGGATACGGTTCCACCTCCCAAGGTAAACACATAGCCGAGGTAGACTTTTTCTCATCACGGTCGATTGGAAATCCAGTCGAATAACCCAAAGGCATTAGACTATCTCGCATGGTAAGCCACCTATAATCTCGAGTCCTTTTCGGTGCTTGAATATATGCTTTACATGATCCAATGAGCTTGTCGAGGTTAGGCGATATCTAGCCACTATGCCCACCGCATAGCGAGATATCGGGCCTCGTGTATAGCATTGCATGCATGAGACTTCCCACTGGCGAAACGTAGGAAACTTGTGTCATTCCTCTATCTTCTTTGCGGTCATAGGTAGCGCCTTTAGATAAAGGAACGCCATGTCGAAAGGTAGCAATCCTTTCTTGACGGTCTGCATACTAAAGCGAGTAATCACGGTATCGATGTAAGGCGCGAGATAAGCTCAACATTTTCCTCTTGCGATCTCGGTAAACCTTGATCCCAAGAATGTCTTTGCATCTCCTAAGTCTTTCATTTGAAAGCGATCGGATAACCAACTCTTTCGTCGATAACAACCTCACATTGTTGCCAAATAGAAAAATGTCATCTACGTAAAGTGCAAGAAATACCACATTACCGTTGACATCTAAGCGATACACACAACTCTCGCTAGGCAACTGAGTAAATCCATAGGACTTTACCACCTCGTCCATACGTAAGTTCCATGATCTTGCATCATTATCTTGTATCGCCTCGATGTACGTCCATGGGTCGATTATTGCCTGTTCGTTTTCTGGGACTAAATCCGAAGATTCACCCACGAACATACATCGCTCGGGTTGACGAACAACCCTTCGCCACTGACGAGGCACTACGAGCACAATGGCGGCGGTCGGTGCGATAACTTGTGGTTCTCTATCTTGCATAACTAGCTTGGTAGGTACCACATGCGGTCGGTATCTCGGTGGAACTCGACCCACTTCAATTTCTTGTAGTATCGGTGTCGATCCCTCTCACTAGACTCGACATCTCGTACCTTTGGTCTAATCGGTGGTGGAATACGATCATCTTCTAATTCTTGAAGAATGATTTCAACTTTGGATTTATGATTTTTCATGTAGTCCTCTTCTAAGAATCGGGCATTAGTGCTAATAATGACCTTCTGATCCTTAGGACTATAGAATAAACCACCTTCGTTCCTCTAGGATAGCCGATAAATGACCTTGCGTCGGATCTAGCCTCCAACTTGTCGGCCTTCTTGTTCAAAGACATGTCTTTGATCGCCCATATCGTTATGTGGCTTAAACTCGGCTTGAGCCCAAACCACAACTCGAAGGGTCTCTTGTTGACTTGGATGGTACTATATTTAGCAAGTATGCCACCGTTTCTAAGGCATACCCCGTAAGCGAAATAGGCAAAGTTGCATAACTCATCATTGATCTAACCATTTCAAAAGAGTCCTATTTCTTCGCTCGACACACCATTTTCTTGTGGTGTGCCGGTGAAGTGCCTTGGGAGGTAATCCCACACTTCACTAGATAGTCCATGAACTTCGTTGTTGAGGTATTCGCCCGCTGCGATCGTAAGCGATGACTTGATACTCTTACCTAGCCGTCTCCACTTCGCCTAAAATTCTTTGAATTTCTCAAAGCATTCGGACTTGCGGTGAAGCGGTATACGTATCTGTACCTCGAGTGTCGTCGATGAAAGTGACAAAATACTGTACCTCCACGAGCTTTTGTGGACATCGGTCCACACAGTCGAATGGACTAGCTCTAATATTTCTTTGGCTCTATGACCCTTCTCTTTGAAGGGTGCAGTTAACATCATACCTTCTATCTGAGATTCGCATCGGGGAGCAAGTAGCGTGAGATTACCCAACGCTCCATTCTTAGCCGGTCTTTGGATCCTATTTAGATTGATGTGACCTAATCTAAGATGCCAGAGAAAAGAGGTGTCATCTTCTTGAAGAAAACTTTCTCTTTTAAGGTTTGATGTAGATCTGACATAGTTATAGGTATTATGTATTATGTATTGCGAAATAGTATAAAGCGAATTACATAATGTGCCTACAGATAACCGTCATTTCTTATGATAGAAACACCACTATAAAAACAATGAATATCCATGAATAAACAATTTGAAGCGAAACAAGGTTCCATGAAAATCCGGCACATATAAAACGTCTTTTAAAACTAAAGCTGTTTTCTCAAAACATAAAGTAACATCTCCGACTGCAACGGCCTCGACTTTCGCCGCGTTGCCCATGGAGATCGTTATATCGCCATCATTCAGCTCTCTTGTCCGTAGGAACCCCTGCAAGGTGTAACAAACATGATCGATCGACACGTGTCTACTACCCAAGAATGGGTAGAACAAGTCGCTAAACATGTTTCCGTTACTAAAGATAATGGCGTACCTAGAGCATGAGCATGGGGCACTTAGCCTCCAATGCCAGTCTCACCGCACTTGAAGCATTTGCCCTTCTCCTTTGGCTTTTTCAAACCATTGGTAGAGCCCTTTGTATTACTCCCTCTTTTCTTTAGCCTTAGCATCTCTTGAGTTCCACTTTTCTTTTCATCTTTGGATAAGCGTTGGTATTCTTTGAGGTGCGTACTAAAACTGTGCACCTTTGCCCATTTTGCGTTCTTGGTTACTAGATCCTCTTGCAATGAATCTAGAGTATAACTCTTATCATAAAAGGGCGCTTTATAACGGAAGTCATCAAAGACTTGGGCAAAGTGTTGAGGATCATATCGATTCGACTACGTCGTCAATATATCCTCCAACCAATTCGAGCTCTCGAAGAGATTAATCATTTGCTTTACATGGTTATGCACCAAATCGCTTACCTTCATTGAACTTGACATTATTGATTTTGTCAAATTATGACAAGCGATTACGTCCGACTCTCATACAATTTCATAAGACTTAGCCATATCGTGGTCTGCATCTTCCATCTCTTGATCTTTGGAGTTGCAGGACTCGCACATGGTGACCAAAGAAGGCACTTTGCCATTCTATTTGATTTGTCCCATTTCTCGTGCTCCTTGCTCCTCATCGATAGATGAATTGTCTAGAGGCTTGGGACGGGTGTAGTGAGTACAAATAGATTTTCTTCCGCAGAAGAACATTCTCAATGTTTCGTTTCCACTCGATAAAATTTGGACGGATAATGGATTTTGTGCGAGCATATTGATAATCGGTGTAAGAGACATATCGAAGCGATAATGTAAACACATAAGCATCGATCGCACATAATTCGTAACAATAATATTGTAACCTTTTGATAAAACAATATTAATTGAAACCTCCAATCGCCATGAGGAATCCCACATGCAAGCCACGCGTGTGGGCGTTTACATGAACCCCTCGACCGGACTAAAATATACCTTTTAGTCGTTTAATTTCAATCCATGTCAACTTATCCTTATGACAAATGAAATTAACGATTGGACCTTTCTGAACCACATCACTATCGCAAGAAGGGACTTGGCGGGAAGTTGTACTTGAGGTGATGTCTAGCAATGACCACAATTTTAACAAAGAAAATGAATTCTTAGAATTGGCATACTCACTCGGACCATACCGCTTCCAATTCAAATTCTTTTGTTATCTCATTTTATATCTATCTCTAGAGAACTTATGAAAATCGCACATGCAAGCCACGGCGTGTGGGCGTTTACATGAAACTCCCACTTCTCGATAGATTTAAAATGTTTTATTTAGAAATCTCATCTAACAAACTTATGATAAGCAGTGCAAGCAAGCCACGCGTGTGGGCGTTTACTCACGATCGTCTCACTTTGTTTATAGATCAAAAGTGGAGGTCTTGACATTTAAATTTTAAAAATTAATTTGTCGGGTTGCTTGCTTAGTCTTTTTGTTCAAAAGGTTTGTCCATGCAGATCACGTAATCTAGCATGCTTGTCATAGAACTCGACATGTAAAACATGCTCGCAGAATTCTAAAAATGCTTGAAAACGCGATAAACTTAGCATGCTTACTATGCGCGTCCAATTACAAAACACGTAAAGGTTTGTCGGCGTAATTTAAACATACATAGCATGCTCTTGCATTATTTAAACATCCCGACATGCAATGAGCGATAAAAAAAATAAAAGCGTTCGCCGTGGCCCACTCGTGGAATCGCACTTTCCGCCTAATCTATTACATAGAATTGCAAAGCGGATCTTTATAATCTTGAAAATGGGCCTCGCGTGCAGGCGCGGACGGATTCAGCGGGCCTCGCGTGCGAGGCACGGACGGACTCGTCAAAAGCAGATTCGGTGGAAAAGCGGATCGGGCTCGGCCCGTCACGCGACAGCGTCGCGGCGCCGTGCGTGCTGCGTGCCGTCGCCCGCACACCCGTAGACCCGTTTTCCGTCGTCTCGATCTGGCCGCTTCGTCTTAATTTTACTTTTACGGATAAGATTTACGGAAAAATAAATCTAATCTAACCACGGATTTTCTCGTGGTGAAAAACAAAATCCGACAAAATAAAAAGCGAGCCACGATGAGCAGCGGATACAATAATTAATATATTGCGGACGTAATAATCAAGCGTGAATTAATCAGCGAGCCGAATCACGATCCGGGCTCGATACCAGTGTAGGAAAAACTATGTTTAGCCGTCTCAGGATCTATCTTGGATGTTTAATTCAACATACATTGATTATATACCTAGCATGCACCTATATAATTAATGGCAACACGTAGGGGTTTTCTCGTGTTTACCTTTGAATCTGTCGAGGCGGAATGGACCGAGACTCGTGCTTTGACCTTCTAGACTGTATCCCGGTTACCCAATCTCCAACGTCGAGTGAGGACGATCTATGGAGAATGCTTCGGAAAATCACCCTCAAGCTCTCAAGAATTTTCGAAAATCTCTCAAAGGATGAACCCTCAAATTCTCGAAAATAATGATGATGATTATTAATCATTGATCTAGATTTAATCTCTTACCTCATATTTATAATGCATTACCATAATCCTATATGGAAATTACCATAATCCCATATGGAAATTACCATAATCCTATATGGAAATTACCATAATCCTTTATGGAAATTACCATAATCCCATATAAATTACCATAAACCTTTATGGAAAGGATTATTACCATAATCTTATATGGAAAGGATCTATGCATATCCATAAATATAATAATATCCTTATAGGATAAAGAGAATCAAATCCTTGCCTTGTAGAGCATAGGGCGCGATTTTGCCTAGCTTACGGGCTGGATGGGCCGGCCAGGATCAAATGCAAGGAATAAAGATGGGCCTCAAATAAATTAATTATCTTATGTTCGGTCCGAACATAAATTAATTTATAAACATTTATTCATGCCACTAGAGAATAAATCTTGACTTACCCTTTATTATCGAAGTTGAGTCGGGCTTGCACTTAGACATTACGAATCCCGTATTTAAGATATCGAGCGTCCATTAATTATTTATAGCATTACATTGCTTAAAATAATTAATATCTTTAATTCCTTAAGTAGTACCACTCAACCTTATTATTGTACTTGAGCTAACTCAACTGCGGGGTTTAGTACAATAAACCTTTGAGCTCCTTAAGGGGCGTCATCATCCTAGCGGATACGGTGACTCGTCTGACGATAACTAGCATGACATACAAGCACCGCCACCACCCAAGATGCGGAGAATATTGGGTTAGAACATATAACCCTCACCCATAACAAGTCAAAGTGATGGTCGAGAACTCATACTCATCTAATACCTTATCGAGGTTTAGATCATCGTAAGTCACCGAGATCTTGGTTCTTCACGGCGGTCGGATAGAAGAACTCATCTCATTGTGATCCTTGATACGTCGAGGCGCGGCATAGACAAGCAACCAAGTCAAGTCACTTCTTATCTATACATGACTATATACCGACAACTCGTCCTCAAGTTGTCTCGGTGTGAAACTTTTATATCTCATTAAGCTCGACCAATCATACGGACTTACGTGATCTTCTACACATTGTATGATCTAACTTATATATGAGATAAGGGGACACGATATATGCAATCAAGTATTCATTTCAGATAGGAGATTGTAATAGTGGTAACAGGAAACATTGTATACAAGCTCAACCAAAACTGCTTTCAGTATACAAATCCAACAGCGGCATCGGGCGCGGACAGTGCTCGGCATGGCTCGAGAGGTCTTGCCCGGAAGCGCCTGGGCGGCATCGGCAGTCGGGCGGAGTCGTCGGCATGGCTCGGCAGTCGGGCATGCGGGGTGCGCGATTCTCACGTGGCTGCCTCGGCACGCCTCGGCGGTCTCGGCGGATCTCACACGGGAAACCTCAACGAAGCCTCGACACGGCTCGGTAGCACCGGGCGACGCGGGGCACGCGATTCTCATGCGAAGCCTCGATGGCCTCGGTGCGATTCTCGCGCCTGAAACCTCAGAGCGCTCGGCGGCAGGGCCAGGAAGCATCGCGGTTTTGATAAACGCGCATTTTACACGTTTATAGTTGATATTCTAAGATGAGTTTAGCTCGTTTAATGTGCGTTTACGTATCGATTCTTAATGTTTTATCTATTTCTAGAAGATCTTGCTCTTGGGTGTTCTTTTGGTGTTGTGTAGGTCCATATGTTGAAAATCGAAGCAAGGAGCGGCCACGCACGAGCCAATTATACACTCGGCTGCTTTAGCGACCAACCCAGCGGTCGCTAGGAAACAGCGAGAACCAAAGACACCGCGACCGCGATAACGTGCCAGCGGCGAAGCCCGCCGAGAAAGCTCTTGGACGATTTTCGCGACCTCTTGAGAATGGCTAGCGACCGCTAGTGAGGTCGCGAGTGCAAGCAGCGCAAGAGGCGACCGCGGGCGAGAGGAGCGCGCGCGAGACTTACCTCGCGACCGCACCTAGCGATCGCGAAGGGTGGTCGCGAGACGGCGCGGCAGAAGGAAAAACTAGGGTTTGGGGTGTGCCTATATATATGGCAACACCCCCTCGCGCCCCCAAGTTCAGACCTAGGATTCCAGAGCCTCTTTTCTCAGTTTTTTCATAAGTTTTTCAGAGTTTTAGCTTTAGCTTCCATATAGTTTCATTCTAGAGTTGTTTTACGCATTGTTCTTCGTTAGTTTTACGTTTTGTCTACGATCCGGAACGTTTCGTCCGGACAATCTTTGCAAGTTTCCGTTTTTCGCTGAGGTTGGGATTCAAGCCCAACGATTGTTCATCCAACGCTTCATCACGGGTTTTATATATTTAATTTCCGTTTTTATGGTTAAATCGTATTTTATTCCGTTTATTATGTCTGGCTAGTTTTTCGTTCTAATCCTAGGGTTTGCATGATTCGATCCTATATGTTGTGATTCCTGTTATCGCTATTTACCGTCCATGCATTGATTCATGATTCGATTGTGCTTATTTATATGTGTTGATTTCTGATCAATCTTGATGCATATTTAGTTGTCGGTTAATTACGTAATTGTGTTAATTGTCAATCGATATCGAATGCATGATACGAATGAGCCTTGAGTCGTGGTGAGATAGGATATTCGTAGGAAGCATATTCTTTGTGATCCGTTTGGAGTTACTTGTTTTCACTAGAGGCGTATGATAATAGGGAAAACTAGTAATCTCTGACCGCTTTTGTAAATAATGAAATTGTCGGTTATATATGTGATCTTCCATCTTATGCGGATTAAAATTGGTTAATAGGAGCAGGATAAACATCGTTGTGGATAGGATTAATGCGACCACAGGGTTAGTCGTCTTTATCATTTTTAAACATCCGAGTGTTTATTGCTTTAATTTACTTTACTGTTTTGTTACCTTTGCTTTGGATTGAATTCGAAGCCTAAAATCTTACCAAACCATGTTTGTTGCTTGGATAATGATGAATCATCGTTGAGTTAGCTTACGTGTTTTCGGCGTTACAATCACATGGATACGATGCTTAACACCCTATACTTACACCTTTTCGTGTTAGAAAATTAGCGATCAGGTTTTTCGGCGGTGCGGGCGGCGGGCGAGTCACGCGCGTGAGTTTCTCGGCGATGCTCGGGACTCTCGACGGTGACTCGCTCGACCAGTTCTCGGTAGCTTCGGCGGGATACACACGGCAGGGCTCGATAGCGACCCTCAATAGTACTCACGCGTGAGTTTCGGTGACACTGGGCGATAGCGCTCGAGTCGGGCGTAGGGTTTCTCAACAGATGCCGACACCAGCACGCGAATGACTCGGCAGCTGCCTCCCGGCGTGGCACGTGGATTCTCGGCGAGGGCTGGGCGACGGCGTGCGGTGGAATTCTCGACAGGTTGTGCAAGGTGGGATGGCGGATGTGGCTGGACGTGCGCACGGGCTGTGCCCTAGCGCACGGCCCAGTCCACTTGGGCCAACCCGGCCCGTTTTCGGCCCAGATCCGAATTTTCGGCCCAGACCCGAATTTCGACCCGATTCTAGATTTTTGGCCCGATCCGGCCTGATCCACTGTTTCGACCCGTTTTCAATTTTTTGGCCCAAATCTAGTTTTGACGAATCCGGTCCGTGCTCGTGAGGCCCGTTTTTCGAGATTTTTATGAAGATCTACTTTGCAAATTTATGTAATAAATTAGGAGGGAAGTACAGGATCCACGAGTGGGCCGCGATGAACGAATTTATTTTATTTTATCGTTTAAACATGTCATGGATGTTTAAATTATGCAGAAGCATGCTATGTATGTTTAATTACGTAGATAAACATATTATATGTTTTCGTTATTGGATGCGCATAGTAAGCATGCTAGGTTTATCGCATTTTTCAAGCATATTTTAGAATTCTGCGAGCATGTTTTACATGTTGAGTTCTATAGAAAAGCATGCTAGGATTACGTGATCTGCATGGACAAACCTTTTGAAACAAAAGACTAAGCAAATAACCCGACATATTAATTTTTTAAATTAAAATGTCAAGACCTCCACTTTTGATCTCTAAACAAAGTGATACGCTTTGTGAGTAGCGTCACACGCGCGTGGCTTGCTTGCTTTGTTTGTCATAAGTTTGTTAGATGAGGTTTCTAAATAAAACATTTTAATCTATTGAGAAGTGGGAGTTTCATGTGTAAGCGCCCACACGCGTGGCTTGCATATGCGATTTTCATAAGTTCTCTAGAGATAAATTTAAAATGAGATAACAAAGGAATTTGGATTGGGCGGTATGGTCTAAGTAGTATGCAAATTCTAAGAATTCATTTTCTGATTAAAATTGTGGTCATTGCTTAGACATCACCTCAAGTACAACTTTCCGCGAAGTCCCTTCTTATGATAGTGATGTGGTCTAGTATGGTCCAATCATTAATTTCATTTTTCATAAGGATAAGTTGTGTAATATTCCAAAGAAACGAACGTCTAATTACGGTATTTTAAACCCGTGAATTAGGGTTTTGCCGTATATTATTTTTGTATGACATCGAATATTGATTTCGATTCAATATCTTAATAAAGAATTCCTTTTTATATTCACTAAGAATTGTGTATTAAGGAATAGAATAATACGAAGTGGTTCAACAGTATAATTTTAACGTCGATTGCGTATCGAACGTCAATATTTTGTGAAATTTTCTAAGCAGCGAAGCTTGGAATTAATTTCCATATTAATGGAATATTATTTATGAAGTAAGTACAAACTTACTACGACCATTTTGAGATGAGTCGATTATTATCGTTTTGAGACGTTTTGAACGTCGACGTCTTGAGACGTTTTGAAAAATGGGTTTATTGATCCGAAAATTATTATAATTATTTTTCTATTATTATTTTATATAATTACAGTATTAGTAAGCATTAAAATCAATTTTGAGCATGAGAACTCGATTATTTCAATTATGTGATTTTCGAAAACCTTAATTTTAAAACTAGGGTTTTCTCACATAAAATGATACCATTAAATTATCCTATGCTATTATTTATTATCTAAACTATATGTTATGATATATATGAGTATATTTGGCACGAAAATGGCTTGATAATAATATGTGGCATGAATTATATTTTTATTCCTTATTTTCTCGCTATTTACGTTAATTTCGTATTTTATGTGCTATGTGATGATTTAATTATTTTAATGACATGTATTATATATCTATGACTTATACCTTGATTAATACATTGTATTAAGGATCAAATAAAATAAAATCCTCCCCCTTGAACTATAATAAGCGACGGCTACACCCTCTTGAACAAGCTTGATATTACTTTTTCTATTGCCCAATACATGGAGAGCCTTTTTGCACACCCTAATTATCACTAATCCACTACATAATTGCAGCCATTATATTTTATTATTTGTGGGTGAGAGGCGAGAGAGAGAGGGAGATACATAGGGGAGGGACTCTTCCCATTCACTCCATTCACTCATTGTTTACCTCAAAACACTACAACACTCCAAACCTCCCTCATTCTCCCCCATTTTGCTACTGGAAAAACCGAGAGCCTTCCTCCCCATTTTCAAAAATTTAGTTCATTTCTTCTTCTTCATCTCTTCACCAAAGTAATACCCTAGCTTTGTTCCTTTGAATCAATACCATTCCAAAGGTAAATATGGACCATAGTACCGATTTTCATCCCCATTTGTTCAAAGTTTTCGAACATGTTCTTGTATATGTATGTATGTATTTTAATGTTCTTGTGGATGAAATATTGTTGTATATATGTTGCTTGATGATTTTTATTGTTAAAAATAGGAAATGTATGTTTAGATGGACATATGTTAGTGCATATGAAATGTATGAAAGGATCTAGCCCTTATATGTTATTTTCGAACCCTAGAGCATGTTAAAAAAAAATTTATTTTCGAAAATGTTAGAAAATATTTGGTGATGAAGGATTGCTTTTAATTTATTTTAAGGATGGATTATTGATATATGATGTGTTTAGAGTTCATAGTAATTTATTTAGAATTTTTGAAAAATCCTAAGCATTGTTATTGAAATTGCCGAGAGCTATATGAATTCATACCTTGGTGTATGATTTTTATTTTAAGCATGCAATGACATATTAATGCTTTAGGACCTTGATTATATGTTCTATGAATTTATTAGAATTTTTGAAAATCAAATGCATGAGTTTTTATAAATACCGTGAGCTTCAAAATGATATATGTTGGTGTATGATTTTTATTTTGAACATGCAATGGTATATTGATGATCTAGTATATTGATTATGTGTTACATGATTTTTGTTGAAATTTTTGAAAATCAATTACCATTTAAAGATCAAAAAAGCCGTGAGCTACAATGCTCTTTTAGGTGATGATCGAAATGGTTCTTGATGAATGTATAATGTTATATTGTTATATTATAGTGTATAATTGTTAGAATTTTTGGAAACCAAATACTACATTGAATCAAAAAACCGAGAGCTTATAAGCTCCATATGGTGATGATTCAAATGTTTTGGTTAATGTTATGATGTTATATTGCTATACTATAATGTTTGAGCATGTCATAATTTTATTGGAATTTTTGGGAATTGTTTGGTATTTATTTTGTTAATACCGTGAGCTTATAGGATTAATTCCTTGATGAAAAAATTGTTTATGATGGACTATAAGTTATAAATATGTTATATATTAATGTTGGGACATTGTTCTAAGTGTATAACAATTTTGGGAAATTTTGGACAATTATTTCATTAATTATCAAAATTACCGTGACTATATATATATTAATAAGTGTGGATCGAATGATAATCGGATGATGTTAATACATATTAATGACCATAGTGTATAATAATACACTATATGAAATTGGAAAAAAATTTGGAAATCATTTGGTAATTTTATAAAATTACCGAGAGCAAAAATGAAATTTTGAGGATTTTTAGATCCTTTTTAATCTAGTTTAATAATATATTATATGTCTAAATATTATTTTAGACATATTGGGTTTTATAAAATTTTATAAACATAGATTACTATATTTGAGACGAAACGTTATATTAATAACGTTATAAACGAAAATATATGGTTTAATGATTAAATGGATTAATAATTGTGAAAATATTAATAAGTCCATCGATTTACGTGACAAATCGAGAATTAGGACTTGACGAAATGAAATCGATTAAAAATCGATTTATAAAATGGAATAGTAAGAAATTACTATTTAAAAGTCAAAATTGTTGACTTTGTTGACTGTGTTGACCTTGTTGACTTTTAAAGTGAAACGTACGAAAATACATTCGATAAATACGCTAATACGCGTAAGACGTACTAATTGAGTAAGATACCTCATTAGTAAGAAAAGATTTCATAAATGAAATCCTTATGTCAAGGAACGTATTTATATATGTTGAACGTTTAACCGGAAAGGTTAAAACGATATGGTTGAACGTATCTCGAAGAACGAGAACAATTCAATTGAAATACGCAATTGAAAACGTATTGAATTCGTTAAGGAATTCAGTTTACATCGATATAGAATATCGAAGTTTATCTTAGACTTTGAAAGTCTCGAGAAACGTGAACAACGTACTAAACCCTCGCTTTTACGTAAAGGTGTGGACGCGAACGTGATGACCGGACATTGACGTGGAATCAAACCTAGGACTCGAATTAAGACGAACCATAGTCCAGGTGGGCTTTCTTTTCAAACAAAACGTGACTAGAGTCTGTTGAACGTCAGTTCAAGTGTTTTGTTTAGATCAAGGATCTCATAGCATAATTTATATCTTAAAACGCTTTTAGATAGTACGTTTTCGAGTGAGAGTAAGAGTATAAGATATGTTGTGTGCTATACCTTACGACGTTACCTACCTTATAGATTGCTTAGTGTAACCTAGTTGCTTTTCAGATGTGCTTAAGTTATCCTTGTCTGCTTATCGGATGACGTTAGTCTGACTTATGTTAGTTTTTATCGTGACAGATGGAGGAGATGCGATACATCGCTAGGAGGAGGATAGGACCACACCCTACCCCCGAGGAGGTGATGATGCACCTATCGTGAGAGTTGGATGTCTTGTTGGAGAGGACTGGCGAGTTTCGGCGTATTACCTTAGGCTTTGGAGGAACGCCCGAGCCTGGCGCTGACCGACTATGATGGCATCGACGTCTCTTAGCCATACTCCATGCACTGGAGGATTATGCCCGAGAGATATCGGGGGATTACATCTACCGGGCAGTTGGCAGCTACGATCTAGTTGGAGATCTGCCCAGGTTCGTAAGTCATCTGACTTACGTATACAGCATATACGGAGCCGCCCCGAGGGGACCCTATCTCCCTCCACGGGAGTACACCTGGCGGGATGAGTCGCCAAAATGGCTGTATACTGAGGTCCCGAGATAGATTGACCCAGTTGTACCTCCATACCGATTTGATGAGGGCGGGCCTGCTCGTTTGGAGAGGGCAGCATGCCCGAGAGCTTTGGGAGAACCCGTTTTCCCTCCGTTACCTGTTGGACACCCCGTACGTCCACCTCTACCACCCCTACCACCCATGGCAGCTCCCATACCTCCAGTAGAGCATTACCGCCCGACAGCACGAATGAGTGTGACGGATGCTTTCGAGGGCTATAGCCCGATTCGCTATAGCTACAGCCCGATTCGCCATGACTACGACTTCTATGGAAAAGATGACTTCAACCCCATGCGCGACATACCGATGGTGGGAGATGACGGGGCAGGATCATCTAGGGTACGTGCTCGCGAGGATGATTCCGACGAAGAGGAAGATTCTGAAGAGGAAGAGGACCCCGAGAAAGACGAAGAGTAGGAAGATGCCAGATGAAGGCTTAGACGAAGCTTGATTAGATTTTTGTTATGATTGGCATGTTGTTTCCTTCTTTTTATGTATGGTTTTTGATGGATTGGAAAACTCGATATTTTGAAAGGCCGTGAGAGCCGGGATTTATGTTTTGGTTATATAACTATTGGTTTTTGAACATCCTGCCTGCAGCAGAGTTTTTGGATATTATATATATATGACCCCGAGTGGGTTTTTGCAGCGAAATTTTGGATGAAGAGGGTGAAATGTTTTATTTAAAATCGTTTTGCAAGGAGGCTATGATGATATTATGTATGTTAAGTTATGAAGGAATTAATTGATTGATGATCGTATGTTTTTATAGTAGAATGCCTCCTAGAAGAAACCCGGAACAAGCACCTATAGGCAGAGGTCGAGGAAGACCTAGGGGAAGAGGTAGGATCCCCGAACAAGAAGCCGAAGATATACCCCAACCACCTCCACCTCAACCTGATCGCAGGATCGAGGAATTATTTCTAAGACAGAACCCTCCTGTCTTCAATGGAAAGGGAAGCCCAGAGGAAGCTGAACAATGGGTGAGAGCCATTGAGCGAATATTTAACTTTCTGAGATGCAGTAGAGAGGTGGTATCTGTGTAACTTTCCAACTGAACGGACCCGCAGATTTCTGGTGGGAGGCCAGAAAGAAGACCTTCACTGCTGAACAACTGGAAGAGTTCTCGTGGGAGGACTTTAAGAAAGAGATGTATGAGAAATACATACCGAAGAGTTACAGGAAGAGGAAGGAGCACGAATTCTTCATGCTGAAGCAAGAAAAGATGTCCGTAACCGACTATGATCGCGCTTTCTGTGACATATCGAGGTATACACCGGAACAGGTAGACACCGACCTGAAGATGTCGGAAAAATTCAGATCAGGTCTAAGGCCAGAGATACGGATGTCTCTCGCTTGACCATGGAGACGACTACATCAAGCTCTTGCACGAGCTTTGGAAATTGAGGCAGCAATGCCTGAGGATAAGTCAGTGTCGGCTCAGACACATAATGTAATGGACAAAGGAAAGGGGAAGTGGGAACCCAATCGCGGGAATAACAACAAAGGAAGCTATGGGGATGCAAGTCACAAACGCCCATGGCAAGGGAATATGGTCCAACCAGGGCAAGGTTGGAAGAGGGCCGCTTTTGCTCCACCGGCAAGAGGCCCGCAGGAACAAATAAGGACTCCTCCATGCCCCAAATACCATAGGATGCACAAAGAAATGTGCACGACAAGCAATGTGAACTGCTTCAAGTGCGGAGCGAGAGGGCATTACGCCAACAATTGCCCAGGGGTACGCCCAGAAACAATTGTGAGGGCAAATCAACCCGGCAATGCACAACCGCTCAGGGCTATACAGTTTCAGCCCCAACCTCCGCCACAATTCCAGCCTCAGCCTCAACAACAACCCCAACAGCAACACCAGCAGCAGCAATGGCAGCAACCTCCGCAACAAAGGCGTCAACCACCGCGACCACGCTAACAAAGAAGCAGGCGCAACGGCCGAACCCAGGGCAAGCACCCGTCACCTCGGCCCGCCCAAAGTAGAGCGTACGCCTTACACCGGAGGCAAACGAACAAAATCAGGGAAACCTGGCAGGTATGGGAGTCCTTCTCAACATACCTGTTATTATATTATTCGATACGGGTGCTTCGCATTCTTTTATAGCCGAATCATGCATAGAATTGTTGGGACTTAGGTCTGAAAAGACAAGTCAGGATATGAGAATCTCATCGCCTATAGGAGGGATTATGACCGTTACGCATAAGGTTCTGGAAAACGATCTGAACATAATACCCATGGGTGACGTAGACATAATTCTAGGAATGGACTGGTTAGCTAGAAATCATTCCACAATTCTTTGCAAGGAAAGGAAAATTTCGTTTCACTTTCCTGGACAAGAGGCTACGCATTTTCATGGAATCCGCATGGGAAGGAGAATCCCAATTGTATCGGCGCTAAAGGCGAGAAGGATGATCGACCAGAAAGGATGCCACACATTTCTCGTTTACTTGAACGGAGAAGACAAACCCGAAGCGAGGATTGAGGACATGGAAATTGTCCGAGAATTTTGGACGTATTTCCCGAAGATCTACCAGGATTACCTCCTGATAGATAGATAGAGTTCACCATCGACTTGGAACCCGGATCGGCTCCAGTGTCGAAGGCGCCCTATAGGATGGCCCCAAAGGAATTGGAGGAACTGAAGATCAAAATTCAAGAATTGTTGGATCTAGGTTTCATTAGGCCTAGTGTCTCACCTTGGAGAGCGCCTGTTTTGTTCGTCAAGAAAAAGGATGGTTCTTTGAGGATGTGCATCGATTATCGAGAGCTGAACATAAGATAATTAATTTATTTGAGGCCCATCTTTATTCCTTGCATTTGATCCCTGGGCTGGCCCTTCCAGGCCCTTTAGCCTAAGGAAATCGGCGCCCCCTAAGCTCTCAAAGGAAAGATTTTATTCTCTTTATCCTATAAGGATATTATTATATTTATGGGATATGCATAAATCCTTTCCTTGTGGGATTATGGTAATGCATTATAAATATAAGGTAAGAGATAAAGTCTAGGTTAATGCTCATTAATACTACTCAAATTTTCGGTAATCTCATAGCTTTGAGAGAGAATTTTGAGACCTCTTGAGAGCATTGGGTGATTTTTCGAAGCATTCTCCATAGATCGTCCTCACTCGGCGTTGGAGATTGGGCAACCGGGATACAGTCCAGAAGGTCAAAGCACGAGTCCGATCCATTCGATCCATTCATCTCGTTCCATCGACCTCTTCGGATCCAAAGGTAAACACGAGAAAACCCCTATGTGTTGCAATTAATTAAATAGACGCATGCTAGGTTTATAATCAATGTATGGTGAATTAAATATCCAAGATAGATCTTCGGGGCGAGGGCTAGACATATGTCATCGCTACAGACAAAGGGGCACCAAAGGTGGTAGAGGCAAAAGAACCAGTGGGAGTAAGAACATGTCTGCCACCGGAGGCTTGAAAAAGCCAAAGGAGATGGGCAAGTGCTTCAAGTGCGATGGGCGGCATTGGAAGGCCAAGTGCCCTATTGTCGAGGCTCAGTGCGCCATTTGCTTTAATAACGAAAACATGTTTAGCGACTTGTCCTAATCATTCATGGGTAGTAGATACGGGTGCGACTGATCATGTTTGTTACACCTTGCAGGGGTTCCTGCGGACAAGGGAGCTGCATAATGGCGAGATAACGATCTCCATGGGCAACGCGGCAAAAGTCGGTACATTGCGGTCGGAGATGTTACTTTATGTTTTGATAGGACAATTTAGTATTAAAAGGCGTTTTATATGTGCGGAGTTTCGGTGAAACCTTATTCAGTTTGAAACTATTTATTCATGGATATTCAATTGTTTTTGATAGTGGTGTTTCTATCATAAGAAATGACGAAGTTATCACGTGGTGGCACTTTATATAATTCGCTTTATACTATTTACGCCAAACATAATACCTTTAATTATGTTGCATCTACATCAAACCTTAAAAAAGAAAGTTTTCTTCACAAGATGGCCACATTTCTCGGCATCTTAGATTAGGTCACATCAATCTAAATAGGATCAAGACCGTACCATCGGTGAAGATATGGTGCGAGGATGTACCTAAGCGCATTAGAACCGAGATATGGCCACTATGAGTTCATAGTTATGCCGTTCGGATTAACCAATGCACCAGCCGTGTTCATGGATCTCATGAACAGAGTATTCCATCCATTTTTGGATAAATTCGTTTTGGTCTTCATAGATGATATCCTTATCTATTCAAAGAATGAAGAGGACCATAAAGAACATCTAAGAACGGTTTTGCAAACCCTGAGAGACGAAAGACTCTTTGCT
The DNA here is from genome assembly GCA_036937905.1 of Salvia rosmarinus. Lineage (NCBI taxonomy): Eukaryota > Viridiplantae > Streptophyta > Magnoliopsida > Lamiales > Lamiaceae > Salvia > Salvia rosmarinus. Next base: position 52,415,329 of record CM072814.1, read on the forward strand.
AAGTTTAGCAAATGTGAGTTTTGGCTGAAGGAAGTTATGTTCCTTGGACACATCGTGTCTGCAGAAGGCATAAAAGTGGATCCAGCCAAAGTAGAGGCAGTTCAAGGATGGAAATCACCAAAGACTCAGCATGAGATTAGAAGTTTCCTAGGACTAGCTGGTTACTATAGGAGATTCATCGAGGGATTCTCCAAGATTGCAAGGCCAATAACCCAGCTACTCCGAAAGGGAATCAAATTCAATTGGGTGAAGAATGTGAGGCGAGTTTTCAAGAACTCGAGGAAAAAGCGACAAGTGCACGATACTAGCAGTTCGAGCGGACAAAGAATATGTCGTTTATCTGAGATGCTTCTAAGATGGGTGGGTTGATTCTTGATGCAAGAAGGAAAGGTGATAGCATATGCATCTCGACAACTCGGACCCATGGTGAACTACTGACTCACGACTTGGAATTAGCGATGGTTCATGTACTAAAATTTGGAGACACCATCTCTATGGGTGAGATGTGAGATCTTCACGGATCATAAGAGTTTGAAATACTTCTTCGAGCAAAGAGATTTGAATATGAGACAGAGAAGATGGCTCGAACTAGTGAAGGATTACGACTGTGGTATTAACTATCACCCGGGTAAGGCGAATGTAGTAGCTAACGCCTTGAGTCGTAAGAATCAAAACAAACTAGGATATCTCCTTATACAAGAAGAGAAACTCGTTGAGGAGTTTAACAAAATGAGGATTGAATTGATTGAACAACCAGAGACGATCACGAGTTGTATCGCTACACTCACACTGACGTCTGATTTAAGAAAAAGGATTGTCGAGAGACAAAGGATGGAGGAAAAGTTAGAAAAGATCCGAAAAAGGGTAAGGTCTGAAGGATTTAAGAACTTCCAGGAGGCGTCGGGCAACGCCTTATTGTTTGAAGGAAGGATATGCGTTCCAGACGACCCGAGCTTTAGAATGAGATATGATACACCCTACACCGCCCACCCAGGCAGTACTAAGATGTACCAAGACCTGAAGGAAAAGTTTTGGTGGGAAGGCATGAAACGAGACATAGCTTTTCGTGGAACCTTTGTCTTGTTTGCCAGCAGTGAAAGCGTTACATCAGCGTCCCTACGGGAGTTACTGACCATTGAAAATACCCGAATGAAAATGGGATGAGATAACGATGGATTTCGTTCTGAATTTACCCAAATCAAAAAGAGAAAACACGACTATATGGGTGGTGTGGATAGACTACCAAGAGTGCTCACTTTCTACCAATTCAAAGTACTTATGGATCGATAAGTTAGCCCGGTATGCGTCGAGGAAATTATCTGCTACATGGGTGCCAAAATCTATTACCTCGATAGAGACTCGAGTTCACATCCAGATTCGGATTAGCTTACAAAGAGAATTGGGTACGAAATTGAACTTTAGTACGGCATTTCACCCACAGACTGATGGACAGTCGGAACGAACGATCCAGACACTAGAGGATATGTTGAGAACAGTAGTGTTGGATCGAGGTGCAAAATGGGAAGATATTCTACCCCTTATTGAGTTTGCTTACAACAATAGCTATCAAGCGACGATTGGTGTGGCCCCATACGAAGCCTTGTATGGCAAGAAGTGTAGGTCACCACTTTATTGGGATGAAATAGTTGAGAGGAAAATCATAGAGCCAGAAGCAGTGAACGAGATGATTGAGATCGTCCGAAAAATTAGGTTGAGGATAAAGGAAGCTCAAGATAGGCAGAAATCCTACGCTGATACGCGTAGATCTGAGCTACAGTTTGAGGATGGAGACAAAGTGTTTCTTAAGGTCTCTCCATCGAAAGGAATTATCAGATTCGGACTGAAAGAAAGCTGAGACCCCGTTTTATAGGACCATATGAGATCCTAGAAAGGATAGGTCCAGTAGCTTATAGGTTGGCTCTTCCGCTAAATCTGGGAAATGTGCACAATGTTTTTCACGTGTCGCATTTGCGAAAGTACGTTCACGATCCAAAGCACGTGATCCATCAAGACGACGTGATCCTCAAGCCAGACATGAGCTATGAAGAGGAACCAGCGGCAATACTCGACCATAAAGTTCAGCAACTGCGAAACAAATCGATTCCGTTAGTCAAAGTGCTGTGGAGACACCACGGACAGGAAGAAGCCACGTGGGAACTTGAAGACACCATGAAAGAGCGATACCCCGATTTATTTCTCTAGAGGTATGAAAATTTCGGGACGAAATTTCTTTTAAGGGGGTGGAATGTAATATTCCAAAGAAACGAACGTCTAATTACGGTATTTTAAACCCGTGAATAAGGGTTTTGCTGTATACTATTTTTGTATGACATCGAATATTGATTTCGATTCAATATCTTAATAACGAATTCCTTTTTATATTCACTAAGCATTGTGGATTAAGGAATAGAATAATACAAAGTGGTTCGACAGTATAATTTTAACGTCGATTGCGTATCGAACGTCAATATTTTGTGAAATTTTCTAAGCAGTGAAGCTTGGAATTAATTTCCATATTAATGGAATATTATTTATGAAGTAAGTACGAACTTACTACGACCATTTTGAGATGAGTCGATTATTATCGTTTTGAGACGTTTTGAACGTCAACGTCTTGAGACGTTTTGAAAAATGGGTTTATTGATCCGGAAATTATTATAATTATTTTCCTATTATTATTTTATATAATTACAGTATTAGTAAGCATTAAAATCAATTTTGAGCATGAGAACTCGATTATTTCAATTATGTGATTTTCGAAAACCCTAATTTTAAAACTAGGGTTTTCTCACATAAAATGATACCATTAAATTATCCTATACTGTTATTTATTATATAAACTATATGTTATGATATATATGAGTATATTTGGCACGAAAATGGCTTGATAATAATATGTGGCATGAATTATATTTTTATTCCTTATTTTCTCGCTATTTACGTTAATTTCGTATTTTATGTGCTATGTGATGATTTAATTATTTTAATGACATATATTATATATCTATGACTTATACCTTGATTAATACATTCTATTAAGGATCAAATAAAATAAAATCCTCCCCCTTGAACTATAATAAGCGACGGCTACACCCTCTTGAACAAGCTTGATATTACTTTTTCTATTGCCCAATACATGGAGAGCCTTTTTGCACACCCTAATTATCACTAATCCACTACACAATTGCAGCCATTATATTTTATTATTTGTGGGTGAGAGGCGAGAGAGAGAGGGAGATACATAGGGGATGGACTCTTCCCATTCACTCCATTCACTCATTGTTTACCTCAAAACACTACAACACTCCAAACCACCCTCATTCTCCCCCATTTTTCTGCTGGAAAAACCGAGAGCCTTCCTCCCCATTTTCAAAAATTTAGTTCATTTCTTCTTCTTCATCTCTTCACCAAAGTGATACCCTAGCTTTGTTCCTTTGAATCAATACCATTCCAAAGGTAAATATGGACCATAGTACCGATTTTCATCCCCATTTGTTCAAAGTTTTCGAACATGTTCTTGTATATGTATGTATGTATTTTAATGTTCTTGTGGATGAAATATTGTTGTATATATGTTGCTTGATGATTTTTATTGTTAAAAATAGGAAATATATGTTTAGATGGACATATGTTAGTGCATATGAAATGTATGAAAGGATCTAGCCCTTATATGTTATTTTCGAACCCTAGAGCATGTTAAAAAAAAAATTTATTTTCGAAAATGTTAGAAAATATTTGGTGATGACAGATTGCTTTTAATTTATTTTAAGGATGGATTATTGATATATGATGTGTTTAGAGTTCATAGTAATTTATTTAGAATTTTTGAAAAATCCTAAGCATTGTTATTGAAATTGCCGAGAGCTATATGAATTCATACCTTGGTGTATGATTTTTATTTTAAGCATGCAATGACATATTAATGCTTTAGGACCTTGATTATACGTTCTATGAATTTATTAGAATTTTTGAAAATCAAATGCATGAGTTTTTATAAATACCGTGAGCTTCAAAATGATATATGATGGTGTATGATTTTTATTTTGAACATGCAATGGTATATTGATGATCTAGTATATTGATTATGTGTTACATGATTTTGTTGGAATTTTTGGAAATCAATTACCATTTAAAGATCAAAAAAGCCGTGAGCTACAATGCTCTTTTAGGTGATTATCCAAATGGTTTTTGATGAATGTATGATGTTATATTGTTATATTATAGTGTATAATTGTTAGAATTTTTGGAAACCAAATACTACATTGAATCAAAAAAACCGAGAGCTTGTAAGCGCCATATGGTGATGATTCAAATGTTTTGGTTAATGTTATGATTTTATATTGCTATACTATAATGTTTGAGCATGTCATAATTTTATTTGAATTTTTGGGAATTGTTTGGTATTTATTTTGTTAATACCGTGAGCTTATAGGATTAATTCCTTGATGAATAAATTGTTTATGATGGACTATAAGTTATAAATATGTTATATATTAATGTTGGGACATTGTTCTAAGTGTATAACAATTTTGGGAATTTTTGGACAATTATTTCATTAATTATCAAAATTACCGTGACAATATATATATTAATAAGTGTGGATCGAATGATAATCGGATGATGTTAATACATATTAATGACCATAGTGTATAATAATACACTATATGAAATTGGAAAAAAAATTGGAAATCATTTGGTAATTTTATAAAATTACCGAGAGCAAAAATGAAATTTTGAGGATTTTTAAATCCTTTTTAATCTAGTTTAATAATATATTATATGTCTAAATATTATTTTAGACATATTGGGTTTTTATAAAATTTTATAAACATAGATTACTATATTTGAGACGAAACGTTATATTAATAACGTTATAAACGAAAATATATGGTTTAATGATTAAATGGATTAATAATTGTGAAAATATTAATAAGTCCATCGATTTACGTGACAAATCGAGAATTAGGACTTGACGAAATCGATTAAAAATTGATTTATAAAATAGAATAGTAAGAAATTACTATTTAAAAGTCAAAATTGTTGACTTTGTTGTTGTGTTGACCTTGTTGACTTTTAAAGTGAAGCGTCGAAAATCGTTCGATAAATACGCTAATCTGGCGTAAGGCGTACTAATTGAGTAAGATACCTCATTAGTAAGAAAAGATTTCATAAATGAAATCCTTATATCGAGAACGATGTTTATATCGTTGAGCGTTTATAGGAAAGGTTAAAGCGATATGGTTGAGCGTATCTCGAAGAGCGAGAACAATTCGATTGAAATACGCAATTGAAAGCGTATTGAATTCGTTAAGGAATTCAGGTTTACATCGATATAGAATATCGAAGTTTATCTTGACTTTGAAAGTCTCGAGAAGCGTGAACAACGTCTAAAACCACTCGCTTTTACGTAAAGGTGTGGGCTTGAACGTGATGATCGGACATTGGCGTGGAATCGAACCTGGGACTCGAATTAAGGCGAACCATAGTCCGGTGGGCTTTCTTTTCAAACAAAAGCGTGACTTTCTTTGTTCTTTCAAAATGAATTTGATTCTGATGCTTATTTTCATTTGTTGATAAACTGCATTTACAAGATTACACGCCAAAATGTTACATTGCGTGTATGGATCTATCAGGAATGAATGGTGTGAAGGATGGAATGATATGATATGAAATGTTATGAATTTTGTTGGGTCGCGCCCAACCCAGTTATGAAATCGATATCGGATCTTATCTTGGGAAGGCGATGCAGGCTAGAGTTAACGTGTACACCTGAACGTGACTGTGTGCTGTAAGGACAATTCACGGCCGGTCACGGCGTCGTTGAGGGAGGCCTCCTTCGCGACGTTTGATCTTTGATGTTATGATGAGAATATGGGATACGGATCATACACACCAAGAAAAATGCTCGGCCGAGCGACTTTTACGAACTGAAAATGTTTTAGTAAGCACAAGGCATTTCCACTAAAACCCTTGTGACTTACCATGATATTGCGATGTAATTCAATTATGAAAATGTTTTCGGCATGAGTCCACTGAGTGCGTTTCTTGTACTCAGCCCTGCATGTTTGTTTTTAAATGTGCAGGTTGAGCTCTGATGATCGTGATGGAGGAGTCTTGAGGAGTCCAGTGTCCTTGACTGTTTTGTTAAGAAATGGGTTTTACCTTGAATACATATCGTCATATATGTATTCACACACTTTCCGCTGCAAACTCTGAACTTATTATTGTTATGGTTACTGTTATGAATTGTTGAAGCCTTTCAGATCATTAATATCTTTGGATCTGTTGGAGGATAATGTGACATGTATTATTGAGGTCTGTCGGATCATTGTTAGTCTTTGGGTCTGATGGTCTAACCCACCTGGTTTGATATATTAGCATCTTAAGTTGTGTTCAAGCATGCTAGTTTACTTTTGAAATGCATCTTTACATTAGCCGTTGTAACCCTAAAATACTATTCCTAGTATTAGTCACCCTCCAGTCCGGGTTATCCGGAGTGGGGACGTGACAAGTTGACATGGATTGCAATTAAAGACTAAAAGGTATATTTTAGTCTGGTCGAGGGGTTCATGTGTAAACGTCCAAACGCGTGGCTTGCATGTGGAATTCTTTGGGCGATTAGAGGTTTCAATTAATATTGTTTTATCAAAAGGTTATAATATTATTGTTACGAATTATGTGTGATCGTATGCTTATGTGTTTACATTACTTTTTAGATATGTCTCTTACACCGATTATCAATATGCTCGCACAAAATCCTCTATCCGGTCTAAATTTTATCGAGTGGAAACGAAACATGGAATATGTTCTTATCGCTGAAGAACACATGTTTGTTCTCACTATTCCCAAACCCGATGCCCTTCTCGTGGCGATCGACTAATGAGCAATGACGAGTCGGCGGACTTTGGCATAAGTCAAACAATATGGCCAAATGCTATATGATGACTACTATGTCCAAAGGCTTGCAGCTGCAGCATCAGTCGATGGTAGACGCGACTGAAATATGGTCAAGTCTCGAGAGTAAGTTTGGGCAATCGGATCGGACAGTCCGCTTCCACACAATGAGAGAAATCTTGGCGTGTAAGATGGAAGAAGGAAGTTCGGTCCATGAACATGTCTTCCACATGACTCGTAGGGAAGCGTATGTTAACCACCGCCCGAGGATCCATCTTGGGTGTTTAATTCACCATACATTGATTATAAACCTAGCATCGTCTATATAATTAAATGCGACACGTTGGGGTTTTCTCGTGTTTACCCGGATCATCGGGGTGGATCGAGCGGGATGAGCAGTTGAGCGGTCGAGACTCGTGCTTTGACCTTACGGGTATCCGGATACCCAATCTCAGCGTCGGTGAGGACGAGCTATGGAGAATGCTGGGAAAATCACCGAGCTTTTCACAATTTTCGAGAATCACACTTGATGAAGGCCGAAAATTCTTGCTTTCAATATGTGAGCATTCACCTAGACATTATCTCATACCTTATATTTATAATGCACTACCTTAATCTATATGGAATATTACCATAATCTATATGGAATATTACCATAATCTATATGGAATATTACCATAATCTTAGGATTATTTCCATACTCTTGGGATTATTTCCATACTCTCGAGATTATTACCATAATCTTATATGGAAAGGATCTATGCATATACCATAAATATAATTATATCCATGTGGATAAAGAGAATAAAATCTTGCCAATTGAGAGCATGAGGGCCGATTTTCCTTAGCTACGGGCACGGATGGGCCACCCAGGATCAAATCTGAGGAATAAAGATGGGCCTCAAATAAATTAATTATCTTATGTTCGTGAACATAAATTAATTTATAAACATTCGATCATGCCACTAGAAAGAATGTTGACTTACCCCTTTATTACGAAGTTGAGTCGGACTTGCACTTAGACATTCTGAATCCCGTATTTAAGATATCGAGCGTCCATTAATCATTTATAGCAATCGGCGACAAAGCGATTAATAACTTTATTTCCTTAAGTAGTACCACTCGACCTTATTATTGTACTTGAGTTAACTCGACTGCGGGGTTTAGTACAATAAACCTTTGAGCTCCTTAAGGGGCGTCATCATCCTAAGCGGATACGGTGACTCGTCGAGATAACTAGCGTGACATCTGAAACGCCACCACCCGAGATGCGGAGAATCTTGGGTTGAACATATAACCCTCACCATAACAAGTCAGTGATGGTCGACAACTCATACTCACCTAATACCTTATCGAGGTTTAGATCGTCGTAAGTCACGAGATCTTGGTTCTTCACGATGGTCGGAAAGAAGAACTCATCTCACGTGATCCTTGATACGTCGAGAGGCGTACCGGCATAGACAAATGACTAAGTCGAGTCACTTTATCTATCTGCTGGCTAAGCCGACAACTCGTCCTTAAGTCGTCTCGGTGTGAAACTTTTTATATCTCATTAAGCTTGACCAATCATACGGACTTGTGATCTTCTACATCTTGTATGATCTAACATATATGAGATAAGGGGACACGAGATATATGCGATCAAGTATTCAAATCAGACGGAGATTGTAATAGTGGTAACGAGGAAACATTGTATACAAGCTCAACCAAAGCGCTTTCAAGATACAAATCGACAATCTCCCACTTATACTAAAGCAAACTTTTAGTATACAATGTGTCTTTCTACTAGCTATTACAAACAACCATCACTTTGCTTCTCCCACTTATACAAAAGTTTCCTTTCTAAGTGGGTGCCATCAAGCGCAATCCAAGTCCTCTAACATGTCCATCGTAGACTTTTTGCGTGGGCTCTTCGTGAATGGATACGCTAGATTTTCCGTCGTATGAATCTTTTCAATCGACCGTCACCTCGTCTAACGATTTCTCGTATGACATGGTACTTTCTCTCTATGTGTTTAGTCGCCTTGTGGGTCCGTGGTTCCTTCGAGTTTACTTGCACCGAGTTATCACGATGAAACTATGATACTCTTGGGCAAACCGGTACCACACCTAGATCCATGAGGTAGTTCTTGAACCATCTGACCTCCATAGAAGCCTCAGAGGCGGCTACATATTCGGCTTCCATGGTAGAGTCCGCAATGCATCGCATTTGCTTTGCACTCACTTGAGATCGGCTCCACCTCCCAAGGTAAACACATGGCAGAGGTTGACTTTTTCTCATCACGGTCGGCTTGGAAATCCAGTGCATATAACCCAAAGGCATTAGACTATCTCGCATGGTAAACTAGCCTATAATCTCGGGTCCTTTTCGGATACTTGAGTATATGCTTCTGCTGATCGATGAGCTTGTCCGAGGTTAGGCGATATCTAGCTACTATGCCTACCGCATAGCGAGATATCGGGCCTCGTGCATAGCATTGCGTACATGAGACTTCCCACGGGCGGAGCGTAAGGAACTTGTCTCATTTCCTCTATCTCCTTTGCGGTCATGGGTGACTGCGTTTTAGATAAAGGAGCGCCATGTGCGAAGGTAGCAATCCTTTCTTGGCGGTGCATACTAAAGCAGTAATCACGATGTATCGATGTAAGGCGCTGAGATAAGCTCAACATTTTCTTCTTGCGATCTCGGTAAACCTTGATCCCAAGAATGTACGCTGCATCTCCTAAGTCTTTCATTTGAAAGCGATCGGATAGACTCTTTCGTCGATAATGACTTCACGTTGTTGCCAACTAGAAGGATATCATCTACATAAAGTGCAAGAAATACCACATCACCGTTGACATCTAACCGATACACACAACTCTCGCTAGGCAGCGGGTAAATCCATGGGACTTTACCACCTCGTCAAAGCGTAAGTTCCATGATCGGGAGGTTGCTTAAGTCCGTAAATGGACTTCTTAAGCTTCCATACTAGATGCTCTTCACCCTTTACCACATAACCTTCGGGTTGGTGCATATAGATGTCTCTACCTTCCTCAAGGTAACCGTTTAGAAAAGCGGTTTTAACATCCATTTGCCAAACCTCTAGGTTCGAGTGGGCTGCTATGGCTAGAAGAATTCGATGGACTTGAGCATTGCTCTGAGTGAAAAGGTCTCATGAAAGCGGTTTGGTTGAGCTTGTATACAATGTTTCTGTTACCACTATTACAATCTCCTATCATTTTGAATACTTGATTGCATATATCTGTGTCCCCTTATCTCATATATAAGTTAGATCATACGGTGTGTAGAAGATCACGAAGTGCGTATGATTGGTCAAGCTTAATGAGATATAAAAGTTTTCTGGTGAGACAACTTGAGGGCGAGTTGTCGGTTTAGGTTGCGATATAGATAAGAAGTGACTTGACTTAGTTGCTTGTCTATCTTTGATGCGTCTCGACGTATTGAAGGATCACATTGAGATGTGTTCTTCTATCGACCGTCGTGAAGAACCAAGATCTCGGTGACTTACGATGATCTAAACCTCGATAAGGTATTAGGTGAGTATGAGTTCTTGACCATCACTTTGACTTGTTATGGGTGAGGGTTATATGTTCTAACCCAAGATTCTCCGCATCTTGGGTGGTGGCGATCTTGTATGTCACGCTAGTTATCATGTCAGTCACCGTATCCGTTTAGGATGATGACGCCCCTTAAGGAGCTCAAAGGTTTATTGTACTAAACCCGCGGTTGAGTTAGCTCAAGTACAATAATAAGGTTGAGTGGTGCCGCTAAGGAATTAAAGATATTAATTTTTTAAGCAATCAGAATGCTCTAAATAATTAATGGACGTTCGATATCTTAAATACGGGATTCAGTAATGTCTAAGTGCAAGTCCGACCACCTTCGGTAATAAAGGGGTAAGTCAAGATTTATTCTCTAGTGGCATGAATAAATGTTTATAAATTAATTTATGTTCGGGTTGAACATAAGATAATTAATTTATTTGAGGCCCATCTTTATTCCTTGCATTTGATCCTGGCCTGGCCCTTCCGTGCCCTTTAGCCTAAGGAAATCGGGCCCTAAGCTCTCAAAGGAAAGATTTTATTCTCTTTATCCTATAAGGATATTGTTATATTTATGGGATATGCATAAATCCTTTCCTTGTGGGATTATGGTGTGCATTATAAATATAAGGTAAGAGATAAAGTCTAGGTTAATGCTCATTAATACTACTCAAATTTTGGTAATCTCATAGCTTTGAGAGAATTTTGAGACCCTCTTGAGAGCATTGGGTGATTTTCCAAGCATTCTCCATAGATCGTCCTCACTCGGCGTTGGAGATTGGGCAACCGGGATACGATCCGAAGGTCAAAGCACGAGTCCGATCCATTCGATCCATTCATCTCGTTCCATCGACCTCTTGAGATCAAAGGTAAACACGAGAAAACCCTATGTGTTGCAATTAATTAAATAGCGCATGCTAGGTTTATAATCAATGTATGGTGAATTAAATATCCAAGATAGATCCTCGGGCGGCTGACATATGTAATCCCTACATTGGTATCGAGCACGGGATCGAATCTTGGCTCTGTTGGATTAATTCATGTTTGATTATTACGTGCGTTTAATTAATTGTGGATCATGGTTCATCGTGGCTCGTTTTTGTTTTGTTGGGTTTTGTTTTCACCACGAGAAAATCCGTGGTTAGATTAGATTTTCTTGTAAATCTTATACGTAAAGAAGAACGAAGATGAAAGCACGAAAACGAGGCGATGAAGAATCGCCGGGAGAAATCGGACGCACGGCAGCCCTCGGCGCCGTCTTGGCGCGTGCTCGGCGGCATCGGCGGATAGGAGGCGTGCGGCGAGCAGGCGGTGCTGGCTCGCATTGCTCGGCGGCGAGCGTGCGAGCTCGACAAACCTCGGCGGGCGGGCGGCGGCCAGGCGGCGCCCGATGCATCGCGGCGGGAAGCGCGGGCATCGGCGGGCGTCGTGGGGTGCGTGCGTTTATCGCGGGAAACCTCAACGAGGTCTCGACACGGGCGCGGCGCTCGGCGGCGCGAGCGCGCTGCGCAGTGCCCTCGGCGGGCAGCGCGCTGGCGGTCTCGGTGGCGCTCGGCGCGCGCGCGGCGCTTTATGCGCGGAAACCTCAAAGCGTTCTCGGCAGGGCACGCAACGGGCGACGCGAGGCGCGCGAATCTCGCGCGAGGCCTCGGCGGCGCTCGGCGGCCTCAGCGCGAGATTCGCGCAGGAAACCTCAAAGCTGTCGAGTTTTTCTCGGCAGGGTGGGGCGACGGCGCGCGGTGCTGGGCGCGCGCATGGGCTGTGCCCTAGCGTCCGCTGTGACCCGGCTATTCAAGGCCAACCGGCCCAAACCGGTGAGCCACCACGCTTTATTTTAACCGATTTTGGATGAGGCCCAGACCCGTTTTTCGGCCCGATTCAGTTTTAGGCCCGATCCGGCCCAAATCCGATTTTGACAAATCCGGTCCGTGCTTCCGCACGCGATAGAGCCCGTTTCCAAGTTTAATCATGTACTTTTCTAGTTGCGATTCTATGTAATAGATTAGGCGAATGGAAAGTGCGGGTTTCACGTGTGAGCCACGATGAGCGTTTTATTTTATTTTATCGTTCATTGCATGTCGTGGATGTTTAAATTATGCAGTAGCATGCTATGTATGTTTAAATTACGTTGACAAACCATTAAGTGTTTTACGTATTTAAGTGCGCATAGTAAGCATGCTAGTTTTGTCGCGTTTTCAAGCATTTTTTTAAAATTCTGCGAGCATGTTTTACATGTTGAGTTCTATAGACAAGCATGCTAGGATTACGTGATCTGCATGGACAAACCTTTTGAATAAAAAGACTAAGCAAGCAACCCGACAAATTAATTTTTTCAAATTAAAATGTCGAGACCTCCACCTTTGATCTCTAAACAAAGTGATACGCCTTTGTGAGTAAATGTCCATGGCTTGGCTTGCTTGCCTTTGTTTATCATAAGTTTGTTAGATGAGATTTCTAAATAAAACATTTTAAATCTATTGAGAAGTGGGAGTTTCATGTGTAGCGATCCACGCGTGGCTTGCATGTGTGATTTTCATAAGTTCTCTAGAGATAGATATAAAATGAGATAACAAAAGAATTTGAATTGGGCGGTATGGTCGAGTGAGTATGCCGATTCTAAGAATTCATTTTTTGTTAAAAATGTGGTCATTGCTTAGATATCACCTCGAGTACAACTTTCCATGAAGTCCCTTCTTGCGATAGTGATGTGGTCTAGTAAGGTCCAATTGTTAATTTCATTTGTCATAAGGTTAAGTTGACATGGATTGAAATTAAGCGACTAAAGGTATATTTTAGTGCAGTCGGGGGTTCATGTGTGGCGTCCCACATGCGTGGCTTGCGTGTGGGATTCCTTGGGCGATTGGAAGTTTCAATTAATATTGTTTTATCAAAAGGTTACAATATTATTATTACAATTATGTGCGATCGTATGCTTATGTGTTTTCATTATCTTTTTAGATATGTCTCTTACTCCGATTATCAATATGCTCGCACAAAATCCGTTATCGGTCAAATTTTATCAGTGGAAGCGAAACATTGAAAATGTTCTTCTTGAAGATAATTTATTTGTACTCACTACACCCCGTCCCAAGCCTCTAGGCGATTTATCTCGATGAGGGGCGCAAGGATCACGAGAAATGGGACAAATCAAGCAGAATGGCAAAGTGCCTTCTTTTGGTCACCATGTGCGAGTCCTGCAGCTCCAAACATCAAGAGATGGAAGATCGACCTCGATATGGCTAAATCTTATGAAATCGTATGAGAGTCGACAGAATAAACTTGTCATAATTTGACAAAATCAATAATGTCAAGTTCAATGAAGGAAAGTGATTCGGTGCATGACCATGTAGAGAAAATGATCAATCTCTTGGAGAGCTCGAGTTGGTTGGAGGATATATTGATGGCGTAGTCGAGAATCGATATGATCCTCAACAATTTACCCAAGTCTTTTGATAACTTCCGTTATAGAACAGTCCTTTATGATAAGAGTTATACTCTAGATTCATTGCAAGAGGATCTAGTGCGGAAGAGCGTAAAATGGGAAAGGTGCACAGTCTTTTTACGCGCCTCAAAGAAAACCCTTGCTTTATCGAAGATGAAAAGGAAAGTGGAATTCAGGGATGCTAAGGCTAAAGAAAAGAGAGGAGTAATACAAAGGGCTCTACCAGTGGTTTGAAAAAGCGAAGGAGAAGGGCAAGTGCTTGAGTGCGGTGAGGCGGGCATTGGAAGGCTAAGTGCCCCAAGCTCGAGGCTCAAGTGCGCCATTGCTTTAATGTGAAACATGTTTAGCGACTTGTTCTACCCATTCTTGGGTAGTAGATACTGTGTGCTGTGATCATGTTTGTTACACCTGCGAGGGTTCTGCGGACAAGGAGTTGTTTGATGGCGAGATAACGATCTCCATGGGCAACGCGGCGAAAGTCGAGGCCGTCGCAGTTGGAGATGTTACTTTATGTTTTGAGAAAACAGTTTTAGTTTTGAAAGATGTTTTATATGTGCGGACTTTCGGTGGAACCTTGTTCTGTTTGAAATTATTTACTCATGGATATTACATTATTTTTGATAGTGGTGTTTCTATCATAAGAAATGACGAAGTTATACGTGTTGGCACGTTATATAATTAAGCTTTATACTATCTCTACAAAACATAATACCTATAACTATGTTGCATCTTCATCAAACCTAAAAAGAAAGTTTTCTTATGCAAGATGACACTACTTTTCTCGGCATCTTAGATTAGGTCACATCAATCTAAATAGGATCCAAAGGCGGCTAAGAATGGGCGTTGGGTAATCTCACGGTTACTCCGTTCCCGATCTGCGAATCTATATAGAAGGTAAGATGTCGACCGGACCCTTCAAAGCGAAGGTTATAGAGACAAAGAAATGTTGGAGTTAGTCCATTCGACTGTGTGGACCGATGTCCACACAAGCTCGTGGAGAATGCAGTATTTTGTCACTTTCATTGGCGATTACTCAAAGTGCGGATACATATACCACTTCGCGCAAGTGCAGATGTTTTGACAAATTTAAAGAGTTCAAGGCGGAAGTGGAGCGAAGCTTGGTAAGAGTATCAAGTCGCTGCGATGCGATCGCGGTGGCGAATACCTCGATAACGAGTTTATGGACTATCTAGTGAAGTGTGGGATTACATCCCAACAAGCTTCACCGGGCACACCTGACAAAATGGTGTGTCGGAGGCGAAGAAATAGGACTCTTTTGGAAATGGTTAGATCAATGATGAGTTATGCAACATTGCCTATTTAGATTACGGGGTATGCCTTAGAAAGCAGTGACATACTTGCTAAATCTAGTACCATCAGTCGATCGAAAGACCGCTTCGAGTTGTGGTTTGGTATGAAGCCCGGTTTAAACCACATAAGGATATGGGGCGATCCGAGCCTGCGTCTTTGAACAAGAAAGGCGACAAGTTGGAGGCTAGATCCGGCGCAAGGCTATTTATTGGCTATCCTAGAGGGCGAAGGTGGTTTATTCTATAGTCTAAGGATCGGAAGGTCATTATTAGCACTAATGCTCGATTCTTAGAAGAGGACTACATGAAAATCATAAATCCAAAGTTGAAATCATTCTTCAAGAATTAGAAGATGATCGTTTTCCACCACCGATTAGGCGAAAGTGCGAGATGTCGAGTCTAGTGGGAGGATCGACACGGATACTTGAGAAATTGAAGTGGGTTGAGTTCCACTGGAGATACCGACCGTCTAAGTGGTACCTACCCGGCAAGTTGTGCAAGTTAGAGAACCACAAGCATTTGCACCCGTTGCCATTGTGCTGTAGAACCTCGTCGTAGTGGGAGGGTTGTTCGTCGACCCGGCGATTTATGTTCGTGGGTGAATCTTGGTTTAGTCGAGAAGCGAGCGAGCAATAATCGACCCATGGACATATAAGGAGGCGATCTGAGATATTGATGCAAGATCATGGCACACGCTATGGACTTAGAAATGGAGTCCATGCGGCTATGGATGTATATGAAAGACACCTCTACCGGATGGCAAGGAAGCCATAGGTAGTAAGTGGATATCTAAAAGGAAGAGATTCCGATGAGAGGTTTGACTTTTAAAGCCGGGCTTGTGGCGAAAGGGTACTCTCAGTTGAGGGAATCGATTTCGATGAGACTTTTCGCTGTAGCAATGCTCAAGTCCATCGAATTCTTACGGCCATAGCAGACCACTTGAACTAGAGGTTTGGCAAATGGATGTTAAAACCGCTTTTCTAAGCGGTTACCTTGAGGAAGGTAGAGACATCTATGTCAACAACCGAAGGTTATGTGGTGAAGGGTGAAGAGCATCTAGTATGGAAGCTTAAGAAGTCCATTTATGGACTTAAGCGAACCTCGGTCATGGAACTTACGCTTTGACGAGGTGGTGAGTCTATGGATTTACCAGGTTGCCTAGCGAGAGTTGTGTGTATCGTTTAGATGTCAGCGGTGATGTGGTTTTCTTGCACTTTTTGTAGATGACATTCTTCTAGTTGGCAACAACGTGAAGGTGTTATCGAGCGTAAAGAGTTGGTTATCGATCAGTTTCAAATGAAAGACTTAGGAGATGCGCGTACATTCTTGGGATCAAGGTTTACCGAGATCGCAAGAAGAAAATATTGAGCTTATCTCGGGCGTCTTACATTGATCTTGTGATTACTCGTTTTAGTATGCGAGACCGCCAAGAAAGGATTGCTACCTTTCGGACATGGCGTTCCTTTATCTAAGGCGATCACCTATATTTACAAAGGAGATAGAGGAAATGAGACAAGTTCCTTACGCTTCCCGTGGGAAGTCTCATGTATGCGCAATGCTATGCACGAGGCACGATATACGCTATGCGGTAGGCATAGTATCTAGATATCGATCTAACCTGGATAAGCTCATTGGATTGCGATAAAGCATATACTCAAGTACACGAAAGGACTCGAGATTATAAGCTAGTTTAACATGCGAGATAGTCTAATGCCTTTGGGTTATCTGACTCGAATTTCAAGTGACCGTGATGAGAAAAAGTCGACCTCGGGCTATGTGTTTACCTTGGGAGGTGGGCCGTATCTGGCGGAGTGCAAAGCGGCGATGCATTGCGGACTCTACCATGGAAGCGAATATGTAGCCGCTTGGAGGCTTCTAAGGAGGCTGTATGGTTCGAGAACTACCTCATGGATCTAGGTGTGGTACTGGTTTGCCCAAGAGTATCATAGTTTCTTGTGATAACTCGGTGCGATGCAAACTCGAAGGAACCACGGACCCACAAGGCGACCAAACACATAGAGAGAAAGTACCATGTCATACGAGAAATCGTTAGGCGGTGGCGTCTTGATTGAAAAGATTGATCTGACGGAAAATCTAGCGGATCCATTCACGAAGAGCTGCCGCAAAAAGTATACGATGGACACGTTAGAGGACTTGGATTGCGCTTGATGGCACCTACTTAGAAAAAACTTTTGTATAAGTGGGAGAAGCAAAGTGATGGTTGTTTGTAATAGCTAGTAGAGAGACACATTGTATACAAAAATTTTGCTTTAGTATAAGTGGGAGATTGTTGGATTTGTATCTTGAAAGCGGTTTGGTTGAGCTTGTATACAATGTTTCTGTTACCACTATTACAATCTCCTATCATTTTGAATACTTGATTGCATATATCGTGTCCCTTATCTCATATATAAGTTAGATCATACGATTGTGTAGAAGATCACGAAGTTTGTATGATTGGTCAAGCTTAATGAGATATAAAAGTTTCTGGTGAGACAACTTGAGGGCGAGTTGTCGGTTTAGGCTGCGATATAGATAAGAAGTGACTTGACTTAGTTGCTTGTCTATCTTTGATGCGTCTCGGCGTATTGAAGGATCACATTGAGATGTGTTCTTCTATCGACCGTCGTGAAGAACCAAGATCTCGGTGACTTACGATGATCTAAACCTCGATAAGGTATTAGGTGAGTATGAGTTGTTGACCATCACTTTGACTTGTTATGGGTGAGGTTATATGTTCTAACCAGATTCTCGCATCTTGGGTGGTGGCGATCTTGTATGTCACGCTAGTTATCATGTCAGTCACCGTATCCGTTTAGGATGATGGCGTCCCTTAAGGAGCTCAAAGGTTTATTGTACTAAACCCCGAGGTTGAGTTAGCTCAAGTACAATAATAAGGTTGAGTGGTGCTTGCTAAGGAATTAAAGATATTAATTTTTAAGCGATGGAATGCTCTAAATAATTAATGGACGTTCGATATCTTAAATCGATAATAAATGGGTAAGTCGAGATTTATCTAGTGGCATGTAATTTATGTTAATTTATGTTAATTTGAACATAAGATAATTAATTTATTTGAGGCCCATCTTTATTCCTTGCATTTGATCCTGGGCTGGCCCTTCCAGGCCCTTTAGCCTAAGGAAATCGGCACCCCTAAGCTCTCAAAGGAAAGATTTTATTCTCTTTATCCTATAAGGATATTATTATATTTATGGGATATGCATAAATCCTTTCCTTGTGGGATTATGGTAATGCATTATAAATATAAGGTAAGAGATAAAGTCTAGGTTAATGCTCATTAATACTACTCAAATTTTCGGTAATCTCATAGCTTTGAGAGAGAATTTTCGAGACCCTCTTGAGAGCATTGGGTGATTTTCCGAAGCATTCTCCATAGATCGTCCTCACTCGGCGTTGGAGATTGGGCGGCAGGATCTGGTCCGGAAGGTCAAAGCACGAGTCCGATCCATTCGATCCATTCATCTCGTTCCATCGACCTCTTGAGATCTAAAGGTAAACACGAGAAAACCCTATGTGTTGCAATTAATTAAATAGACGCATGCTAGGTTTATAATCAATGTATGGTGAATTAAATATCCAAGATAGATCTTGGGACGAGGAAAGACATATGTCATCGCTTCTGAGACAAAGGGGCACCAAAGGTGGTAGAAGCGAAAAGAACCGGTGGGAGTAAGAACATGTACGCCACGGAGGCTTGAAAAGCGAAGGAGATGGGCAAGTGCTTGAAGTGCGAGAAGGGCGGCATTGGAAGGCCAAGTGCCCTATTGTCGAGGCTCAGTGTACGCCATTTGCTTTAATGTGAAAACATGTTTAGCGACTTGTCCTAATCATTCATGGGTAGTAGATACTGGTGCGGATGATCATGTTTGTTACACTTTGCGGGGTTCCTGCGGACAAGGAGTGCATAATGGCGAGATAACGATCTCCATGGGCAGCGGCAAAAGTCGAGGTGTTGCGATCGGAGATGTTACTTTATGTTTTGATAGGACAATTTTAGTATTAAAGGCGTTTTATATGTGCGGAGTTTCGTGAAACCTTATTTCAGTTTGAAACTATTTATTCATGGATATTCAATTGTTTTTGATAGTGGTGTTTCTATCATAAGAAATGACGAAGTTATCGTGGTGGCACTTTATATAATTAAGCTTTATACTATTTACGCCAAACATAATACCTTTAATTATGTTGCATCTACATCAAACCTTAAAAAGAAAGTTTTCTTCACAAGATGGCCACATTTCTCGGCATCTTAGATTAGGTCACATCAATCTAAATAGGATCCAAAGGCGGCTAAGAATGGAGCATTGGGTGATATCACGGTTACTCCGTTCCGATCTGCGAATCTGTATAGAAGGAAAGATGTCGACGGACCCTTCAAAGCGAAGGTGTATAGAACCAAAAAGTGTTGGAGCTAGTCCATTCGACTGTGTGGACCTATGTCCACACAAGCTCGTGGAGAATGCAGTATTTTGTCACTTTCATTAACGATTACTCGAGTGCGGATACTTATAACTTCTTCACCGCAAGTCAGAATGCTTTAAGAAATTCAAAGAATTTAAGGCGGAAGTGGAGACGAAGCTTGGTAAAAGTATCAAGTCACTGTGATGCGATGGCGGTGGCGAATACCTCGATAACGAGTTTATGGACTATTTGGTGCGGTATGGGATTACCTCGACATTACACGTGCACACCACAGCAAAATGGTGTGTCGGAGCGAAGAAAAATGACTCTTTTAGAAATGGTTAGATCAATGATGAGTTATGCAACATTGCCTATTTCGTTCTGGGGGTATGTCTTAGAAACAGTGGCATACTTGCTTAATCTAATACCATCTAAGTCAGTCGAAAAGACCTCGTTCGAGTTGTGGTTTGGGCGCAAGCCTAGTTTAAACCACATAAGGATATGGGGTAGTCCAGCACATGTGCTGAACAAGAAGGCTGACAAGTTGGAGTCTAGATCTAAAGCAAGGCTGTTTATTGGCTATCCTAGAGGAGCGAAGGGTGGTTATTTCTATAGTCTAAGGATCGAAGGTCATTATTAGCACTAATGCCCGATTCTTAGAAGAGGATTATATGAAAACCATAAATCCAAAGTTGAAATCATTCTTCAAGAATTAGAAGATGATCGTATTCCACCACCGATTAAGCGAATGTACGAGATGTCGGTGTACAGTGGGAGGATCGACACGAGATACTTTAAGAAATTGAAGTGGGTCGAGTTCCTTTGGAGATACCGGGCCGTCTAAGTGGCACCTATCCGACAAGTTGTGCAAGATAGAGAACCACAAGTTCTGCACCCACCGTTGTCATTGTGCGATGGCGCCTCGTCGTAGTGGGAGGGTTGTTCGTCGACCCGGCGATTTATGTTCGTGGGTGAATCTTGGTTTAGTCCCGTGAAGCGGCGAGCAATAATCGACCCATGGACATACGGTGAGGTGATACAAGACATTGATGCAAGATCATGGCACACCGCTATGGACTTAGAAATTGAGTCTATAACAACTATGGATGTATCACGAAAGACACCTACCGGATGGCAAGGAAGCCATAGGTAGTAAGTGAGTATCTGAGAGGAAGAGAGATTTAGATGGAGGTTTCGCTTTTAAAGCCGGGCTTGTGGCGAAGGGTACACTCGGTTGAGGGCATCGATTTTGATGAGACCTTTTCGCCTATAGCAATGCTCAAGTCCATCGAATTCTTACGGCCATAGCACCCACTTAAACCGAGGTTGGCAAATGGATGTGAAAACCGCTTTTCTAAACGGTTACCTTGAAGAAGGTAGAGCTTATCTCAGGCGTCTTACATTGATACTGTGATTACTCGTTTTAGTATGCAGACCGCCAAGAAATGATTGCTACCTTTCAGGCATGGTGTTTCTTTATCTAAGGAGCAGTCACCTATGACTGCAAAGGAGATAGAAGAAATGAGACAAGTTCCTTACGCTTCCGCCGTAGGAAGTCTCATGTATGCAATGCTATGTACGAGGCCCGATATCTGCTATGCGGTAGGCATAGTAGCTAGATATCAGTCTAACCCTAGACAAGCTCATTGGACTGCGGTAAAGCATATACTCAAGTACCTGAAAAGGACTCGAGATTATAGGCTAGTTTACCATGCAGATAGTCTAATGCCTTTGGGTTATTCAGACTCGGATTTTCAAGCTAAACGTGATGAGAAAAAGTCTACCTCTGGCTATGTGTTTACCTTGGGAGGAGGAGCCGTATCCTGGAGGAGTGCAAAGTAGTGATGCATTGCGGACTCTACCATGGAAGCCGAATATGTAGCCGCTTCGGAGGCTGCTAAAGAGGCTGTATGGTTCAAGAACTACCTCATGGATCTAGATGTGGTACCTGGTTTGCCCAAGAGTATCATAGTTTACTATGATAACTCAGGTGTAGTGGCAAACTCGAAGGAACCATGGACCCACAAGGCAACGAAACACATAGAGAGAAAGTACCATGTCATACGAGAAATCGTTAGGCGAGGGCGTCTTGATTGAAAAGATTGGTACTACGGATAACCTAGTGATCCATTCACGAAGAGCACGCCGCAAAAAGTCTACGAAGAGCATATTCGAGGACTTGGATTGCGCAAGATGGCACCCACTTAGAAAGGAAACTTTTGTATAAGTGGGAGAAGCAAAGTGATGGTGTTGTTTCTAATAGCTAGTAGAGAGACACATTGTATCCTAAAAGTTTGCTTTAGTATAAGTGGGAGATTGTTGGATTTGTATACTGGAAGTAGTTTTGGTTGAGCTTGTATACAATGTTTCCTGTTACCACTATTACAATCTCATATCTGAATTGTTTACTTGATTGCATATGTATGTCCCCTTATCTCATATATAAGTCAGATCATACAGTGTGTTGTAGATCACGAAGTGCGTATGATTGGTCGAAGCTTAATGAGATACAAAAGTATCATGACTAAAATAACTTGAGAGCGAGTTGTCGGTATAGGTGTGGTATAGATGAGAAGTGACTTGACTTAGTTGCTTATCTATCTTTGATGCGTCTCTTACGTATTGATGGATCACGGTGAGATGAGTTCTTCTATCGTCGTCGTGAAGAACCTAGATCTCGGTGACTTTCGTTGATCTAAACCTCGATAAGGTATTAGGTGAGTATGAGTTCTTGACCATCACTTTGACTTGTAATGGGTGAGGGTTACATGAGTTAACCAGATTCTCTGCATCTTGGGTGGTGGCGGTCTTGTATGTCATGCTAGTTACATGTTGAGTCGCAGTATCCGCTTAGGATGATGGCGCCCCTTAAGGAGCTCAAAGGTTTATTGTACTAAACCCTGCAGGTTGAGTTAACTCAAGTACAATAATAAGGTTGAGTGGTACTACTTAAGTAATTAAAGTAATTAATTATTTTAAGCAGTCAGATCGCTGTAAATACTTAATGGACGTACGATATCTTAAATATGGGGATTCGTTAAGTCTAAATGCGAGCCCGACTCAACTTCAAAAATAATGGGGTAAGTCAACATTTATTCTCTAGTGGCATGAATAAATGTTTATGAATTAATTTATGTTAAATTTGAACATAAGATAATTAATTTATTTGAGGCCCATCTTTATTCCTTGCATTTGATCCACAAGGTGGCCCATGAGGCCTTTTAGCTTAAGAATTTCGCCCTCCTTATAGAGTCCATCTGGGACTCTACTTGATCCTCTCTATCTTAAGTGATATTATTATATTTATTAGATATGCATAAATTCTATATTGATAGGATTTAGGATTGCATTATAAATATAAGGTGAGAGAAAATCAAACCCTAATTCAAGAGCTAATATTTTTGAAAATTACTATTCCATATAGTGAGAATTTTCGAGAATCTCTAGGGAGGAAGAAGGTGAATTTCTATAGTATTCTCCATAGATTGTCCTCACTCGACATTGGAGTTTAGGCAATCGGGACACAGTCCAAAAGATCAAAGCACGAGTCTTGATCCACTCTTTCCCGACAGATTCGCAGGTGAACACGAGAAAACTCCTACGTGTTGCAATTAATTATATAGGTGCATGCTAGGCATATAATCAATGTATGGTGAATTAAACATCCAAGATAGATCCTCGGGAGAGGGTTAAAATCAGATTTCCCTACAGTTACATTAGTGATCCTTCATATGAATGTGGATTAAATTGGTACACAGATTAATAGGTTAATTATGTGAATCTAGTTAGGTTAAGTACATCCCTAGGGTCAGTCTTTTATTCCTAAGTTTATTCTTATTTTATTTGAGTCTAGTTTAATAATCATCTCTCTTAATATTATTGTCTGAATAATAATCAAAGATTCTGTGTTAATTATTCGTTGTGTTATCGATTATCAGTCCCTCTGGATACGATATATTACTTGGTGTTTTTACTATCATTTAATTGGTAGAAAAATAAGCGGTCAAATTTTGGCACCGTTGCCGGGGACTGTTTAGATTTAATAGTGATAATTTTCTGGATTGTAGTTATTAATTCATGCGTTTTAAATTTTTATTTATTGTTTTTATTTGGATCTGAACTGGTTTTAGTCTGCTTGTGCAGTGCATGATTATAAGGTCTCAGAGAAAGGAAATTGTTTCATTGGATATTGAGATCGAAAGATCGCACAAAAGGGAGCGTAGAGAAAGAACACAACGAGCTATGGCAGATAGACAACGACAAGGACATGATCGTATGGCCGAAATGGAAGCAATGTTAGCGGCGATGCAACGCCAACTGGTGTTATAGAATCAAATGGGCCAAGTTGGAGGACGAACAGAACCCATACCGCTAAACCATATGTACAGACCACCGACAGATCAGTTTCAATGTGGAGGATGGGGGCCAAACGTAAATGCAAATAACTTTGAATTCAAAACCCATCCTCATCAGTATGATACAGGCAGAGCAGTTTAGGGGAGGGGTTCTGAACACCCTAATGCACATTTGGAGGCATTCCTTGATATTTGCGATATAATCAAGCAGAATGGAGTGCCAGCTGATGCCATCCGGATGCGGATGTTCATATTCTCGTTGAGGAGTCAGGCGAAAGAATGGTTCAAGAGATTGGACAGATCACGGATTACCACGTGGGAGCAGCTCTATGAGAAGTTTTTATCGAAATACTTCCCACCTGCCAAGGCTCAGAAGATCATTGCTGAGATCTCCCATTTTTCACAATTGGGAGATAAGTCGTTATTTGATGCCTGGGAGAGATTTAGAAGCCTTCTCCGAAAATATCCACAGCATGGTTTTTCACCTGAGCAATAGGTGACCCAATTTTACAATGGACTAAATGCTAACACCCGTAGCATTGTGGATGCTTCAGCCTGAGGATGTCTACTCAACAGAGGTATAGATGAAGTGCTGGGGATTATAGAGGAGATGGCATCCAATAGTTATCAGTGGCTGATGGAGAGACAGTCGATTAGAAAAGTTGTCGCTGCCGAGCTTGATAACAGATATGATGATCTGTTAGAGAAATTTACATCATTGCAGAAGGAGTATGAAGCCGAGAGGAAAGGGCAGATGACTGTTGCCATGACGCAGAGCATTGAGGAGGCTAACTATGTGAACCAAATGAACAACTTCCAAGGGAATCATAATGTTAATCCAGCCTATCATCCCAACAATAAGAATCACCCAAATTTTTCCTATGCAAATGCTCAGAATGCTCAGCAACCACCACCTAGTTTTGTTGTTTATAATGGGATGATTGTGGAGACAAAGAAACCTAGCCTTGAAGAGATGATGCAGCAAGTGTTGGTGAGAAATCAGCAAATTGCAGCGAGTCACCAACAAATCGTGGCTCAGCAAAACATTCAGATACAACAGATGGGGAACAGACTGAATACTCTGGAGAGCATAATTAATTCCATCAATAATACTGTCATATCTCTTGGCAAACAACTGAAGATGGTGGAAAATCAAGTAGGGCAGATGGCCAATGAGAGAGCCGGGATGCACAAACAAGGGAAATTTCCAAGCAACAAAGAACAAAATCCGAAAAATGTGCCTTCAAATCAATGCAGTGCCATTTACTTGAGGAGTGGATCATCTTATATAAATCATCCGGAGTATGTAGAGAAAGAACATGTGGAAAGAGCTGAAGACGACGAAAGGATAGACTCTCGCCTCGTGAGCTTTCCTCACGACACAACGTTGCGAGGTAGTCTCGAGAGGAAAGATGCGCCAGAAGCAGAACATTACCTCGCGACCCAACCTCGCGACACGGTGTCGCGAGGAATCTACGGCCTCACGGAGAGGACCTCGCGAGAGAGTCTCGCGACTCAACCTCGCGAGAGGAAAATCGCGAGCCCACAGATGCTCTCGACAGCTGCAGCTCCATTTCCTCAGCGTCTTGGGAAGAAGAAATCAGACGAGTAGTTCACTCGTTTCATGGAGATGTTTCAGAAAGTAAACATCAACATACCACTCCTTGATGCGCTTCGAGATATGCCTGGATACGTCAAATTCCTCAAGGATGCAGTGGCAAGCAAGAAGAAGTTGGAAAATTTTGAAACGATCAACATGTCTGAAGAATACAGTGCTATCTTACAGAGGAAATTGCCGCTGAAACATAAGGATCCTGGGGGTTTCACGTTGCAGTGCCAAATTGGAGAACACACCTTCCCCAATGTGTTGTGTGACCTGGGAGCAAGTATTAATATGATGCCGCTATCTGTTTTCAATTTTTTAAAGATTGGGGAGATGAAGCCGACTACCATTTCATTGATGATGGCTGACAGGTCAGTTTCTTATCCTAAGTGAGTGGTAGAAGATGTTCTGGTAAGAATTCAAGACTTTGTTTTTCCTGCTGATTTTGTGATATTAGATATATCTGATGATAAAAATCAACCATTAATCTTGGGTCGACCGTTTTAGCTACTGGCTGAGCTTTAATTGATGTGCATGATGGTTATCTCACTTTCCGTGTGAACAAAAAAGAACTGAAAATTTCGATCTATAATGCCATTATGAGACATGATAGTTCAGATGATGAGGATTGTTGTTCCATCACCACTTCCACAGCTAGCCCAGTTTCTCACTTGGATGGCAACCGACCAGTTGATGGGGATCCTACAAGGAAAGGTTGGACTCGGTATGGAACCCCGAATTTTCTGTTCAAGTTTGGAGGGAGCCATTTCCACACTCAGTTGTGGTCTGTAGTGAACGCTAAATATAGGGGCAAACACAAGTTTGGGAAGAAGTCAGTTGCCAAAACGCCAGATTGATCAAGGTAATGGTCTAGCTAAAGTCGTTAAATTAATTACTTGTTGGGAGGTAATCCAATGTTTTTTTTTTTTTTCTGGTTTTGTCTGTTTTTGTTCTGTTTTTCTTATTTTGTTTTGTGTCTGTTTAGGGTTGAGTTAAATGACGAGCAGCCGATGATGAAAATTGTTTTTATTAGAAAATTTGATTGCAACTGATTTTGTGAGACGAAGCATGTTATGATTATTGTGAATATTGAGTCTTTGAGAACTTGATCACATGTTTGAAACCTGTGAGACTTGAGCTTTTGACTATCATATCTTTTTAGTCTTGTTTCTTTCTATGTTGAATGCTTTGAAATAGCATGTGTTTCTCTAGAACTTGCTCTGGATCTGTTTCGAGGTTGCATTGATGTGCTTAAGAATTAGGAGATGATATTAGGCATTATTTTCTTAGCCTATATAATATCCAAACACTAACATGTTAATCATTTTATCTTTTGATGAGCCCGTTTAAGCCTACCTTATTCTTTCAACAAGCCGTGGGTTAGGTTGGGTTCGTTAGTGCGAGGTTTGGTTGAGAGAATTGAGGGTTGAGAAAAAGAAAGAAAAGAAAAAGAAAATAAATGATGAGAAAGTGATAATTAAAAATAGTTGTTTATCCATATAAATTCAAATAAAAAAAAAAAGTTGACCCAAGTGTGATAAAAGAACATAAATGGGTAAGTAGCTAGAGCTTGGGATGAGTATATCACTTAGATCGAAATTGTGGAGTTCTTAGAAAAAATGACTTCTTGGTATGGAGAATTGAAATGAATTATGAAAGTTTGGGATTTGTGTCTTGTGATGCTTATTGTGTTTTTCATTATGGGATTATGTGTCACTTAGCCTAAATATATCCTACCTTACCAAAGAACCTACATTATAACCTTTTATAAGACCTTTTTGATCTTAGTTCTTGAACATATATTTGAGCAATAGAGAATTAGACGATTTGCAAGCTTATGGTAGATTCCGTGTGTTTTTAAACATTGAGAGTATACACATCCTCCTTGATACACTTGAGTGTTTGAGAGTTTATATATATATCCATGTCGTGAGGATTCAAGTTTGAGAAGGCTTGTGCTTATGATAATTATGATATGTGGAGTTTAACGAAAGATGTTGTGATTTGATTTATTGAATCTTTTGTTGCTCATTGCTTTGAGGCTTATTGCTGTTGTCGTTCGACTCATCGCCTGTTCTTTTGGTTGTCTCTCTTTTGTTCTGCTAATTTGTTTGGGGACAAACAAAATGTTAAGTTTGGGGGAGTTGATAAACCTCATTTCTGCCTAATTTATAAGGTCATTTATGTTCCTTTTATAGTTGATAAGTGATCATTTGAGCTGTCATTTGATATATTTATGTTTGTTGGATTTGTATCTTTGAAAGCGGTTTGGTTGAGCTTGTATACAATGTTTCTATTACCACTATTACAATCTCCTATCCGGTTTGAATACTTGATTGCATATATCGTGTCCCCTTATCTCATATATAAGTTAGATCATACGATGTGTAGAAGATCACGAAGTCTGTATGATTGGTCAAGCAATGAGATATAAAAAGTTTCACAATTGAGGCGACTTAAGGGCGAGTTGTCGGTTAGGTGCGCATATAGATAAGAAGTGACTTGACTTGGTTGCTTGTCATGCTTGATGCGTCTCGACGTATTGAAGGATCACGGTGAGATGAGTTCTTCTTTCGACCGTCGTGAAGAACCAAGATCTCGGTGACTTACGATAATCTAAACCTCGATAAGGTATTAGGTGAGTATGAGTTCTTGACCATCACTTTGACTTGTTATGAGTGGGGTTATATGTTCTAACCCAAGATTCTCCGCATCTTGGGTGGTGGCGATCTTGTATGTCACGCTAGTTATCTGTGTCGAGTAACCGTATCCGTTTAGGATGATGGCGCCCCTTAAGGAGCTCAAAGGTTTATTGTACTAAACCTGCGAGTTGAGTTAGCTCAAGTACAATAATAAGGTTGAGTGGTACTACTTAAGGAAATAAGGATATTAATCGTTAAGCGGTCAGTTGCTAGAAATGATTAATGGACGTTCGATATCTTAAATCGGGATTCGTAATGTCTAAGTGCAAGCCCGACTCAACCGGTAATAAAGGGTAAGTCAACATTCTTTCTCTAGTGGCATGATCGAATGTTTATAAATTAATTTATGTTAATTTGAACATAAGATAATTAATTTATTTGAGGCCCATCTTTATTCCTTGCATTTGATCCTCGGTGGCCCATCCAGGGTAAGACTCGTGGAAATCGGCCCTATAGCTCTCGAAGGCAAGATTTTATTCTCTTTATCCCACAAGGATATAATTATATTTATGGAATATGCATAGATCCTTTCCATATAAGATTATGGTAATAATCTTGAGAGTATGGAAATAATCCAAGAGTATGGAAATAATCCTAGAGTATGGAAATAATCCTAAGTGTATGGTAATATTCCATATAGGATTATGGTAATATTCCATATAGGATTATGGTAACATTCCATATAGGATTAAGGTAGTGCATTATAAATATAAGGTATGAGATAATGTCTAAGAGAACACACAAATTGAGAGAGAATTTTCGGCCATCTCACATAATTGAGAGAAAATTTTCGAAAGTTTGGGTGAGAGAAAAGGGTGATTTTCGGTGCATTCTCCATAGCTCGTCCTCACTCGACGTTGGAGTTTGGGTATCCGGGATACAGTCCAGAAGGTCAAAGCACGAGTCTCGACCGTTCAATCAATTCATCCCGTTCGTTCCACCTCGACAGATCCAAAGGTAAACACGAGAAAACCCCAACGTGTTGCTATTAATTATATAGACGCATGCTAGGTTTATAATCAATGTATGGTGATTTAAACACCCAAGATGGATCCTCGGGCGAGGTTAACATTCGTTTCCCTTGATTGGTATCGAGCACGGGATCGAATCTTGGCTCTGTTGGATTAATCACGTTTGATTATTACGTGCGTTATTATAATTGTGGTTTTGTCGTTCATCGTGGCTCGTTTGTTTTGTTGGTTTTGTTTTACACCACGAGAAAATCCGTGGTTAGATTAGATTTTATTATGTAAATCTTATCGTAAAGAAGAACGAAGACGAGCGAACGAAGAACGAAACGACGGAAGAACAGGTTCTCGGTCGTCTGCAGGTGGTTTCTGGCGAGTCTCGCGATCGCTAGGGCGATCGCGAGGCTGCTGCGGCGGCGGGCGTTCTCGCGGGATCCTGGCGCTTAGCGAGCGAACTTCGATCGCGAGGATTACCAGCGAGCTGCCGCACGCCGCTGAGCTAGCGGGCGGCGGGCGCGCGTTGGCGCTGAAACCCGGCGCTGGCGGCGGGCTGCATGATCGCGGTATGGCGGGGCGACGATGTCTCGGCGGGCGTTCGGGCGCTTGGGCGTGGCGCCGCAGCGTGCTCGACGGGTCGCGGTCGCGTTAGCGACGCGAGGCAGCCCGCGAGGCGCTGGCAGGCGGCGGTGAGGCCGGGCGCGCAGGCGGGCTTAGCCTGGCGGCCCGGACTCTTATGGGCCGACCCGGCGGACCCGTTTTCGAAATTCGGCCCGTGCCCGCACGCGAGGCCCAATTGTAGAATCCGGTCCGTGCTCGGTGCACGCGAGTCCCGTTTTCGGAGTTTAAATCATGCACTTTGTAAATCTATGTAATAGATTAGATTTAATTGTGCGGGTTTCACGATTGGGCGCGATGAGCGTTTTATTTTATTTTTATCGTTCATATGCATGTCGTGGATGTTTAAATTATGCGGTAGCATACTATGTATGTTTAAATTACGTTGACAAACCTTTAAGTGTTTTACGTAATTGGATGCGCATAGTAAGCATGCTAGGTTTATCGCGTTTATCAAGCATATTTTAGAATTACGCGAGCATGTTTTACATGTTGAGTTCTATAGAAAAGCATGCTAGGATTACGTGATGCATGGACAAACCTTTTGAATAAAAAGACTAAGCAAGCAACCCGACAAATTAATTTTTCAAATTAAAATGTCAAGACCTCCACTTTTTGATCTCTAAACAAAATGAGACGACCTTGTGAGTGGCGTCCACACGCGCGGGCTTGCTTGCTTCGTTTATCATAAGTTTGTTAGATGAGATTTCTAAATAAAACTTTTAAATCTATTGAGAAGTGGGAGTTTCATGTGTGGCGCCCACACGCGTGGCTTGCATGTGCGATTTTCATAAGTTCTCTAGAGATAGATATAAAATGAGATAACAAAAGAATTTGAATTGGGCGGTATGGTCAGGAGTGAGTATACCAATTCTAAGAATAAATCTTCTTTATTAAAATTGTGGTCAATGCTTAGACATCACCTCAAGTACAACTTCATGAAGTCCCTTCTTGCGATAGTGATGTGGTCTAGTAAGGTCCAATCATTAATTTCATTTGTCATAAGGATAAGTTGACATGGATTGAAATTAAGCGACTAAAAGGTATATTTTAGTCCGGGTCGGGGGTTCATGTGTATGGCGATCACGCAGCGTGGCTTGCATGTGGAATTCCTTGGGCGATTGGAGGTTTCAATTAATATTGTTTTATCAAAGGTTACAATATTATTATTACGAATTATTTGCGATCGTATGCTTATGTGTTTTACATTATCGTTTGAGATATGTCTCTTACATCGATTATCAATATGCTCGCACAAAATCCGTTATCCGGTCCAAATTTTATCGAGTGGAAGCGAAACATGGAATATGTTCTTATCATTTGAAGAACACATGTTTGTTCTCACTACTCTAAACCCGATGCCTTATCGACGCGATCGACTAATGAGCAGCGAGTCAAGGCGGACTTTGGAATAAGTCAAACAATATGGCTAAATGCTATATGATGACTACGATGTCCAAAGGCTTGCGGTGCGACATCGATCGATGGTAGACGCGACGATATTTGGTCAAGTCTCGAGAGTAAGTTTGGGCGATCGGATCGGACGATCGCTTCCACACAATGAGAGAGATCTTGGCGTGTAAGATGGAAGAAGGAAGTTGGTCCATGAACATGTCTCCCATGACTCATCTCATGGATAGTCTTGATCGGTTGGGAGGAGGTATTGACGGTGAAGCCAAGGTCGATATCATCCTCAATACCGCCCAAGTCTTTTGAGAACTTTCGTGAATGCGATCATGAGCAAGACCGAGTTTACACTTAGTCGGTTGCTTAATGATCTCGTTCTTTGCGGAAGGAGTTATGGGAAAAGGAGCACATGCTCTTGCTAGCACATCTAAGGGCCCAAAATTTCCGTTGCAAAATGGAAATAGAAAAGGGTGCCAAAGGTGGTAAAGGCGAGGAAATAGTGGGAGTAATGGGAGCAAGAACATGGTTGCCACCGGAGGCTTGAAGAAGCGAAGGAGAAGGGCAAGTGCTTCAAGTGCGGCAAGGCCGGGCATTGGAAGGCCAGTGCCCTATGCTCGAAGGCTCAGTCGCCGGTTGCTTTAATGTGAAACATGTTTAGCGACTTGTTCTACCCATTCTTGGGTAGTAGATCTGGGTATGGCGATCATGTTTGTTACACCTTGCGGGGTTCTGCGGACAAGGGCTGTTAGATGGCGAGATAACGATCTCCATGGGCACGCGGCGAAAGTGTGTTGCAGTTGGAGATGTTCTTTATGTTTTGGGACAACAGTTTTAGTTTTGAAAGGCGTTTTATATGTGCGGATTTTCGTGGAACCTTGTTTCGTTTCAAATTATTTACTCATGGATATTACATTATTTTTGATAGTGATGTTTCTATCATAAGAAATGGCGAAGTTATACGTGTTGGCACCTTATATAATTCGCTTTATACTATTTCGCAAAACACAATACCTATAACTATGTTGCATCTTCATCAAACCCTAAAAAAAGAAAGTTTTCTTATGAAGATGACTCTACTTTTCTCTGGCATCTTAGATTAGGTCACATCAATCTAAATAGGATCCAAAGGCGGCTAAGAATGGGCGTTGGGTAATCTCACGGTTACTCCGTTCCCGATCTGCGAATCTGTATAGAAGGTAAGATGTCGACCGGACCCTTCAAAGCGAAGGGTTATAGAGCCAAAGAAATGTTGGAGTTAGTCCATTCGACTGTGGATCGATGTCCACACAAGCTCGTGGAGGTGCAGTATTTTGTCACTTTCATTAACGATTACTCAAGGTGCGGATACGTATACCGCTTCACCGCAAGTCCGAATGCTTTGAGAAATTCAAAGAGTTTAAAGGCGGAGTGGAGCGAAGCTAGGTAAAGTATCAAGTCATCTGGCGTTACGATCGCGGTGGCGAATACCTCGATAACGAGTTTATGGACTATCTAGTGAAGTGTGGGATTACCTCCGGGAGCACTTCACCGCACACCACTGACAAAATGGTGTGTCGGGCGAAGAAATAGGACTCTTTTGGAAATGGTTAGATCAATGATGAGTTATCTTTGCATTGCCTATTTAGATTCGGGATATGCCTTGAAACGGCGGCATACTTGCTAAATCTAGTACCGTCCAAGTCGATCGAAAAGACCCTTTCGAGTTGTGGTTCGGCGCAAGCCCGGTTTAAGCCACATAAGGATATGGGCGATCCGGCTGCGTCTTGAACAAGAAGGCGACAAGTTGGAGGCTAGATCTCGACGCAGGCGTTTATTGGCTATCCTAGAGGGCGAAAGGTGGTTTATTCTATAGTCTAGGATCGGAAGGTCATTATTAGAACTAATGCCCGATTCTTAGAAGAGGATTATATGAAAAATCAAAGTCCAAAGTTGAAATCATTCTTGAGAATTAGAAGATGATCGTATTTCACCACCGATTAGGCGAAAGTGCGAGATGTCGAGTCTAGTGGGAGGATCGACACGGATACTTCAAGAAATTGAAGTGGGTCGAGTTCCATGAAGATACCGACCGTACAAGTGGTACCTACACGCAAGTTGTGCAAGATAGAGAACCACAAGTTCTCGCACCCACCGTTGTCATTATGTCTATAGCACTCGTCGTAGTGGGAGGGTTGTTCGTCAACCCGAGCGATTTATGTTCGTGGGTGAATCGTCGGATTTAGTCCCGTAAAGCGAGCAGCAATAATCGACCCATGGACGACTGATGCGATCTGAGACAATGATGCAAGATCATGAAACTTACGTTTGGACGGTGGTAAAGTCCTATGGATTTACCAGTTGCCTAGCGAGAGTTGTGTGTATCGGTTAGATGTCAGCGGTAATGTGGTATTTCTTGCACTACGTAGATGACATTCTTCTATTGGCAACAATGTGAAGTTGTTATCGACGTAAAGAGTTGTTTATCGATCGGTTTCAAATGAAAGACTTAGGAGATGAAGCGTACATTCTTGGGATCAAGGTTTACCGAGATCGCAAGAGAAAATATTGAGCTTATCTCGGCGCCTTACATTGATATTGTGATTACTCGTTTTAGTATGCAGACCGCCAAGAAAGGATTGCTACCTTTGGACATGGCGTTCCTTTATCTAAAGCGATCACTATATGACCGCAAAGGAGATAGAGGAAATGAGACAAGTTCCTACGTTTCCGCCGTAGGAAGTCTCATGTATGCAATGCTACGCACGAGGCCGATATCTTGTGCGAGAAGCATAGTAGCTAGATATCGTCTAACCTGGACAAGCACATTGAATTGCGAGAAGCATATACTCAAGTACCGAAAAGGACTCGAGATTATAGGCTAGTTTACCGTGCGAGATAGTCTAATGCCTTTGGGTTATCTGAGACTCGGATTTCCAAGTCGACCGTGATAAGAATAAGTCTACCTCGGACTATGTGTTTACCTTGGGAGGTGGAACCGTATCTGGCGAGTGCAAAGCGGCGATGCATTGCGGACTCTACCATGGAAGCGAATATGTAGCCACTCAAGGCTACTAAGGAGGCGGTATGGTTCAAGAACTACCTCGAGGATCTAGATGTGGTACCGGTTTGCTCAAGAGTATCATAGTTTACTGTGATAACTCAGGTGCAATGGCAAACTCGAAGGAACCACAGACCCACAAGGCAACCTAACACATAGAGAGAAAGTACCATGTCATACGAGAAATCGTTAGACGAGGGGACGTGCTGATTGCAAAGATTGATACGACGGATAACCTAGCGGATCCATTCACTAAAGCCTGCCGCAATAAGTCTACGTCGGGGACGTTAGAGGACTTGGATTGCGCTTGATGGCACCCACTTAGAAAGGAAACTTTTGTATAAGTGGGAGAAGCAAAGTGATGGTTGTTTGTAATTGCTAGTAGAAAGACACATTGTATACTAAAAGTTTGCTTTAGTATAAGTGGGAGATTGTTGGATTTGTATACTGAAAGCAGTTTGGTTGAGCTTGTATACAATGTTTCCTGTTACCACTATTACAATCTCTATCGATTTGAATACTTGATTGCATATATCTGTCCCTTATCTCGTATATAAGTTAGATCATACGGTGTGTAGAAGATCACGTAAGTGCGTATGATTGGTCAAGCTTAATGAGATATAAAAAGTTTCACTGGTGAGGCGACTTAAGGACGAGTTGTCGGTTTAATTGCGGTATAGATAAGAAGTGACTTGACTTAGTTGCTTGTCTGTCTTGATGCGTCTACGGCGTATTGAAGGATCACGGTGAGATGAGTTCTTCTTTCGACCGTCGTGAAGAACCAAGATCTCGGTGACTTACGATAATCTAAACCTCGATAAGGTATTAGGTGAGTATGAGTTCTTGACCATCACTTTGACTTGTTATGAGTGAGGGTTATATGTTCTAACCCAAGATTCTCCGCGATCTTGGGTGGTGGCGATCTTGTATGTCACGCTAGTTATCTGTGTCGATGTAAGTATCCGTTTAGGATGATGGCGTCCTTAAGGAGCTCAAAGGTTTATTGTACTAAACCCCGCAGGTTGAGTTAGCTCAAGTACAATAATAAGGTTGAGTGGTACTACTTAAGGAAATAAGGATATTGTCGTTTAGCGATCGATTGCTAGAAATGATTAATGGACGTTCGATATCTTAAATACGAGGATTCGTAATGTCTAAGTGCAAGCTCGACTCAACCGGTAATAAAGGGGTAAGTCAACATTCTTTCTCTAGTGGCATGATCGAATGTTTATAAATTAATTTATGTTCTGGGCTGAACATAAGATAATTAATTTATTTGAGGCCCATCTTTATTCCTTGCATTTGATCCACTGAATTTGCCCATCCAGCCCGTAACCTTTGGGAAATCGGCGCCCTATAGCTCTCGAAGGCAAGATTTTATTCTCTTTATCCCACAAGGATATAATTATATTTATGGAATATGCATAGATCCTTTCCATATAAGATTATGGTAATAATCTTGAGAGTATGGAAATAATCCTAAGAGTATGGAAATAATCCTAAGAGTATGGAAATAATCCTAAGTGTATGGTAATATTCCATATAGGATTATGGTAATATTCCATATAGGATTATGGTAACATTCCATATAGGATTAAGGTAGTGCATTATAAATATAAGGTATGAGATAATGTCTAAGAGAACACACAAATTGAGAGAGAATTTTCGGCCATCTCACATAATTGAGAGAAAATTTTCGAAAGTTTGGAGTGAGAGAAAAGGGTGATTTTGGTGCATTCTCCATAGCTCGTCCTCACTCGACGTTGGAGTTTGGGTATCCGGATACGATCCGGAAGGTCAAAGCACAGTCTCGACCGTTCAATCAATTCATCCGTTCGTTCCACCGAGCAGATCCAAAGGTAAACACGAAAACCCCAACGTGTTGCTATTAATTATATAGACGCATGCTAGGTTTATAATCAATGTATGGTGATTTAAACACCCAAGATGGATCCTCGGGGCGAGGGTTAACATTCGTTTTCCCTTCAATGTTTACATTGAAAGATATTATGCCGTGTGTATTTCGTATCGTTTTTGCACAGGTATGGATGTCAAAAAGGTGGATCACGAAATAAAGGTATTCTTGGGCCATGAGAGATTGCGACATAGGTGCGCGAAGAAAACTCGCGAGTAAACACGGAATTCAGCAAGACACACCTCGCGACATTTCTTCGCGAAGGAGTCTCGCGAGCTAAACTCGCTAGGTGAGACGGACATGCTTCGCGACCTTAATTCGCGATCAATGGTCGCGATCAAAACTTGCGATGAAGGACGGGCGTTGGGTTGCGACAATCACTCGCGACTTTGTCTCGCGAACCATTGCGGGCTAGGGTTCCATATAGCCGCGCAACGAGACAGAATGGAGGGGACACTTTTACATGGAGGCCTGACACACCTTAGCGTAGAACAGAAGAGCTTTTACCTTTTACTTTGTGCACGTTTTTACAGAACAAATTTTGTTTAGCTTTTGAGTTTAGTTTTCATTCCAGTTTTCTTAGTTAGATTTCTTTGAGAATTCAGAATATTTACGGATCAAAAATTGTTACATTATTCATCGTGAATTCCTACGGTTTTATCTTTTCAATTCAGTTTATGTTTCATTCATTTAATTCTTTCTTTAGTATTTTAACTATGAGTAGCTAAATTTCGTATTGACCCTAGGGTTTATATGCCTGACTAGATTCGTATGATTTATCTATTGATACTGTTTTGCCGTCCCGTTCATTATTTATGATTCCTGACTTTAATTCTCATGTGTTGGTACCTAATCAATATCGATGCATGCTAGTTATGTGATTGATGTCCTGACGGAATTAATTGTATAGTCGATATCTTGAATACACAATAAAGATTTTACCTTGAGACCTGGCGGAGATAGGTAAACTGTAGGAGGTTATTCTTTATGTGCTTTTGGTAATTAGCTTACTTCTCTTAAGACCTAGTGGAGATAGAGTTTAGGCTAACCTACTACTATAGGCTGTCCTGGCGGAAGACTGTAGTTACATTAGTGATCCTTCATATGAATATTTGTTAAATTGGTAAGCAGTTAATAGGTTAATTGTGTGAATCGGTTAGGTTAAATACATCCTAGGGTTGATCTTTTATTCCTAAGTTTATTCTTATTTTATTTGAGTCTAGTTTAATAATCATCTCTTAATATTGTTGCACGAATAATAATTAAAGATTTTGTGTTAATTATTCGTTGTGTTCTCGATTATCAGTCCATGTGGATACGATATATTACTTGTTATTTTTACTACCATTTAATTGGTAGAAAAATAAGCGTATCAGCTGTTGTTGGACATCTCCCCCTTGCTCGACTATTCTTTCATCTTCGAATTGGGGAATGAAAGTAAAGTCATAGTTGAAGCCAAAATCCCATACTCATTTCTCGTCGAACTCAACATCTTGACTTATCACAGTTTTCTTAGTATTGGGATTATATAGCTTATAACCTTTGGAGTTAGAGTCGTATCCGATAAAGATGAAGGGCTCACTTTTATTGTCGAGCTTTCTTCTAGTCTTGTCCACTACATGTACATATGTTTTGCTCTCGAATACCTTTAGGTGGGAGATTTCTGGCTTTTTCTTGCTCCAGGCTTTTTTGTGTAGTCTTTCCCCAAATGCTTCTCGTTGGAGACCTATTGGATAAGTACACTGCGCATGCCACTGCTTCGGCCCAAAATTCTTCAGGGAAATTCTTTGTCTTTAGCGTGCTCTTTGCCATTTCCATGATAGTTCTATTTTTTTAATTTCTGCAACTCCATTCTGTTGGGTGATCTTGGAACTGTCAGTGGCCGTCGAATTCCATTTACTTCATAAAATTCTACAAACTCCTTGGATGTGAATTCTCCACCTCGGTCGGTCCTCAAGGCTTTGATTTTTCGCCCGCTTTCCTTTTCGACTATGGCTTTGAATTTCTTAAAACTTCGAATACTTCTGATTTTGCTTCAAGAAATATACTCACGTCTTTCTTGAAAAATCATAAATGAGAAGTAGAAAATAATTATTTTTACCGAGGGAGCTTGGCTTGATTGGCTTGCACACGTCTGCGGGAATTAATTACAACGAT
The DNA here is from genome assembly GCA_036937905.1 of Salvia rosmarinus. Classification (NCBI taxonomy): domain Eukaryota; kingdom Viridiplantae; phylum Streptophyta; class Magnoliopsida; order Lamiales; family Lamiaceae; genus Salvia; species Salvia rosmarinus. The sequence goes on from CM072814.1 coordinate 52,453,702, forward strand.
TTCTGAGCTCTTGAATTGGATTTCTTGGGAACGACTTTCTGAACTGCTTCCAGAGTAAACAACTTTCACATAGTTGATTAGGATGCTTGATCGATGGTAGTCCTCTCACCATCTCTTTCTTTGATAATAACTCTAAGCCACCAAAATTTAAATGCCCATATCGGAGATGCCATAGCCAAGATGTATCTTTGTAGTAAACTTTGAGGCAATTTTCCACATCATTTTGAATATTTAATAGAAACATTCTATTTTTAGACATTGTCACCTTGACTATAAGATTATTTTTGCCATCTATCATAACCTTTCTCCAAGAGTTGTCCCAAACTCAATATATTATTTTTCATATTGGGCAAATAATAAACATTCGAAATAAATTCGTGATCCCCATTCTTTAAACGAATTAAAATCTTCCCTTTTCCTCTAACTAGAATTTTTGACTCATCACTAAAGGAGACATTTCCACTTACCGATTCATCAAGCTCCACAAACATGCTTTTCTTTTCGCACATGTGATTGCTCGCACCAGTGTCGAGATACCATGTATTATCTCATCTTCTATCTTCTCCTTTATATGCCAGAAGCACACTGGCATATTCTTGACTCATATTTTCGGCGTAATTGGTGTTCTCTTCTAATTTTAGTTTTGCATCTCTGCATTCGGAAGCATAGTGCCCATATATATGACAATTATAACACTTTATCAAAGACTTATTGTACCTTGACTGTGGGTTTCTCCTCCCTCGACCACTTGTGAACTCACTTCTTTCTTTATTGTTGACGAAACCTCCTCGTCCACGTCCACGTTCATGGCCTTTGCCTTGATCTTGACCTTGTCCACAATCTCTTCCATATTGTCCACGGCCTTTGCTCGAACCTTATCCTGTGTCTTGTGGACTTATTTTCATTTTAAAAAGTTGCTTTCCAATTTCTTGTTTCTTCCTTTGTTTTTCTTCATATGCTTGTAATGATCCAAACAAGATATAAATAGTCATCTCCTCCAAATTTTTAGTTTCTTCAATTGTTACCACTATATGCTCAAATTTTGGAGTTAGTGAATGCAAAATTTTCTCCACAATTCTTAAATCCTCCAATTTTTCACCATTTCTTTTCATATGATTTGAAACCGACAAGACCCTTGAAAAATAATCCGAAACCGATTCGGACTCTTTCATATTCAATAACTCAAATTATCCTCTCAAGGTTTGGAGACGTACCTTTTTTACTTGGAGCTTCTCCCGTGCTTCTTTGGAAGTGGTCACATTCGAGATTTTCTCAAAATCATCGTCCCCCAATGCTTAATAAATGAAATAGAGGGCTTTCTTGTCCTTCTTTCTCGTATCTCGCAATCTATCCCTTTGTTGTTGGGATAGCTCGACTTCTTCTCGCGGCTCCTCATAACCGCTTTCCACGATCTCACATACGTCGTGGGCTCCCAAAAGTGCCTTCATCTTGATACTCCAATTGTTGAAGTTGCTCTTGTTGAGCATGGGACTTGAAACGATTGTAAATTCTCCATAACCACAGTTAGAACCTTGTAGCTCAGATACCACTTTGTTGAAAATAAAGAAATATAGTGGAAGGATTAATATATAATATAGGAGGCTACCTTGATTTATATTGTATGTTGACGTGTGATTTTATTTGAAAGAAGCGAATGATGGCTAGCTAATTGTAGGGACAATCACTATAGGATATTTTTCTTCCAACTCAACTATTGGAATAGGTAGGATACATATTTATAGATTATAATGTCGGTGGTTGCTACTATAACCGACATTAATTTGTGGACTAATTCTAATTAGAATATTCTACTCATTTCTTTCTTATAGTTCTCGAATTATCTTCTATTTTTTTTTTCTTTCTTTCTTTAATTCTAGAGTATTCTTACAAAATATTCATTCAAATCAAGTTTATCTAATTATACCAATGTAATTAGAGAAAACAAATGAGCCGTAAGCGAGCGAGATGAAGAAGATTATTTTTAATAAGGTTTTAAAATTGACTGCTAATTTAGTCTGATAAGATTTTTATATATGTTATAATGATATTTTCTAATATATATCCCACCTGGGAGGTGTGATCCATCACAACAAGTATATACATAGCAGATAATGGATCTTTGTTTTATCAAGCATTTTGATTTTTAAACCAAACAAGATATTAATCTCTTATAGATATTCATATTGCACTTATCATCCTAGCAAAAGAGCCAAATAAATTTAAAGACATGGTTCTGTTCCCTAAAAATAAAAGAGATGGTCTTGTTTGTCTCACTTTTAGCATTTAATTGATCTGGGGAAAAGGAAACCATCACTTGATTTTGGAGCAACAATTCCTTAAAATGGACATTTAGGATCCCTATTGAATTCTTGGGATTCAATTTCCGACCACAAAATCCTATATGACACACCCCAAGTTGAGCTGAATTTCAATAGAGATTAAAATGAGTAGGTATCAAATGGCGTCGTTTGACATCAAGATCACCACAAGGACTTGACCTCAACTTATTTTGGCATTAAAATGATGTCATTTTGATTTCAAATTATTTTAATTTCTTGGTTAAAATCCAATTCAATTTCAAGTGTATGAAGTAGAATTTTTGTCGTTGGAAATCGAACCTTAGACATAATTTTAAAAATGTCAATAATTTTGATGTTAAAGTATATATATATATATATATATATATATATATAGGGAGATCATATGAGAATAGATAATTGTGTGAGAAATAAGAATGAAATCCAACCTTTATATCAATGAAATAAACGTTCAAGATTAGATATTATGAATGTCGATTCGCTCATATCGTGCAACGATTTTAACTCCATTCGATTTCAATGAGGGTAAGTTTGTAATTGCATATTATATTAAAAAGGAAGTTGTTACAATTATGGGATTAGGTAGTTAATGTGTTTGATATGGGTTTTTTTAATTATCGCTACAAATCCGAGACCTATATATCGTTTGATTTTTTCGTTTGCAACACATATCAAAAATTAATTCCGAAGATAATGGAGGGTTTAGGTATGAGATTTGATTTTTTGTTTATTTTCTTTAATCATTATCGCATAAACATATTCCTTTATTATGTAGCATATATTACCACGTTTATATCACATGATATAATATAGTATTGCACATTATATTCGTGTTCATGTTATTTCTTTTTAACTCGTTTTAAATTGCTTCATGTTTATATTATTTCAGATGTCACAGATTCTCAACCGCATATTGATGAAGTTCATATGACAAATGAATTCAATGGTATGTTTATGTTTATGAGAATCATTTTTGTGAATTTTGTTTAATTGTTATTGCATAAACATAGACTCATATTATGTAGCATATGTTACACAAGTTGTAGCTCCTGATATAATATAATGTTGCACATTATATATGTGTTGAATTACACATTTAGTATGTGCTTTTTAACTCGTTTTTAATTGGTTCATGTTTATATTATTTCAGATGTCACAGATTCTCAACCGCATATTGATGAAGTTCATATGACAAATGAATTTAATGGTATGTTTATGTTTATGAGAATCATTTTTGTGAATTTTGTTTAATTGTTATCGCATAAACATAGACTCATATTATGTAGCATATGTTACACAAGTTGTAGCTCCTGATATAATATAATGTTGCAAATTATATATGTGTTGAATTACATATTTAGTATGTGCTTTTTAACTCGTTTTTAATTGGTTCATGTTTATATTATTTCAGATGTCACAGATTCTCAACCGCATATTGATGAAGTTCATATGACAAATGAATTTAATGGTATGTTTATGTTTATGAGAATCATTTTTGTGAATTTTTGTTTAATTGTTATCGCATAAACATAGACTCATATTATGTAGCATATGTTACACAAGTTGTAGCTCCTGGTATAATATAATGTTGCACATTATATATGTGTTGAATTACAATATTAAACAAGATTGATACCACATATTATGTAGCATATGTTACACATGATACATATTAAACAAGATTGATACCACATATTACATATGCATATCAGATCATCACACTTTAAATGTGTAATTTAAATGTGCTACATTATCATAACAGTATGCTACGCCAACAACAATATATGATATTAAATGTAATTTTTGTAATAACAGAACAATGGGTATAAAATATAAAACTTGATACAAATTTATTGATATATGCTACATATGAAACAAGATATGATAATACATATTACATATGCGTACTAGATCTAGACACTAGCTTTGGGAATAAATCATCGGTGTTGCATTCTTGTTTTTCTTCGTCATGGTGCTCAGGTATATCTTCACTAACATTGGCCATAGCCCCACCACGTTCAATAGATTTACCCTTCTCATCGTTCCTCTTTTTTGTCCTCAACTCGGCATCATTATCTATAAACAATCCTCTCTTCCTCTTAATGATATCTGCTACTGTTATCTTAATGAGATCTATGAAAAAATAGGATATTAATATTTGACATTAATTATTTAAAGTTATAAACACTCCATATAAATACAAATATATACTGCTTTAACAAGAGATGCTACAAGAAACTAAAAATATATGTTGTTTTTAACAAGAAATGATATACCCAAAACATTATATGATACAAAATAAAATATATGATACAAATATACACTTATATGATATAAACCCAATTATGTGTTTATGAGACATCATAATTTTTAACAGATGTACACAATCATATGATATATATATATCCATATATGCAATAATAGAACAATGGGTATATTATATGATATACCAAAACAATATATGATATAACACACTAACAACAATGCGATACACTAATTTAAGAGTATGCTATAATAACAACAATATATTATATAGAATGTAATCTATGTAATAAGAAAAATGGATATAAGATATATAATTTGATACAAACATACTTGTACATGATACATACTAAACAAGATTGATACCACATATTACATATGCGTATCAGATCATCACACTTCAAATGTGTAATTTAAATGTGCTACATTATCATAATAGTATGCTACGCCAACAACAATATATGATATAAAATGTAATTTTTGTAATAACAGAACAATGGGTATAAGATATAAAACTTGATATAAATTTATTGATATATGCTACATATAAAACAAGATATGATAATACATATTACATATGCGTACTAGATCATCAAAGTTCATAAGTGTATTTTAAATGTGATACATTTATATAACAGTATGATATATTACAAAGAATATGTGATATAGAATTTCATATGTGTAAAAATAGAACATTACGTACAAGAAATACTATACCAAAAACAACACAGACAAACTGTTGGTTCTAAATTACACATACGGCTACCATACCAACAACATTAAACCCAAGTTTGAAATGTGCATTAATTCCAACACGTTTAATAATTATATATATATAACTATATGATACATATATATTAAATGAATGATACATCATAAACAATATATGACATATACAATTGAATTGTGAAATAACACAATATATGTGCTCTATGTGTTTTACATTAGAGAACATAGGTTTTTAAGATATTTTGATACACCAAATTAAAAATATATTCTGTTTTAACAAGATATGATATACCCAAAAACATTATATGCTACAAAAATACAAGATATGATACAAATATACACAAATATGACATAAATCAATCATATGCTTATGCGGATATATTAAACAAGATTGATACAAATATATTTGTATATGATACATATTAAACAAGATTCATACAACATATTACATATGCGTATGAAAACAATGTGCTACATTTGAATAATAAGATGCTATATTACAAACATATATATGATATAGAATTTTCTATATGTGTAAAACATAACATTACGTATAAGAAATACTATACCAAAACAACATGGATAAACTGTTGGTTCTAAATTATATTCTGTTTTAACAAGACATGATATACCCAAAACATTATATGCTACAAAAATACAAGATATGATACAAATATACACAAATATGACATAAACCGAATCATATGTTTATGAGACATATTAAACAAGAATGATACAAATATATTTGTATATGATACATATTAAACAAGATTCATACAACATATTACATATGCGTATGAAAACAATGTGCTACATTTGAATAACAAGATGCTATATTACCAACATATATATGATATAGAATTTCCTATATGTGTAAAGCGAACACATGTACAAGGGATGATACACCATTTTCACGTAAATAATCGGATATGGTAAAGGCATATGACAAAAGAAGCATTTGGGACCACCAACACAATACAAAAGCAGAATCAACTAAGATGTTTCAACTCATTTGTGAAGGAATAAAGCATTTGAGACCACCAACACAATAAAAAAGCGTATTCCATAAATGACAAAAGAACAATCAAATAGCAAATATATCAACATCAAACCCATATTTCGAATTTACCAACATATATATCTACAAAATGCCCAACAAAACGAAGCAATAAAACTAACCGCCTCCTTCTTGAATTTCTTTACCCTTGAGTTGTTTTTCCTTTGTTCACCATGATGTCGATTCACTTTTTGTTGCAGTGTTTGTATCGCTTTGTTTAGAGAGTGATAGTTCAATGAGTTTAATTAGGGTTTAATGAAAATATATAATAGTCGATTTAAGAGAGGAGAAATGGGTTTTGATTGCTACCAATTTAATTCAATGTGATGTATTTCGAGTAAATCGTACCGTAAATCATTAATGCTTTCTTCAATGTTTCTTCACCGTTCTTCAATGCGTCGTGTATAAAAGGGTTATGGTGAGAGATGTAAATTTCTTTGCTAGATCGAAAATTGCGGTGTGGGTATTAAATGGTTTCAGATGGGCATTCAATTTTGCTAAACCGAAAAGTGCATTGTGGGTTTTGAATAATCTGCAGATTCAAGATTAGATATTATGAGCATATCTTTTCCATAGATAGTGTATTGCCAACTTTACCCCTTTTTCGTGTATTGAGTGTTCCATTGTGCAGCAATTTTTTTTAAAAATTTGATTGATTTTCAAAATCAGAAGCGTTGATTGTGTAAAAATCAATGGTTGGGATTTATTCTCATTTCTTACACTTAACACCTTTCTCACCATAACCCTCCCCTATATATATATGATTGAGTTTCCGTAGTACCCGATCCCCAGATAGTATGTAATACTCAATCTAGACCATACATTTTGAAAATGTGGTCGCAACACAAGCCGACATGTAGCAATCCCTTTTTCATTTATTTATTTTTTTTAATTTTCGCAATGGTATATTGGGCAAAAATAAAAACTTAGCCTTCTTCTTCTTCTTCTTCTTCTTCTTCTTCTTCTTCTTCTTCTTCTTCTTCTTCTTCTTCTTGAATCTTTTACGACGATCATGACGACGCGAGGCGGCAATGACGCTTATGTGTGATAGAAACGACGGTGGCGGTGCGACATCAGCGGCGTGAAGTATAAGACAACAGATTTTGAAAGATAAAAGAGAGGAAAAATAAGATTTTGAGAAGAAATTTGAGAGATTTTGTGAAAAAAAGAGATGTGAATTTTGAAGGATTGAGAGACATGGTGGTTATGGCAGTAGTTTATGGCGAAGTTCGCCGATAATCGGAGAAAGAAGTGGCAAAACGACGGAGAAGGATAATGAAGAGTTTTACTGTCGAAAATGAAGTATGCATACTGCAAAACGTAAAAATGCATACCACAAAACGTCAACATGCATTCTATAAAACGTAAACATGCGTACTAAAAAATATAAGCCTGTATATTTTCTAACAAAAATATGTATATTACAAAATAATAACATGCATACGATTAAACAAAAACATGCATGCTACGAAACACAAACATGCATGCTTTAAAAAAGAAAATCATAAGTTTCTCATTCATGATATATCTCTTTATATCTTCTCCAATATACACAAACACTTATCTTGTTGATCTTTTGTTTTCTTTATTGTTGATCATATGTTTTCTTTCGAATTATGAAGTTAAAAGTAATCGATCTAAACGTGAGAATAAATTTTGGAGAAATCAATCTCATATGCATTTTGTGTTCATGCAGTTTTATGTTCAATCGTATGTAGTTTTCTGTATAACAATATGCATGTAGTTTCTGGAGAAATAAATCTCATATATTTTTTTGTTAACACGTATGCAGTTTTATGTTCAAACATATGCAGTTTTGTGTTCAAACATATGCAGTTTTCTGTTTTAAAACATGCATGATTTTTTTTTTGTATCACATAAAAAATCAAATTACTAATCTACCTTTACTGTAGCGAAATCAGTGCCAAATGGCTTTAAAAAATCCGAAAAAATCTCCACCATAGGATCTATGAGATGAGTGGATGAGATTGAGTACTACATACTACCTCAGGCTCGGATACTATTTGATCCCTCCTTTATATATATATATATGGAGAGTGGTTATTGTAAAAACTCTTTTTAATGTATAAACTATAAACTCGTGAAATCATCTGAATTCGGCGTAATACGTTTGAATTCGTCGTAAAAGTATCTGAATTCAAAAAAATAAAAATTCATCTCTCATGGGATTCGAACCCAAGTGTTTGAATTCATCGAGTAAGGTGGTGAATTTACCATAGATCTTTATGAATTAAAGGCTGAAAAATGATTCTTATTTTATACTTTAAGATTGATTTGTGTTTAATTCATTCCCTATATATATAGAAAATAAATACAATGTTCCACAAGCTTAGCCCAGTTGGTTAAAAGGTAGCTAATTTGGAACAATAAAATAAATACATCGTTAATTAAGATAGTCACAACTAAAAGTATTAATGTTGCAGTAAGAAAAGTAGTAGTTCTAATTATAAGCAAGCACTAATAAGGCAGGTCATACCTTATTAATCAGGTACGCTAAATACAACTCTACTTGTCATCTATAATTGTCTACAAATCGCTATCAACCAAATAAAATGACAAGCTTTAATGCTTATAACCGGGGATTAATCTAGAATCAACACTACAACACAGGTGATTGCATCGGCGAACTCACTAAATTAAGTATTTCGTTCCAATAATTCTTGTCTTCGAACTCTCCCGCGTAAGGACTCGTCGAACTGTTGTAGCTATCGGAGCTAAACAACGTAGGATCCATCGGACCTTCTAGATTATGCATAGAATACAAACAACTATTGTCCTGCACCGAATCGTCGAATCTGCCCCTCTCCTGCACGTACCCATTCATTTTTCCGACGCCGTGGCCTCCGGTTTCGGCCGTCGGCGTGGCGATGGTGCTGACAGAAAAGTTTAGGGTTGAAGTTGGCGAGTCGAGGACGAAGAGGCTTCCGCCGCCGTTGTGAGCGTTGGATGCTTGCCACGCTTTGAGCACGTCGAGGCACGGCGGCGGCGGCGGCGGCGGCGGCGGCGGAGCAGCGATCTTGTGGAGGAGCTGAAGCTTCGACTCCCGGACAAGGCGGGCCTCGGCCTCAAGGCGAGCAGTCTCCCACTGCGCCATGTGGCTGACGACGGCAGCCTGCCTCGACTTGGTCGAGCCGCCCGAGTTCTCCTTCGGCTTGTGGGTGGCTGGGTCAATCCCCATCCGGGTTAACCGCTTCTTGAGTCGGGTATTCCAGTAGTTCTTAATCTCATTGTCGGTCCTCTTTGGTAAATGCGTTGCTATAGCTGACCACCTAAGAGTACTACGTGAAAACTAAATCAATATTCGTATGAAACCCTAATATTTAATTTCTTGCATAAAGTAGTATTACAATTTACACGAAAATGAAATACTATTTTGGAACACAACCAGTGGCGGAGACAAGGGGGTCTAGTCAAGTAAACTTTTAACTATTCTTTTATATGTGATCTAAATTCTTTTCCTCTATACTTATATATGAAATTTCGAACAATAGATCCTGACCTGTTGCCTAGAAGGGCATGGAGTCGAATAATGGCCTTCTCCTCTTGGGGGCTAAATTTGCCTCTCTTGATATCAGGTCTTAGATAGTTAGTCCATCTCAACCTGCAGCTCTTCCCACATCTTTGTAACCCTATAAATTTATACAATCAAAATTCAAATATTTCTTCAGACTAAAAGAATAAAACATCATTTTTTTTATAAAATATATAATTACCAGCTTTAGAAGGAGCGCACGCCAGCTTCCATGGCCATGTTCTTCAATATAAGCAAGAAGCTTCTGATCTTCCTCGCGAGTCCATGGACCTTTCTTCAACTCATCTTTTTTCTCGTGGCAGTTAGATCTTACCATTTTTTAGTTATTTTCCAAAAAAGGGTGGTCAATGACTAACAGCAAAGCCCTAGTCAAATCTAGTTTGCAACCTAGGAGATGAGGTTTTGCAGGAGAAATATTTGGTGATAGGGTTTTGGGAAATATGATGGCATGCATATATAGTGTGACAAAAATTAAATAGGGTTAGTATGCTAAAAGTAGTGTGTGGGGCATATGATTTGAGAAATTTACATCATTGCAGAAGGAGTATGAAGCCAAGAGGAAAGGGCAGATGACTGTTGCCATGACGCAGAGCATTGGGGAGGCTAACTATGTGAACCAAATGAACAACTTCCAAGGGAATCATAATGGTAATCCAGCCTATCATCCCAACAATAAGAATCACCCAAATTTTTCCTATGCCAATGCTCAGAATGCTTAGCAACCACCACCTAGTTTTGCTGTTTATAATGGGATGATTGTGGAGACGAAGAAGCCTAGCCTTGAAGAGATGAAGCAGCAGAAATCAGCAAATTACAGCGAGTCACCAACAAATCGTGGCTCAGCAAAACATTCAGATACAACAGATGGGGAACATACTGAATACTCTGGAGAGCACAATCAATTCCATCAATAATACTGTCATATCTCTTGGCAAACAACTGAAGATGGTGGAAAATCAAGTAGGGCCGATGGCCAATGAGAGAGCCGGATGCACAAACAAGGAAATTTCAAGCAACAAAGAATGAATCCAAAATGTGCCTTCAAATCAATGCAGTGCCATTTACTTGAGGAGCGGATCATCTTATATAAATCATCCGGAGTATGTAGAGAAAGAACATGTGTAAAGAGCTGAAGACGACGAAAGGATAGACTCTCACCTCGTGAGCTTTCCTCACGACACAACGTTGCGAGGTAGTCTCGAGAGGAAAGATGCGCCAGAAGCAGAACATTACCTCGCGACCCAACCTCGCGACACAGTGTCGCGAGGGAATCCCACGAAGCCTCACGGAGAGGACCTCGCGAGAGAGTCTCGCGACTCAACCTCGCGAGAGGAAAATCGCGAGCCCACAGATGCTCTCGACAGTTGCAGCTCCATTTCCTCAGCGTCTTGGGAAGAAGAAATCAGACGAGGAGTTCACTCGTTTCATGGAGATGTTTCAGAAAGTAAACATCAACATACCACTCCTTGATGCGCTTCGAGATATGCCTGGATACGTCAAATTCCTCAAGGATACAGTGGCGAGCAAGAAGAAGTTGGAAAAATTTGAAACGATCAACATGTCTAAAGAATACAGTGCTATCTTACAGAGGAAATTGCCGCTGAAACATAAGGATCCTGGGAGTTTCACGTTGCAGTGCCAAATTGGAGAACACACCTTCCCCAATGTGTTATGTGACCTAGGAGCAAGTATTAATATGATGCCGCTATCTGTTTTCAATCGTTTAAACATTGGGGAGATGAAGCCGACTACCATTTCATAGAAGATGGCTGACAGGTCAGTTTCTTATCCTAAGTGAGTGATAGAAGATGTTCTGGTAAGAATTCAAGACTTTGTTTTTCCTGCTGATTAATATTAGATATATCTGATGATAAAAATCAACCATTAATCTTGGGTCGACCGTTTCTAGCTCTCGGTCGAGCTTTAATTGATGTGCATGATGGTGATCTCACTTTCCGTGTGAACAAAAAAGAACTGAAAATTTCGATCTATAATGCCATTAAGAGACATGATAGTTCAGATGATGAGGATTGTTGTTCCATCACCACTTCCACAGCTAGCCCAGTTTCTCACTTGGATGGCAACCGACCAGTTGATGGGGATCCTACAAGGAAAGGTTGGACTCGGTATGGAACCCCGAATTTTCTGTTTAAGTTTGGGGAGAGCCATTTCCACACTCAGTGGTGGTCTGCAGTGAACGCTAAATATAGGGGCAAACACAAGTTTGGGAAGAAGTCAGTTGCCAAAACGTCAGATTGATCAAGGTAATGGTCTAGCTAAAGTCGTTAAATTAAGTACTTGTTGGGAGGTAATCCAATGTTTTTTTTTGTTTTTCTGGTTTAGTCTGTTTTTGTTCTGTTTTTCTTGTTTTGTTTTGAGTCTGTTTAGGGTTGAGTTAAATGACGAGCAGCCGATGATGAGAATTGTTTTTATTAGAAAATTTGATTGCAACTGATTTTGTGAGACGAAGCATGTTATGATTATTGTGAGTATTGAACCTTTGAGAACTTGATCACATGTTTGAAACCTGTGAGACTTGAGCTTTTGACTGTCATATCTTTTTAGTCTTGTTTCTTTCTGTGTTGAATGCTTTGAAATAGCATGTGTTTCTCTAGAACTTGCTCTGGATCTGTTTCGAGGTTGCATTGATGTGCTTAAGAATTAGAAGATGATATTAGGCATTCTTTTCTTAGCCTATATAATATCCAAACACTAACATGTTAATCATTTTATCTTTTGATGAGCCCGTTTAAGCCTACCTTATTCTTTCAACAAGCCGTGGGTTGGGTTGGGTTCGTTAGTGCGAGGTTTGGTTGAGAGAATTGAGGGTTGAGAAAAAGAAAGAAAAGAAAATGAAAATAAATGATGAGAAAGTGATAATTAAAAATAGTTGTTTATCCATATAAGTTCAAATAAAAAAAAAATGACCCAAGTGTGATAAAAGAACATAAATGGGTAAGTAGCTAGAGCTTGGGATGAGTATATCACTTAGATGGAAATTGTGGAGTTCTTAGAAAAAATGACTTCTTGGTATGGAGAATTGAAATGAATTATGAAAGTTTGGAATTTGTGTCTTGTGATGCTTATTGTGTTTTTCATTATGGGATTATGTGTCACTTAGCCTAAATATATCCTACCTTACCAAAGAACCTATATTATAACCTTTTATAAGACCTTTTTGATCTTAGTTCTTGAGCATATATTTGAGCAATGGAGAATTAGACGATTTGCAAGCTTATGGTAGATTCCGTGTGTTTTTAAACATTGAGAGTATACACATCCTCCTTGATACACTTGAGTGTTTGAGAGTTTATATATATATCCATGTCGTGAGGATTCAAGTTTGAGAAGGCTTGTGCTTATGATAATTATGATATGTGGAGTTTAACGAAAGATGTTGTGATTTGATTTATCAATCTTTGTTGCTCATTGCTTTGAGGCTTATTGTTGTTGTCGTTCGACTCATCGCCTATTCTTTTGGTTGTCTCTCTTTTGTTCTGCTTTGTTTGGGGACAAACAAAATGTTAAGTTTGGGGGAGTTGATAAACCTCATTTCTTCCTAATTTATAAGGTCATTTATGTTCCTTTTATAGTTGATAAGTGATCATTTGAGCTGTCATTTGATATATTTATGTTTACCTTGAAAGATATTATGCCGTGTGTATTTCGTGTCGTTTTTGCACATGTATGGATGTCAAAAAGGTGGATCACGAAAAAAAGGTATTCTTGGGCCGTGAGAGATTGCGACATAGGTGCGCGAAGAAAACTCGCGAGTAAACACGGAATTCAGCAAGACACACCTCGCGACATTTCTTCGCGAAGGAGTCTCGCGAGCTAAACTCGCTAGGTGAGATGGACATGCTTTGCGACCAATGGTCGTGATCAAAACTTGCGATGAAGGACGGGCGTTGGGTTGCGACAATCACTCGCGAATTTGTCTCGCGAACCATTGCGGGCTAGGGTTCCATATAGCCGCAAGAACGAGACGAATGGAGGGACACTTTTACATGGAGGCCTGACACACCTTAGCGTAGAACAGAAGAGCTTTTACCTTTTACTTTGTGCACGTTTTTACAGAACATATTTTGTTTAGCTTTTTAGTTTACTTTTCATTCCAGTTTTCTTAGTTAGATTTCTTTGAGAATTCGAATATTTACGGATCAAAAATTGTTACATTATTCATCGTGAATTCCTACGGTTTTATCTTTTCAATTCAGTTTATGTTTCATTCATTTAATTCTTGCTTTAGTATTTTAACTATGAGTAGCTAAATTTTGTATTGACCCTAGGGTTTATATGTCTGACTAGATTCGTATGATTTATCTGTTGATACTGTTTTGCCTTCCCGTTCATTATTTATGATTCCTGACTTTAATTGTCATGTGTTGGTACCTAATCAATATTGATGCATGCTAGTTATGTGATTGATATCCTGGCGGAATTAATTGTATAGTCGATATCTTGAATACACAATGATTTTACCTTGAGACCAGCGAGATAGGTAAACCTGAGGAGGTTATTCTTTATGTGCTTTTGGTAATTAGCTTACTTCTTAAGACCTGGCGGAGATAGAGTTTAGGCTAACCTACTACTATAGGCTGTCCTGGCGGAAGACTGTAGTTACATTAGTGATCCTTCATATGAATATTGATTAAATTGGTAAACAGATTAATAGGTTAATTGTGTGAATCTGGTTAGGTTAAGTACATCCCTAGGGTCAGTCTTTTATTCCTAAGTTTATTCTTATTTTATTTGAGTCTAGTTTAATAATCATCTCTCTTAATATTGTTGCCTGAATAATAATCAAAGATTTTGTGTTAATTATTCGTTGTGTTCTCGATTATCAGTCCATGTGGATACGATATATTACTTGTTGTTTTTACTACCATTTAATTGGTAGAAAAATAAGCGTATCAGCTGTTGTTGGACATCTCCCCCTTGCTCGACTATTCTTTCATCTTCGAATTGGGGAATGAAAGTAAAGTCATAGTTGAAGCCAAAATCCCATACTCATTTCTCGTCGAACTCAACATCTTGACTTATCACAGTTTCTTAGTATTAGGATTATATAGCTTATAACCTTTGGAGTTAGAGTCGTATCCGATAAAGATGAAGGGCTCACTTTTATTGTCGAGCTTTCTTCTAGTCTCGTCCGCTACATGTACATATGTTTTGCTCTCTAATACCTTTAGGTGGGAGATTTCTAGCTTTTTCTTGCTCCAGGCTTTTTTGTGTAGTCTTTCCCCAAATGCTTCTCGTTGGAGACCTATTGGATAAGTACACTGCGCATGCCACTGCTTCGGCCCAAAATTCTTCGTGGAAATTCTTTGTCTTTAGCGTGCTCCTTGCCATTTCCATGATAGTTCTATTTTTTAATTTCGCAACTCCATTCATTGTGTGATCTTGAACTATCAAGGTCGTCAATTCCATTTACTTCATAAAATCTACAAACTCCTCGATGTGAATTCTCCACACCGGTCGGTCCTCAAGGCTTTGATTTTTCGCCCGCTTTCCTTTTCGACTATGGCTTTGAATTTCTTAAAACTTGAATACTTGATTCGCCTCAAGAAATATACCCACGCCTTTCTTGAAAATCATCAATGAGAAGTAGAAAATAATTATTTTACCGAGGGAGCTTGGCTTGATTGGCTGCACACGCCTCAAGGGAATTAATTACAACAATTTCGAGCTCTTGAATTGGATTTCTTAGGAACGACTTTCTGAACTGCTTCCCGAGTAAACAACTTTCACATAGTTGATTAGATGCTTGATCGATGGTAGTCCTCTCACCATCTCTTTCTTTGATAATAACTCTAAGCCACCAAAATTTAAATGCCCATATCGAGATGCCATAGCAAGATGTATCTTTGTAGTAAACTTTGAGGCAATTTTCCACATCATTTTGAATATTTAATAGAAACATTCTATTTTTAGACATTGTCACCTCGACTATAAGATTATTTTTGCCATCTATCATAACCTTTCTCCAAGAGTTGTCCCAAACTCAATATATTATTTTCATATTGGGCACATAATAAACATTCGAAATAAATTCGTGATCCCCATTCTTTAAACGAATTAAAATCTTCCCTTTTCCTCTAAATAGAATTTTTGACTCATCACTAAAGGAGACATTTCCACTTACCGATTCATCAAGCTCCACAAACATGCTTTTCTTTTCGCACATGTTATTGCTCGCACCAGTGTCGAGATACCATGTATTATCTCATCTTCTATCTTCTCCTTTATATGCCAGAAGCACACGGCATATTATCGACTCATATTTTTGCGAATTGGTGTTCTCTTCTAATTTTAGTTTTGCATCTCGCATTCGGAAGCATAGTGCCCATATATATGACAATTATAACACTTTATCAAAGACTTATTGTACTGACCGTGGGTTTCTCCTCCCCACCACTTGTGAACTCACTTCTTTCTTTATTGTTGATGAAACCTCCTCGTCCACGTCCACGTCCATGTTCATGGCCTTTGCCTTGATCTTGACCTTGTCCACAATCTCTTCCATATTGTCCACGGCCTTTGCTCGAACCTTCTCCTGTGTCTTGTGGACTTATTTTCATTTTTAAAAGTTGCTTTCCAATTTCTTGTTTCTTCCTTTGTTTTTCTTCATATGCTTGTAATGATCCAAACAAGATATAAATAGTCATCTCCTCCAAATTTTTAGTTTCTTCAATTGTTACCACTATATGCTCAAATTTTGGAGTTAGTGAATGCAAAATTTTCTCCACAATTCTTAAATCCTCCAATTTTTCACCATTTATTTTCATATGATTTGAAACCGACAAGACCCTTGAAAAATAATCCGAAACCGATTCGGACTCTTTCATATTCAATAACTCAAATTCTTCTCTCAAGGTTTGGAGACGTACCTTTTTTACTTGGAGCTTCTCCCGTGCTTCTTTGGCGTTGGTCGCATTTGAGATTTTCTCAAAATCATCGTCCCCCAATGCTTAATAAATGAAATAGAGGGCTTTCTTGTCCCTCTTTCTCGCATCTCGCAATCTATCCCTTTGTTGTTGGGATAGCTCGACTTCTTCTCGCGGCTCCTCATAACCGCTTTCCACGATCTCACATACGTCGTGGGCTCCCAAAAGCGCCTTCATCTTGATACTCCAATTGTTGAAGTTGCTCTTGATGAGCATGGGACTTGAAACGATTGTAAATTCTCCATAACCACAGGTAGAACCTTGTAGCTCTGATACCACTTTGTTGAAAATAAAAGAAATGTAGTGGAAGGATTAATATATAATATAGGAGGCTACCTTGATTTATATTGTATGTTGACGTGTGATTTTATTTGAAAGAAGCGAATGATGGCTAGCTAATTGTAGGGACAATCACTATAGGATATTTTTCTTCCAACTCAACTATTGGAATAGGTAGGATACATATTTATAGATTATAATGTCGGTGGTTGCTACTATAACCGACATTAATTTGTGGACTAATTCTAATTAGAATATTCTACTCATTTCTTTCTTATAGTTCTCGAATTATCTTCTATTTTATTTTCTTTTTTCTTTCTTTCTTTAATTCTAGAGTATTCTTACAAAATATTCATTCAAATTAAGTTTATCTAATTATACCAACATAATTAGAGAAAAACAGCGGGAGCCAGAAGCGGGAGCGAGACGAGAAGAAGATTATTTTTAATAAGTTTTTAAAATTGACTGCTAATTTAGTCTGATAAGATTTTTATATATGTTATAATGATATTTTCTAATATATATCCCACCTGGGAGGTGTGATCCATCACAACAAGTATATACATAGCAGATAATGGATCTTTGTTTTATCAAGGATTTTGATTTTTTAAACCAAACAAGATATTAATCTCTTATAGATATTCATATTGCACTTATCATCCTAGCAAAAGAGCCAAATAAATTTAAAGACATGGTTCTGTTCCCTAAAAATAAAAGAGATGGTCTTGTTTGTCTCACTTTTAGCATTTAATTGGTCAGGCGGGAAAAGGAAACCATCACTTGATTTTGGAGCAACAATTCCTTAAAATGGACATTTAGGATCCCTATTGAATTCTTGGGATTCAATTTCCGACCACAAAAATCCTATATGACACACCCCAAGTTGAGCTGAATTTCAATAGAGATTAAAAATGAGTAGGTATCAAATGGCGTCGTTTTGACATCAAGATCACCACAAGGACTTGACCTCAACTTATTTTGGCATTAAATATTAATGATGTCATTTTGATTTCAAATTATTTTTAATTTCTTGGTTAAAATCCAATTCAATTTCAAGTGTATGAAGTAGAATTTTTGTCGTTGGAAATCGAACCTTAGACATAATTTTAAAAATGTCAATAATTTTGATGTTAAAGTGTATATATATATATTATATATATATATATATATATATGATTGAGTTCCGTAGTACCCAAGTTGTAGGTCCCCATTTAGTATGTGATAGTATGTAATACTCAATCTAGACCATACATTTTGAAAATGTGGTCGATATAATATAATGTTGCAAACCGACATGTTGCAATCCCTTTTCATTTATTTATCTTTTAATTTTTCGCAATGGTATATTGGCAAAATAAAACTTAGCCTTCTTCTTCTTCTTCTTCTTCTTCTTCTTCTTCTTCTCATCTCCTTCGAATTTTTACGATCATCACAGTTCATAAGTGTATTTTAAATGTGATACATTTATATAACAAGATGATATATTACAAAGAATATATGATATAGAATTTCATATGTAAAAATAGAACATTACGCACAAGAAATACTATACCAAAACAACACGATAAACTGTTGGTTCTAAATTACACATACGGCTACCATACCAACAACATTAAACCCAAGTTTGAAATGTGCATTAATTCCAACACGTTTAATAATTATATATATATAACTATATGATACATATATATTAAATGAATGATACATCATAAACAATATATGACATATACAATTGAATTGTGAAGTAACACAATATATGTGCTATATGTGTTTTACATTAGAGAACATAGGTTTTTAAGATATTTTGATACACCAAATTAAAAATATATTCTGTTTTAACAAGATATGATATACCCAAAAACATTATATGCTACAAAAAATACAAGATATGATACAAATATACACAAATATGACATAAATCTGAATCATATGTTTATGCGGATATATTAAACAAGATTGATACAAATATATTTGTATATGATACATATTAAACAAGATTCATACAACATATTACATATGCGTATGAAAACAATGTGCTACATTTGAATAACAGTATGCTATATTACAAACATATATATGATATAGAATTTCCTATATGTGTAAAACATAACATTACGTATAAGAAATACTATACCAAAACAACACGTATAAACTGTTGGTTCTAAATTATATTCTGCTTTTAACAAGACATGATATACCCAAAACATTATATGCTACAAAAATACAAGATATGATACAAATATACACAAATATGACATAAACCGAATCATAGGTTTATGCGAGATATATTAAACAAGAATGATACAAATATATTTGTATATGATACATATTAAACAAGATTCATACAACATATTACATATCGTATGAAAACAATGTGCTACATTTGAATAACAAGATGCTATATTACCAACATATATATGATATAGAATTTCCTATATGTGTAAAAAATGTAACATCGTGTACAAGGGATGATACACCATTTTCACGTAAATCATCGGATATGGTAAAGGCACGACCAATGCGTCGCATAAAAGGGTTATGGTAGAGATGTAAATTTCTTTGCTAGATCGAAAATTGCGCAGGGTATTAAATGGTTTCGAGATGGGCATTCAATTTTGCTAAACCGAAAAGTGCATTGTGGGTTTCAATAATCTGCAGATTCAAGATTAGATATTATGAGCATATCTTTTCCATAGATAGTATATTGCATATTTGCCAACTTTACCCTTTTTCGTGTATTGAGTGTTCCATTGTGCAGCAATTTTTTAAAAATTTGATTGATTTTCAAAATCGAGCGTTGATTGTGTAAAATCAATGGTTGGGATTTATTCTCATTTCACACTTAACACCTTCTCACCATAACCTCCCTATATATATATGATCGAGTTTCGTAGTACCCGATCCCCGGATAGTATGTAATACTCAATCTAGACCATACATTTGAAAATGTGGTCGCAAACAATGTCGACATGTAGCAATCCCTTTTTCATTTATTTATTTTTTAATTTTCGCAATGGTATATTGGGCAAAAATAAAAACTTAGCCTTCTTCTTCTTCTTCTTCTTCTTCTTCTTCTTCTTCTTCTTCTTCTTCTTCTTCTTCTTCTTCTTCTTCTTCTTCTTCGACGACGACGGGCGGCAGCGACGGTTATGTGTGATGAAACGACGGTGGCGGTGCGACATCAGCGACGTGAAGTATAAGACAACAGATTTTGAAAGATAAAAGAGAGGAAAAATAAAATTTTGAGAAGAAATTTGAGAGATTTTGTGAAAAAAGAGATGTGAATTTTGAAGGATTGAGAGACATGGTGGTTATGGCAATAGTTTATGGCGAAGTTCACGATAATCGAGAAAGAAGTGGCAAACGACGAAGAAGGATAATGAAGAGTTTTCTCGTTTAAAATGAAGTATGCATCTTGCAAAACGTAAAATGCATATCACAAAACGTCAACATGCATTCTATAAAACGTAAACATGCGTACTAAAAATATAAGCTCAGTATATTTTCTAACAAAATATGTATATTACAAAATAATAACATGCATACGATTAAACAAAACATGCATGCTACTAAACACAAACATGCATGCTTTAAAAAGAAAATCATAAGTTTCTCATTCATGATATATCTCTTTATATCTTCTCCAATATACACAAACACTTATCTTGTTGATCCTTTGTTTTCTTTATTGTTGATCATATGTTTTCTTTCAATTATGAAGTTAAAAGTAATCGATCTAAACGTGAGAATAAATTTTGAGAAATCAATCTCATATGCATTTTGTGTTCATGCGGTTTATGTTCAATCGTATGTAGTTTTCAGATAACAATATGCATGTAGTTTCGGAGAAATAAATCTCATATATTTTTTGTTAACACGTATGCGGTTTATGTTCAAACATATGCGGTTTGTGTTCAAACATATGATTTTCGTTTTAAAACATGCATGATTTTTTTTGTATCACATAAAAATCAAATTACTAATCTACCATTATCAGGCGAAATCGAGCCAAATGGCTTTAAAAATCCGAAAAATCTCCACCATAGGATCTATGAGATGAGTGGATGAGATTGAGACTACATACTACCTCAGCTCGGATACTATTTGATCCTCCTTTATATATATATATATATATATATATGGAGAGTGGTTATTGTAAAACTCTTTTAATGTATAAACTATAAACTCGTGAAATCATCCGAATTAAATCGTAATACGCTTGAATTGTCAGTAAAAGTATCTCGAATTCAAAAATAAAATTCATCTCTCATGGGATTCGAACCCAAATGTTTGAATTCATCGAGTAAGGTGGTGAATTTACCATAGATCTTTATGAATTAAAGGCTGAAAAATTATTCTTATTTTATACTTTAAGATTGATTTGTGTTTAATTCATTCCCTATATATATAGAAAATAAATACACTGCTCCACAAGCTTAGCCCAGTTGATTAAAAGGTAGCTAATTTGGAACAATAAAATAAATACATCGTTAATTAAGATAGTCACAACTAAAAGTATTAATGTTGCAGTAAGAAAAGTAGTAGTTCTAATTATAAGCAAGCACTAATAAGGCAGGTCATACCTTATTAATCAGGTACGCTAAATACAACTCTACTTGTCATCTATAATTGTCTACAAATCGCTATCAACCAAATAAAATGACAAGCTTTAATGCTTATAACCGGGGATTAATCTAGAATCAACACTACAACACAGGTGATTGCATCGGCGAACTCACTAAATTAAGTATTTCGTTCCAATAATTCTTGTCTTCGAACTCTCCGGCGTAAGGACTCGTCGAACTGTTGTAGCAATCGGAGCTAAACAACGTAGGATCCATCGGACCTTCTAGATTATGCATAGAATACAAACAACTATTGTCCTGCACCGAATCGTCGAATCTGCCCCTCTCCTGCACGTACCCATTCATTTTTCCGACACCGTGGCCTCCGGTTTCGGCCGTCGGCGTGGCGATGGTGCTGACAGAAAAGTTTAGGGTTGAAGTTGGCGAGTCGAGGACGAAGAGGCTGCCGCCGCCGTTGTGAGCGTTGGAGGCTTGCCACGCTTTGAGCACGTCGAGGCACGGCGGCGGAGCAGCGATCTTGTGGAGGAGCTGAAGCTTCGACTCCCGGACAAGGCGGGCCTCGGCCTCAAGGCGAGCAGTCTCCCACTGCGCCATGTGGCTGACGACGGCAGCCTGCCTCGACTGGGTCGAGCCGCCCGAGTTCTCCTTCGGCTTGTGGGTGGCTGGGTCAATCCCCATCCGGGTTAACCGCTTCTTGAGTCGGGTATTCCAGTAGTTCTTAATCTCATTGTCGGTCCTCTTTGGTAAATGCGTTGCTATAGCTGACCACCTAAGAGTACTACGTGAAAACTAAATCAATATTCGTATGAAACCCTAATATTTAATTTCTTGCATAAAGTAGTATTACAATTTACACGAAAATGAAATACTATTTTGGAACACAACCAGTGGCGGAGACAAGGGGGTCTAGTCAAGTAAACTTTTAACTATTCTTTTATATGTGATCTAAATTCTTTTCCTCTATACTTATATATGAAATTTCGAACAATAGATCCTGACCTGTTGCCTAGAAGGGCATGGAGTCGAATAATGGCCTTCTCCTCTTGGGGGCTAAATTTGCCTCTCTTGATATCAGGTCTTAAATAGTTAGTCCATCTCAACCTGCAGCTCTTCCCACATCTTTGTAACCCTATAAATTTATACAATCAAAAATTCAAATATTTCTTCAGACTAAAAGAATAAAACATCATTTTTTTTTATAAAAATATATAATTACCAGCTTTAGAAGGGAGCGCACGCCAGCTTCCATGGCCATGTTCTTCAATATAAGCAAGAAGCTTCTGATCTTCCTCGCGAGTCCATGGACCTTTCTTCAACTCATCTTTTTTCTCGTGGCAGTTAGATCTTACCATTTTTTAGTTATTTTCCAAAAAAGGGTGGTCAATAACTAACAGCAAAGCCCTAGTCAAATCTAGTTTGCAACCTAGGAGATGAGGTTTTGCAGGAGAAATATTTGGTGATAGGGTTTTGGGAAATATGATGGTATGCATATATAGTGTGACAAAAATTAAATAGGGTTAGTATGCTAAAAGTAGTGTGTGGGGCATATGATTGGAGAAAATAAGACGTGTTTTTACGTTGATTTTGTTGAATCGGATAATAATTAACTCAATTCTCAGCATTAGGTATTGCATGCTTTGCTTTGTAGTGTTGCGTTTGGCAGTTTGCGCGAACAAAAAAAATGAAAAAAATTTAGACAACATTAAATTGGTGTCCATTATACTGTCGGAGTAATTAATGGTGTGATGATGTCAGGATGAGCGCAGCTTCGTAAGTGGAATTTATGATGAGTAGTATACATATGGCTTAGTAAATTATTTGTGTGCAGTTGTCATTTTTGGTATTTAAAATGGCAGGGCCACTTAGATTTTGTAGCGGGATTTTGAGCCGTGGGCGTGTGTTGTGTGTGTGTGTGTTTTGGAGTGATGAAGCAAAAAGAGAGTGATGATCATTGGATGGAAGGTATAAATGTTACTCCCTCCGTCCGTTTAAAATGTCTCATTTCTTTTGGATACGGATATTTAGAAGAAATATATAAAGTAGTTAAAGTGTTAAAAAGTAGGTAGAGTCCAGATTTTTTGAAGGGATAATTATTTCCTAAAATAGAATGTGACATTTATAATGGGACAACCCAAAAAGAAAAGTGTGACATTTTAAATGGGACAGAGGGAGTATATGTTATTAGAGAATTAGTTTAATTCTTAAATTAGTAGATTTGAAAAAAAAAATATCAATATACAATATCAATATATATGTGTGTGTATGTATAGATTAGAGGTGTTTTATTGCCTGAATACTTTTACTATCTTCCATTTTTACTACTAAATTTTCACCGTACTTAATAGTGGATGTAGGTGATGCACCAATGAATTTACCACTTCAAGAACTTGCTTCTTCTATTTTTGTCTATGTAGTTAATTATAGGTATATATGTAGGGATTTATTATGTCTACAATAATAATTCCTTTGTTATTAAATAAATGTCGCATAATGAATTTTGTATCCAAATAATTAAGTGCTTCATTTTGGAATTCTCATACTATAACTAGTGGTAATAAGAGTAAAATCACTAATTTAATCGGTAAATGATTTTTTACAGCTGGAGACAGAAAAAGTATCTGGTAAAGAAGAAATTAAAGAATTTGAGTTATGAAAACAAATACCATTTTATACTTCAATGTTTGAACTCTTTAACAATTGTACCTCAACATATATAAAATTACAAATTAATGCGCAAATTATCATTGTTGTTAATACCTACCTTAGCAATATAAAAGTCAACTTTATTTATTTCTTACGACATCAAGCTCGAGGGATCCAATCACCGGTCGCTGATGTTAAGACCACATTGAAATCCCTTTGAGTTGAGCTAAAAAATATTCAAACTAATTTTCCAATCTGATGTCGATTTAATGACGGAATTTCACCTCGTAAAGTCACAAAATCCTAACTCCATAATACCAAATTCACATGAACTCAAATTAGGATGAGTCGGCATTAAAATGACATCATTTTAATGCTAACTCATTCTAATTTCTCTTTTTCTAATTCAGCTAAATTTTCAGCGTGTCATATATAGGATATTGTCCCATTAAATGACTCCATCAGAATGTGATTATTAAAAATTAGATAGTTTGATTATCTAACTGCTAGATTTTAAGATTGAAACTTAATCGTAAAAAAGAGATAATTTTGAATACTAGAGTGTATTTTTTCCAAAAATAAAACTATGTCAATTCTATGTAAAAATCTACGCTTTATATTTTGAAACACTATAGAGAAATCGATATTGCAAGAGTGAATAAGGCAAATTAAAACGCTTATGTCATCGTCATGATGCAACTAGTTGGGGGGGCATTTTGGGTAGTCCTTTTGTTGTTCGCTCATAATTATGACATTGTAAGGTACAAAAAGATAAATAAAAAGAAAATAAAATAAATAACTTAAGTAGAAGATTAACTGTCTCCAGTGAAGGTGGCCCTCTCAAAGTGCGATGATAATAATAATAATAATAATAATAATAATAATAATAATAATATTCCTAAGAAATTGAATCTTGGAGTAAATGGCATCAACTACTTGGCAGGTTTTATGATTAGAAGAGAATAAATTTAGCCTGTAGCTGTCACATGTCATCATGAGAGTTAGGGATGTCAATAGATGGATTTTATCCGGATCGATCTAGAACCGTTCAAAATTCATTAAATTTTAAAGCAACGGTTCTGGTTCCGGTTCCGATTCCAAACCCGCTGTAGACCCGGATCGTTTAGATCCATAGTTTGATGGTCCGTCGGTCCGGATTTGATTTCGATTCGCAACCGTAACCAATACTTATTTATTGGTTCTGATTCGAGTAAAACCCATCTATTGACGAGTCTAAGTTTAAATAGGCTTGTCAATGAGCTAGTTTTATCCATATCGATTCAAAATCACTCATAACATATTAAATTATAAAGCAACGATTTCGGTTCTAGTTTTGATTTTTATCCGGTTTTGGTCTGGCTCTGGTTCCAGATCTGCTGTGATCCGGATCGCTTAAGACCTATAGTTGATAGTCCTGATCTGGTCCGATCCGGATCCAGTCTCTAATGGGTCGGATTCAGAATCAGAATCATTACTTATTTACTGATTCTAATCCAGATAAAGTCCATCCATTGACATCCCTAATGAGAGGTTCTCTAAATGCCTAGCATTCAGTTTTTAACCGATCACACACAATTATGTGTGCTCTTATTAAAATCTTAATTATTACACCATATTATGTCGCAAATATTGAGCCGCAAATAAATGGTTTCTGCCCTCTCTCTAAATGTCAACGTACAGCGCAAGCAGTTGAGCCATTTATTGAAAATCGGCGTACTACCATTTTGATTTATTGTACCATTTCTTTTGATTTTAAAATTCAAATATTTCGTATATATAGTTATAATAAAGAATTTCCATTTCTTTATAGCTTTACTTTTCGTTTTAAGTCCTCTTAATAACAATATTAATGATATTTACTTACTCTAAAATGCGAGTACACAAATTTTGTAGAGGAATATAGACAATTACATACTTTTGTAAAAGTGTGTACAGACGATGATCATTTGATTTTTTTCATACAACATATACTCATTTGATTTTTTTAATATATATGTACTGAGTCTTCTGTGTCTTCTGTGTGAAATGTGACATGTCACTGACTAACTAAATGTCATTGACTAACTAACATGTGAATCATAAATGATTGCGAAATTATATTTATATTTAGTCTATTCGATAATTATGAGAAAAAATTATATAGAGCAAAAGTATGAGAACAAATAATAATTAAATCATTGAATCATGTTTTTTTTTTAAATAACATAAATGAATCAAAATATTAATTATCACATAAAAATCGAAAATTCCGATCGATAATTCCTTGTTTCCGGTCGACCGGAATCAGAGAATGAGAAAATAAAAATAACAATTTTAATTAATCCATATCTCCGGTCGATCGAAAACATCAAAATGGTCGACTAGAGAAATGAATTATCGACCGAAAACAAGTATACATGAAATGAATTTAATACTAATTATTAATTCATATCTCCGGTCAACCGGAAACATCAAAGGGTCGTAGGAATCGAGAATTTTAGACCGAGACACCTTTACATTTTAGAAATTAATTTAAAATGAATGTATGATATTTAAATTAATATTTGAGATAATCTATGATGGAAATTTTCCAAAATATTGAAATGTTGAAATTATCACACAACTTATTAATTTTAAAATATTTAATATTGAAATTATCCATCATATTTGATTAATTTAATCTTGTACAAAATAATCTTATAAAAGTAAAAGCTACAACTAAAAAGAAGACAAATAAATGCGAAAATTTACGTAAAATTCTTTGAAAAGAAGAGAAAGATTTGACCAATAATTGAACCAATTCTCTCCTATTTATACAACCGATCGGTAATAAATACAAATCCAACAAATTCAAGTATTCACAATTTGCTCTTGCTCCTCGAATTTTCTTTGGTTCATTTCGGTTTTATATTCAAAATTTTCGAATTTCTTTCTTCAATCCAAATCCCAGCAGCTATGTCTCAACAAGTAAGTTATTCGAATTTTTATTTATTTTCAACCGGCTTTTTTCATTTATTGTTCTTTATGATATTAATTTGTGTTTATATTTATTATTGTTAATTTTGTTGTGATTTATTATTGTTAATTTTGTTTAGATTTATTATTGTTTATTGGTTTGGATATATTATTGCATAATTCGTTTAGATAATTAATCATTGCATAATTCGTATAGATAACTGGATATATAATTGGATATAATACGTTTAGATAATGCGCTCGTATACATTTATATTTAAGTGAGTATTTTAATTTATAGGTGAATTTAGATTAAGTTATGCATTTTAGATTAAGGTGTACATTTAGGTGAACTTAGATGTTTTTATATGATTTTATGGGTTTTTTATTTGTAGGTGAATGTAGATTAAATTTATAAGCTATTAATATAACGAAACAGTAATATTTTTGTTTGTTAACGACATGTAAATCAATAAATGATTGCGAAATTATAATAAGTCTATTCTGGTAAATTATTTATAGTTACAGAAAACGTGTGAGAAAATCATGAAAAATAATAATTAAATCATTGAATCATGGTTTTTTTTTAAAAAAAAACATAAATGAATGAAAAAATTAATTAACACGTAAAAATTAAAAATTTCGGTCGATAATTCCTTGATTCCGGTCGACCGGAATCAATAATTCCTTGATTCCAGTCGAATGAAATCAAGGAATTATCGACCAAATTTTTGATTTTTACGTGTCAATTAATTTTTTAATTGATTCTTAATTCCATCGACCGGAAACATCAAATTGGACGATCGGATATATTTTGCAAATTTATTACTAATTATTAAATGATGTCTCCGGTCGACCGGAAACAAGGAAATGTTGACCGAAGACATCAAACTACCGACCGGAGAGAGTTTTTTTTTTGTTTTAGAAATCATATTAAGACTATATATTTCTGCTAATGTTATCTTGTTGTTGTTATAGATGTCAGGATGGAAGAACATTATTGTTAGATATGAAGGGCACTGGGATCCTTCTTTATGTTACATTGAGGGGTATCAGTCAAATGTCTTTGTTCGAATGGACAATGTAATTATCTCGGAGTTCATAGAGATGATTGATCAAATTATGTTGACAAATTCGTTGAATACAACCTACCAACTGCATTATCTATCGAGATCTCGGAGTGGTAGAATTATCAAATTAGTTTTGAGTAATGATGATCAACTTGTTCGATTGGCTCATCATGCCCAACCAGAGGTCTATGTGACTCACGATGCCGACATATCCCAATCTGAGCAAGAACTATATAGACATTCGCTTGAGATACCATCCTCGTCAACATATGACTACACTTCCCAACACATATCGTTCGATGAGTCGTTTACACAACAATTTGCATCATCTGATTGGTTTGATGCTGATACACCTCAATATATGCCGCAACACATGGATCAATCGGGAAATTCTATTTCCCGACATATGTTGCAACCAGGGGCTGATACACTTGTCGAGGACAGCGATGATGAAGACTACGTTGAAGAAGAAGAAGATGAAGCAGTCGGATGAGAGAGGAAGACGCGCGAGTGCGCTTTGGTGAGCTATGGCTCATTTGTAGAGTTTGACGCATGGATCCGTCGAGAGGGTGGATTCGGGAAGCTTCTATCTACGATTATGCAGAGTAACACGCAATCGCACATAGAAGGCCTAGAGCCAGAAGAAGTAGAGGAGATGAGAAATTGGCTAATTCCTGTTATTCCTCATGATGCTTCAGTTAATCTCTTTGCTCGTCCCCTGGACTCGGATCCAGATCGATGAGGTGGCGAAGGTTCCATCTTCGACGCAGGGTGAATCAAGATATCCCTAGGGCTATGGCATTTGGAACATCGAGTAGAATTTTTATTCCTCGATCCGATAATTCGAGGATTACATTCAAATGTCGATATCATAACCAATGTCCTTTTCTACTACGTGCATCGCAGTTAGGTGGATTTTGGTTTGTCCGCAAGTTTGATGCTATACATACTTACGCACAGAACCTAGTGAATATCGGAGTAAGGAAGGTGAATGCCCGTGAATTGCAGCACACATATCACGAAAAATACGGGATGACGGTGAAGTGCTAAAGTCGAGGTCTATTATGGCTGATTTGCAGCGGGAGTACGGTGTACACTGTTTGGTATGATTTTGTGATGATTCTTGGTATTGTTTTACGTGTCATTTTCTATGGTTTGTCCTATTTATGTCGTTGGTTTGATTAATGTTTATTGATTCGGACTTACTTCGTTCGTCTCGATGTTTTGTAGGAAAACGGTAGAAAATAGGATGAATTGGATCTGCCAAGGATCAGATATAATTGAAGAGCATCTCGACAGGAGTTCATAGGCGAAACGGATCGAAAATCGGAGTTCAAACGAGGCGTAACGGAGCGAACGTCAAAGTCGCAAGACGAGCACCCGACGCCCGACGCCCGCGCCCCAGCGCGCAACACACGCGCGCCAGCGCCACCGCGCTCCAGCGCCAGCACAACGCGCAGATACCTGCGCGCCCGGCGCCCGCCCGACCGCAGCGCCCGCTGCCATGCGGCGCTCCTCGCGCTACCACAGACGCCCATGCACGCCAACTCCCGCACCCCGTCCGGTGGCCGAGTGCCCAGCCGCCCTGCTCCGCCTGCACCTCATCCGAAGCCTCGATCAGCGGCGCCTTTCCCATCGGCGCTGAACACCGCGTTCGCGAAACTCAGTAGCGTTGCAGACCAGCCGGCGCCATCACCGCGCATCTCAAGCGCGCCGCGCCTTCTCCGCAGACACAGGCTGCCCAGCGCCCACTCGCTCCGCGTCCGTGCTGCAGATCCAGGCCGCTGCGCCCTCACCCACCTACCAGCCAGACGCCGTGTTTCCTGCGTTGTTTTCTCGCGCTTCTGCTTCCTCCGGCCGAGCCCACCCGGCCGATCCGGTGCTCAACTCAACGCCGACCACCAAACTCCCTCAGGCCACAATGAGCCAACGCTCATTTGTGAGGCGTAACCTTCTCCCGGCCAGTAGACACAGAAGCCGCGTTCACTTTCAAGTCGAATGATTTCACAACGGCGCCAACCCCTACCGGCGCTCTTTCAAGTCGAATGTATTACGAGCAGGCCACCTTAAACGCCGCTCACTTTCATTTAATATATATATACGCTGTTTAGGGCTCGCTCGGCCTCGAGTTTTTCTCACATGCATGACTCTCCATCGAGCCCTTCCGTATTTCGTCACGACAACAAATAACTGATGATAGTTAGATTTAATTAATGTTCCTTGTTCATCATTGAATAATCTTGTTATCAATTTATGCTTTGATTTTCGTTCTTGTGGAATCAATTTTCATAGTTTATTATTTGTGATTCTTGTGAATTCAATTCATAGTGACATCGATTCGATTTTCATGTTCCGCTGATTTATATTACGTAATGATTTCTGTTTTCGTTTATTTGCAATTAGATTTAGATTAGGATCGACAAACCCTATGAATAATATGATTGCATATGCTTTTGTTTATCGCTGATTTATCGCCAGAGCTCAACTAGGGATTGACAACCCCCGTTAGATTTATCGCTTATTAGTATAGCTCGGGATCGACAACCCCTAGCTTAGGATGCTTAATTCTCCGATTTCAATTCTTGCATGTTCAACCCTCGTTGATGTTAGAATGTTTGTGTTTTAATCGCTTTACGTGTATACATGAACAATCGCCTGTTAAGTTTTTTTTGAGAGACGACTGTGTTAACCTACCACGCCACGATTACCTCGCACGGTTGAGAGTAATTTGAGTGTGTTTTAGCTCGATCAATTTTGGGCGCGTCGGGGAAAACTTTAAGCGTATTGTTTGTGTTGTTTGTTTTATGTGTTTCTTTTTGTTCTGCTTCGCTATTTTCCCCCAGTGCGTGTGATCTTGTTTTGTTGTTGGTGTCGTTAATGCGGGGTTACCAAGATGCGAATGTGATCAAGCAGTGGGAGGAGAAACTCCCATATTGGGCAAATTCTTCTTTCAAGAAGGAGCCCAATTCGATTATCCGAGGGATGTCCGTTGAGCTACGAGCATCAAGCGTATGATCCCTATCCCGAGCAACAAGCCTATAATCCATATTGGGATCAACCACTCCACCGCACTATGAGGATCAAGCCTCCAATCCCTCACTGGGAACAACCGCCTCCGCAGAATACGAGGATCAATCCTACAATGCCTCACCGGAGCAACCACATCCTCCACCTCAATATGAGTACTCACAACAACCACCTCCACCTCAAGACTATATCGACAACAAATTACCCGCTCCACCGCAACAAGCATCTACCCACGGCCGTGATCCACCTCCGAGGCCGGCTTGGGAGGATGAGTTAACTAAAAAAGAAGGCGTCCATTCAAAAACGGATGCTTTAGTCCAAAGTTTGGACTTCAGAACGATCGACTTTATGTTTGGAGACGCAATAGGATATGTCCAGAGCACGCTTGATGAGCTGCTGCAAGAAGGAGGAACTTCCGGATCAATCCGAAAGCGATCCAAGTGGTCACAATTTCAAAGTGACCCAATTTTTGAGAATTGGGTGGAAGAGACATCGATGAGCCGACTTTCCCACACGAACCCGATCAAGCTCGACGGTCACTACTCTTGAAAGTGACCCAATTATTGAAGATGTGGTGGGAGAGCAACCTGAAGAGCCGCTGCAGCCAAAGGGGGTGGAAAGTGAGAACGAGTGGGCACGTGTGGATGAGAAGCATAATCAAAGCCCCGATGACGTTTTTACGAGAACGGATAACAAGGAAGAGTGGGAAAATCCAGTCGATAGCATTCCAACACTCACTCTGGAGGTGAAAGAGTTATCCAAACACGTGGAGGAGGATGAAGAGAGGATGAAGCAAGAGTGGGCACTCGAAGTTGATGACATGCCAAAACCCACTCTGGAAGTGAAAGAGCTGCCTCAACATGTGAAGTACGTGTTCCCAGAGGAGGACACAATGATAACAAAAGTCGAGGTAACTTCTATAGTATGTCAGCATCCTAATTCACCAAAGTATTGTGCTTTGGGAATTGATGTCATCTATTTTTCTTTGGAGAATAGGATGTTCGACTTTGCTTAAATGATTAGTTGTTTGTTTTCTTTACCGTCCTCTGCGCTATACGGTTACTTACCGATGCTCAGTCGAGATGGTATTCCTGCGGTGAAGGACTATGGATAGTCCGTTGTTGTCCGGCCACGCCGTGCTCACGACGTTAAACCGAGTACCGTGGGAGTTATCCACGGTTTTAATTTTGTTTTTTTCTTCTTTCTTTTGCTTGTTTTGTTGTTCTTTGATCCGCTTGTTATCTTTGTGTTAGTCTTGTTTGAATTTGGGAAGGAAGGTTTTGCATTTTTGATCAGGTGAGATGGAAGCCGATGCTCCAACTCTACAACGCATATCTGCCTATTATCGAAGTATCATCCTCTATGGTCATTTGAGTTTATCGTTTTGAGCACCGGGACAGTTTCGATTTAAAATGTGGGGATGTTTGCTCGGTTTGTGTGCGTGATATATTGTTTTGTATGCTTAATGTTGTGCCGTATGCTTATTACGATTGTTTGACTTGAGTTTGTGTCATGCGAATAAGTTAGGATTTTGATTTGTGCTGTTGAACTCGTGGTATTGGTCAAATTGATTTTGAATTTTCAAACTTTGGTGATATATGATTTGAGTATAATGTGAATCGACGAGACCGTGATTGATAGAAATTGAATAGGGAAATTGATGTGATTTGTCCGCTAATGTTAGGGGAGTGTTAACATTGTGGTTGCCTATATACTTGTTTCATTTTATATATAAAAAAATGTGAAAAGAAGAAGAAAATGAGGAGAATGAAAGCTCCGAGATCTTGTTGAGATTGTTGAAATGGAGGATGGGATTATGTCCTCTTTCGTAATTTGAGAAATGGACATGGAAACCACGTTAGAGACTCGAGTTCATCGAGAGTGCACCTTCGAATATTATTCCAAAATCTGTTAAAACATTCTTTATGCTTTATAAAAGAAACTTGTTGCTAAAGGTGACCACATTAGTTAGTTCACCCCTAACGAGAGTTGGGTGCAGTAGATTACCTTTTATTTATTGGAAGTCAATTGTCATTCTTGATTTATTTTGCATTATCTTTGAATTCAGTAAACACCAAATGTGGAAATGCAATAAGGTTTGATTGATTAGAATAAGGGTAAAGTTGCATGAGTTATCTTTCGACTCTTATTAGTATAGACTTTGCTTGAGGACAAGCAAATGGATAAGTGTAGTGAGTCACGTTACATATAGTGTAGCAATGTGAGCCCGCAATAGGATGATCGAGATGATATACGGTGAACATGAAGAATCATTTCACTACTACCGAGTTATCTCGCATATGTTACGGATGAGCAACGGTTCGATGACCGACTTGGATATTGGATCGATGGTCGGTTCGTCACCTCTTTGTCGCTTCGGTTCATGTAGATTGGCGTACACATTATGCCTCCGACCCGTGATTATAGTGGACGGACGCACTTGAAGGCCGCAATAAATGCATATTATTTGTTACCGTGACAAAGGACGACAACGAGCAAGTTTTTCCATTAGCTTATGGAATTGGTCCGATCGAGAATGATGTCTCATGGACTTAGTTTCTGTCTCGACTACAAACTGCTTATGGATCAAACTCAGAGATGTGTCGGGATGACATATGTTAAGCCCTCGCCCCGAGGATCTATCTTGGATATTTAATTCATCATACAATGATTATATTCCTAGCATGCGTCTATATAATTAATTGCAACACGTAGGGGTTTTCTCGTGTTTACCTTTTGATCTGTCGAGGTGGATCGAACGGGATGAACGGATCGAACGGTCGAGACTCGTGCTTTGACCTTCTGGACTGTATCCCGGATGCCCAATCTTCAACGTCGAGTGAGGACGATCTATGGAGAATACTACAAGAAATCACCCTCAAACCCTAGCTTATTTTCGAGAATCACATAGTGATGATGGTGGACGAAAATAATGCTCCAAATTATGAGGATTAGCCTTGATTCTATCTCTTACCTTATATTTATAATGCACTACCTTAATCCCATAAGGAAAGGATCTATGCATATACCATAAATATAATTATATCCTTGTAGGATAAAGAGAATAAAATCTTTCCTTTGAGAGCAAAGAGGGGCTACGATTTCTTCCAAGAGTAACGGTTCTGGATGGGCCACCTGTGGATCAAATGCGAGGAATAAAGATGGGCCTCAAATAAATTAACTATCTTATGTTCACCTTAACATAAATTAATTTATAAACATTTATTCATGCCACTAGAGAATAAATGTTGACTTACCCTTTATTACCGAAGTTGAGTCGGGCTTGCACTTAGACATTACGAATCCCCGTATTTAAGATATCGACGTCCATTAATTATTTATAGATTCTGATCGCTTAAAATAATTAATATCTTTAATTCATAGCGGTACCACTCAACCTTATTATTGTACTTGAGCTAACTCAACCCGCAGGTTTAGTACAATAAACCTTTTGAGCTCCTTGGGACGCCATCATCCTAAACGGATACGGTGACTGACACGATAACTAGCATGACATACAAGATCGCCACCACCCAAGATGCGGAGAATCTTGGTTAGAACATATAACCCTCACCCATAACAAGTCAAAGTGATGGTCAAGAACTCATACTCACCTAATACCTTATCGAGGTTTAGATCATCGTAAGTCACCGAGATCTTGGTTCTTCACGACGGTCGATAGAAGAACACATCTCACCGTGATCCTTCAATACGTCGAGACGCACCAAAGACAGACAAGTAACCAAGTCAAGTCTTTCTTATCTACCGACAACTCGCCCTCAAGTTGTCTCGGTTGTGAAACTTTTTATATCTCATTAAGCTTCGACCAATCATATGGACTTCGTGATCTTCTAACGTGTCCATCGTAGACTTTTTGCGCCAGCTCTTCGTGAATGGATCCGCTAGATTTTCCGTCGATCAATCTTTTCAATCAAGACGCCACCTCGTCTAACGATTTCTCGTATGACATGGTACTTTCTCTATGTGTTTGGTCGCCTTGTGGGTCCGTGGTTCCTTCGAGTTCACATCGCACCCGAGTTATCACAAGAACTATGATACTCTTGGGCAAACCAGTACCACATCTAGATCCACGAGGTAGTTCTTGAACCATCTGACCTCCTTGAAGCCTCCGCGGCTACATATTCGGCTTCCATGGTAGAGTCCGCAATGCATCGCTTTGCACCGCCAGATACGGCTCCACCTCCCAAGGTAAACACATAGCCCGAGGTCGACTTTTTTCATCACGGTCACTTGGAAACCGAAGTCAGATAACCCAAAGGCATTAGACTATCTGCATGGTAACCAGCCTATAATCTCGAGTCCTTTCGTGTACTTGAGTATATGCTTCATCGCAGTCCAATGAGCTTGTCGAGGTTAGATCGATATCTAGCTACTATGCCTACCACATAGCGTATATCGGGCCTCGTGCATAAGATTGCGACATGAGACTTCCCACGGCGAAGCAGAATGAACTTGTCTCATTTCTCTATCTCCTTTGCAGTCATAGGTGATCGCGTCTTAGATAAAGGAACGCCATGTCCGAAAGGTAGCAACCTTTCTTCGCGGTCCGCATACTAAAACGAGTAATCACAAAGATCAATGTAAGACGCCCGAGATAAGCTCAACATTTTCTTCTCGCGATCTCGTAAACCTTGATCCCAAGAATGTACGCGCATCTCCTAGGTCTTCATTTGAAACTCGATCGGATAACCAACTCTTTACGCCTCGATATGACACGTTGTTTCCAACTAGAAGAATGTCATCTACATAAAGTGCAAGAAATACCACATCACCGCTGACATCTAACCGATACACACAACTCGCTAGGCAACGGGTAAATCCATAGGACTTTACAACCTCACAAAGCGTAAGTTCCATGATCGGGTTCGCTTAAGTCCATAAATGGACTTTTAAGCTTCCATACTAGATGCTCTTCACCTTTACCACATAACCTTCGTGTTGTCTGCATATAGATGTCTCTACCTTCTTCAAGGTAACCGCTTAGAAAAGCGGTTTTAACATCCATTTGCCAAACCTCTGTGTTCAAGTGGTCGCTATGGCTAGAAGAATTCATGGACTTGAGCATTGCTACACAGCGAAAAGGTCTCATCGAAATCGATGCCTCAATCGAATCCAAGATTCACCCACGAACATAAATCGCTCGGGTCGACGAACAACCTCCCACTACGACGAGGTTCTACAGCACAATGGCAACGGTGGGTGCGTAAACTTGTGGTTCTCTATTTTGCACAACTTGTCTGGGTAGGTACCACTTGTACGGTCGATATCTCAGTGAACTCGACCCACTTCAATTTGAAGTATCCGTGTCGATCCTCCCACTAGACTCGACATCTCGCACCTTCGCCTAATCGGTGGTGGAATACGATCATCTTCTAATTCTTCAAGAATGATTTCAACTTTGACTTATGATTTTCATATAATCCTCTTCTAAGAATCGGGCATTAGTGCTAATAATGACCTTCCGATCCTTAGACTATAGAATAAACCACCTTCGTTCCTCTAGATGGCCAATAAACAGCCTTGCGTACGATCCACCTCCAACTTGTCGCCTTCTTCTTGTTCAAAGACATGTGCCGGATCGCCCCATATCCTTATGTGGCTTAAACTAGGCTTCGCCCAAACCACAACTCGAAAGGGTCTTTTCGACCGACTTGGACGGTACTAGATTTAGCAAGTATGCCACCGCCTCTAAGGCATACCCCGTAACTAAATAGGCAATGTTGCATAACTCATCATTGATCTAACCATTTCTAAAAGAGTCCTATTTCTTCGCCCGACACACCATTTTGTTTGTGGTGTGCCCGTGAAGTCTACTGGAGGTAATCCCACACTTCACTAGATAGTCCATAAACTCACATCGAGGTATTCGCCACCGCGATCGTAACGCAGTTGACTTGATACTTTTACCTAGCTCGCTCCACTTCCGCCTTTAAACTCTTTCAATTTCAAAGCATTCAGACTTCATGCGGTTATATACGTATCCGCACTTGAGTAATCGCCAATGAAAATGACAAAGTACTTGTACCTCCACGAGCTTGTGTGGACATCGTCCACACAGTCGAATGGACTAACTCCAACATTTCTTTGGCTCTATAACCCTTCGCTTTGAAGGGTCCGGGTCGACATCTTACCTTCTATACAGATTCAGCAGATCGAATGGAGTAATCATTAGATTACCCAACGCCCATTCTTAGCCAATCTTTAGATCCTATTTAGATTGTGTGACCTAATCTAAGATGCCAGAGAAAAGTGGTGTCATCTTGTGAAGAAAACTTTCTTTTAGGGTTTGATGAAGATGCAACATAGTTATAGGTATTATGTTTCGCGTAAATAGTATAAAGCTTAATTATATAACGTACAACACGTATAACTTCGCCATTTCTTATGATAGAAACACCACTATCAAAAATAATGTAATATCCATGAGTAAATAATTTCAAACAGAAACAAGGTTCCACCGAAAATCCGCACATATAAAACGCCTTTAAAACTAAAACTGCTTTCAAAACATAAAGTAACATCTCCAATCGCAACGGCCTCGACTTTCGCGCTGCCCATGGAGATCGTTATCTCGCCATCAAACAGTCCCTTGTCCGCAGAACTCGCAAGGTGTAACAAACATGATCGATTATACCAGATTCACTACCCAAGAATGGGTAGAACAAGTCGCTAAACATGTTTCCGCATTAAAGCAAACGACGCACTTGAGCCTTGAGCATAGGGCACTGGCCTTCCAATGCCCGCCTACCGCACTCAAGCACTTGCCCTTCGCTTTGCTTCTTCAAACCTCCGTGGCAACCACGTTCTTGTTCCCATTACTCCCACTATTTGCCTCGCTTCTTCCACCTTTGGTACCCCTTTTCTTTTCCATTTTGCAATGAAAATTTTGGGCCCTTAGATGTGCTAGCAAGAGCATGTGCCCTTTTCCCATAGCTCCTTCCGCAAAGAACGAGATCATTAAGCAACCGACTAAGTGTAAACTCGGTCTTGCTCATGATCGCATTCACGCGAAAGTTCTCAAAAGACTTGGGCGGTGTATTGAGGATGATATTGACCTTGGCGCCGTCAATACCTCCTCCCAACCGATCAAGACTATCCATGAGACGAGTCATGGGAGACATGTTCATGGACCGAACTTCCTTCTTCCATCTTACACGCCAAGATTTCTCTCATTGTGTGGAAGCGATCGTCCGATCCGATCGCCCAAACTTACTCTCGAGACTCGACCAAATATCGATCGCGTCACCATCGATCGATGTCGCACTGCAAGCCTTTGGACATAGTAGTCATCATATAGCATTTAGCCATATTGTTTGACTTATTCCAAAGTCCGCTGACTCCGCTCATTAGTCGATGCGTCGAAGTGGCATCGGTTTAGGAGTAGTGAGAACAAACATGTGTTCTTCAATGATAAGAACATATTCCATGTTTCGCTTCCACCGATAAAATTTGGACCGATAACGGATTTTGTGCAGCATATCGATTATCGGCGTAAGAGACATATCCGAAACGATAATGTAAACACATAAGCATACGATCGCATATAATTCGTGAATAATAATATTGTAACCTTTTGATAAAACAAGATTAATTGAAACCTCCAATCGCCCAAGGAATCCCATACGCAAGCCACGCTGTGGACGCCATACACGAACCCCCGACTGCACTAAAATATACCTTTTAGTCGCTTAATTTCAATCCATGTCAACTTATCCTTATGACAAATGAAATTAACGATTGACCTTACTAGACCACATCACTATCGCAAGAAGCGGACTTCATGGAAGTTGTACTTGAGGTGATGTCTAAGCAATGACCACATTTTTAACAATAGAAAACTAATTCTTAGAATTAGCATACCACTAGACCATACCGCCCAATTCAAATTCTTTTGTTATCTCATTTTATATCTATCTCTAGAGAACTTATGAAAATCACACATGCAAGCCACGCTGTGGATCGCATACATGAAACTCCCACTTCTCAATAGATTTAAAATTTTTATTTAGAAATCTCATCTAACAAACTTATGATAAAATGCAAGCAAGCCACGCTGTGGACGCGACGCCAGCAAGGCCTCACTTTGTTTAGAGATCAAAAGTGGAGGTCTTGACATTTTAATTCAAAAATTAATATGTCGGGTTACTTGCTTAGTCTTTTTATTCAAAAGGTTTGTCCATGCAGCATCACGTAATCCCAAGATGCTTTTCTATAGAACTCAACATGTAAAACATGCTCGCAGTAATTCTAAAATATGCTTGATAAACGCGATAAACCTAGCATGCTTACTATGCGCATCCAATTACGTAAAACACTTAAAGGTTTGTCAACGTAAAATAAACATACATAGCATGCTACCGCATAATATAAACATCCACGACATGCATATGAACGATAAAATAAAATAAAACGCTCATCGCGCTCAATCGTGAAACCCGCACATTCTCGCCTAATCTATTACATAGATTTGCAAAGCATGTAATTAAACTTTCAAAACGGGCCTCGCGTGCACGGGCACGGACCGGATTCAACAACGGGCCTCGCGTACGGGCACGGACCGTAAAACTGGACGGGCCGGAAAACGGGTTCACGGCGGTCGCCCAATCGGCCGGGCCGCGCACTAGGGAAAAGCCCGCCGCGACCACCGCGCAAGGCTCGCCTGCTGCTCGCCGCTGGCTTCCTCGCGGTCGCTAAGGCGATCGCGACCGACGAGCACACGACCTTCCGCCGAGCGCGAACATCTGTCGAGAGATGTCGCCGCCCGCCAAACACGCGATCATGAAGTCCGCCGCGCTGGTTTCGCGCCAACGCGCACCCGCCGCCCGCTAGCTCGCCGCCGCGTTGCTTCGCGGCGAATTCGCGACCACCGCCGCCGTGTGGCGCCAGGATCTCGGCGCGAACGCACGCCCGTTGCCGCGCGCTCGCGATAGCCCTCGCGATCGCGAGGCTCGGTCGCGAGAAACCGCCCAGAGACACCGTGAGACCTATTTTTCCCCATCGCCTCGCTTTTCGTGCTTTCGCCTTCGTTTTCATTTACGGATAAGATTTACGTAAAATAAATCTAATCTAACCACGGATTTTCTCGTGGTGAAAACAAAACCCAACAAAAACAAAACGAGCCACGATGAACGATGTAACCACAATTAATTAAACGCACGTAATAATCAAACGTGAATTAATCCAACAGAGCTAAGATTCGATCCCGT
Organism: Salvia rosmarinus; assembly: GCA_036937905.1. Lineage (NCBI taxonomy): Eukaryota > Viridiplantae > Streptophyta > Magnoliopsida > Lamiales > Lamiaceae > Salvia > Salvia rosmarinus. The sequence goes on from CM072814.1 coordinate 52,494,334, forward strand.
GCTCGATACCAATTGTCGGGATGACATATGTTAAGCCCTCGCCCGATGATCTATCTTCGATATTTAATTCACCATACATTGATTATATTCCTAGCACGCGCCTATATAATTAATCGCAACACGAGGGTTTTCTCGTGTTTACCTTTTGATCCGTCGAGGTGGATCGAACGGGATGAACGGATCGAATGGTCGAGACTCGTGCTTTAACCTTCTGGACTGTATCCCGGATGCCCAATCTCCAACGTCGAGTGAGGACGATCTATGGAGAATACTACAAGAAATCACCCTCAAACCCTAGCTTATTTTTGAGAATCACACAGTGATGGTGGACGAAAATAATGCTCCAAATTATGAGGATTAGCCTTGATTCTATCTCTTACCTTATATTTATAATGCACTACCTTAATCCCATAAGGAAAGGATCTATGCATATACCATAAATATAATTATATCCTTGTAGGATAAAGAGAATAAAATCTTTCCTTTGAGAGTAGAGGGGCACCGATTTCTTCCAAGAGTAACGGGCCCGGACGGGCCAACCTGTGGATCAAATGCAAGGAATAAAGACGGGCGCCAAATAAATTAACTATCTTATGTTCAAATTTTAACATAAATTAATTTATAAACATTTATTCATGCCACTAGAGAATAAATGCCGACTTACCCTTTATTACCGGGTTGAGTCGGGCTTGCACTTAGATATTACGAATCCCGATTTAAGATATCGACGCCTATTAATTATTTATAGCATTCTGATCGCTTAAAATAATTAATATCTTTAATTCCTTACAAGCACCACTCAACCTTATTATTGTACTTGAGCTAACTCAACCTGCGCAGGTTTAGTACAATAAACCTTTGAGCTCCTTATGGGACGCCATCATCCTAAACGGATACGGTGACTGACATGATAACTAGCGACATACAAGATCGCCACCACCCAAGATGCGGAGAATCTTGGTTAGAACATATAACCTCACCCATAACAAGTCAAAGTGATGGTCAAGAACTCATACTCACCTAATACCTTATCGAGGTTTAGATCATCGAAGTCACCGAGATCTTGGTTCTTCACGACGGTCGATAGAAGAACACATCTCACCGTGATCCTTCAATACGTCGAGACGCATCAAAGATAGACAAGTAACCAAGTCAAGTCACTTCTTATCTATATCAGCCTTATACCGACAACTCGTCCTCAAGTTGTCTCACCAGTGAAACTTTATATCTCATTAAACTTGACCAATCATACGTACTTGTGTGATCTTCTACACTGTATGATCTAACTTATATATGAGATAAGGGACACAGATATATGCAATCAAGTATTCAAAATGATAGGAGATTGTAATAGTGGTAACAGAAACATTGTATACAAGCTCAACCAAACCGCTTTCAAGATACAAACCAACAAGATGTTGATTGTTTGAGATGCCCATGTCAAGATAATGAATGCGGTCAAGTGTGTCACTACGATGCAAAGACACGGATTATGCTACTACCATCTCCCGAAAAAATCACCCCGCTTTGGTAACCATCCGCAGTTATTTCATAAAGCCGCTTATGCGCACTCAAGATGCATACTTTGAAAAGCGATGGCTATGTTAAAGTCTCGTCAAGGCCGATGGTAGTGGCGCATATACCAAGTTGGTGGAGGTTGGAGTGAAGAAGTGGGCTAGATCACGATTGCCCGTTAGGTGCTACGCTTTATGAGATCGAACATTGCCGAATCATTCAATTCTCGATTATTGTGGGCTGAGACGATTGCCAATTTGCTCAATGATTGAGGCAATCCGTCACATTACAGAAAAATGGTTCGATGAGAGACATGAAGCAGCAAAGAGGTACGCGGTTGAATTGACCCCTAAAGCAGCGCGTTAGATCATGGTATCAATGGAAATATCACGCAGATACGATATAGTGCCCTCATCAGACTCCACTTTCAAAGTCAAGCACGAAAGCAAAACATTCAGAGTGAATCTCAATACGCAATCGTGTGCGTGTTTGGAGTAGGACATGGATATGATACCGTGTTCTCATGCTGTTGCAGCCATATGGTACAAATTTAAGTTTAATTATGTCAATTTTTTTTTATCAAATTGATTTCACTTACATATAATTGATTATATAATTTTTTTAGTCATAAATGTCACCATATATCTAACTATGTGGGGGAGTACTACCATTTTGCAAAGCTAGCCAAAGCATACTCGTATCGGATCAATCTTGTTCACCACGCCTAGTTGACTGCTCCTCCGGATGTTCTTGGAATTACGCTATGCCTCCTAATAAAGTCCGTCAGTCGGGCGAAAATGGGTCGATATCGTCATCCAACAGAAATGGGATCGAGTAGTAGAAGTCGTGCACCACAGACATGTAGCTTGTGTGGTAATGAATTTCATATGCGTCGGAAGTGTCCTTACTTGTCAAGATACGAGTGACATTGTAATGAAAGCACTTATTCATGTAAAGACATTATTAACATTATTATCCATATCATCATTGTTGTTATTGATATGAAGAAATTAATCAATTATCGATAATATCTTACCAAGAATCTATTAAATTGAAGATTGAAATTGAAATGAAATTGAATTGAATTGAAATTGAAATTGAAGATCAGATTAAAATTAATCCATTGTCGATAAGATAATATAACTAAGAATCTATTACATGAGATAAAAAAAATCATTACATAGTATATGCTACTTTCTGCTAGTCGACGCTCCTCCATTCGGCTTCTTATATGGCTCACATAACTCATATATACTACCACCTACTTTCTTTCTATATGCTAAAACATTCTTCATACCCCATTCGATGCTCGGTGAACCAGAAATAAGACGTTCTACAGTCATGCACGCAAATGGACCATCACTGACATCGTCGTCCTGGTCAAATACCTCTGAAGATTCAGCTGGTGTAATAATCGCATCATTGTTCCATGGTGGTATTTGGTGGGAGTTATTATCGAACCATCTAGAGTAAATCAGAAAATGCCGTAATAATTTATTCAGGCACACCAAGTCCATCATCCTCGCATCCAATTGATCATTGTCCATCTGCCAACATTGCGAGTCAAACAGTACGCAATGACCCGAGTGCATATCCACGCGACATATCACGAAATGCCGCTCGATGACGCATGGCATGATGATCTATAAAAACTAATATTTAGAGAAAATAAATAAGGAAATTTTCAATTTTTACAACTTATTGTATTAAATAGGCTACCTGCGTGGCACGTATCCATGTTCTTTGACCGACAAAGCCGAGGACAACTACAGCCCAATGCGCTGATGGCATAACAATATTTTCAGGGGTAATCAACACTGGTTCCTCACGCGGGTCTTGAATCATGGACGTAAGCGTTGCGTATACCTCGAACCACGAATTTTGCAGATACGTCTATTCAACATTGAAAATTAATTAATTTAAGATACTACACATATTTAATATATATTGATTGTATTAAAGACACAATACTTACGAAAAAACCAGTATCAAGGATGATTGTATTATGACAATCCACCCCATCCAATAAGTCGACCTCGGCATCGAGTCTCATCCTCAAATGCACCATGAATAGATCGACTGTCTGCAAAATTATTTTAGGGATAAATATCAATATAAGTAGATGTACTTCAAAAAAACTAAACATATTGTATAAAAACGTACTTACCCGAACATCAAAATGCCTCTCTTCTATTTCGATACACACGAAAAATCGTTGCTGGATTATCCTATCAATACCCCGAACAACCATAGATGCATTCTTTCTCGTCAAGAAACGCTCGTACTGCATCAATACATTGTCGGGAATTGGACGTGGGATCGGGCTATTAACAAACGGTGACCTCATTGCAGCCGAATGTCTCCGTGCCCGTTCACCTCTCCGGACTTCCAACTACAAACATTTAAGTATATGAGTCGCTGTAAAATGAAAAACATAACAAATATAATGAAATACTATAAACTGCCAAATATGAGACTTAATAGTTACCTATTACTCCAACTGTTGCTGCATATGCTCGAAAGTCTGTCTCACGACGTTCTGAGGCGTCAAATAACTAAACAGGTCCACTCCGGCATGGAATGACGAGCCGATCTTCATGAGATGTAGTTCGGGATCGTACCATGGATCCGGGAGAGTAGTGGGGAGGGGTATCATCGGGTCGATGTAGGTTTGGCTCGGCTAGCTCAATATGTCCACTGTCTCGAGGGACATCTGGACTTGGCTGCTGCTCCTGACCTTCATCTCTCGTCGTCATCGTCAGAAGATTCACGGCCCAAGGTGCGGGTCTATACGTATCAGTGCTATGTGCGCAACCACATCGAGTCTTCTCTAAGAAACTTTCAAACCACTTCTTCATCTTTGGAATCCACTTTTCTTCGATAGACTTCTCGATGCGTTGCACTGCTCTGTCTTCACTCTCCCGAATAGATTCCTGGATCCAATGACGATCGACGGAACTAAGACGCCGGGGGTGCTCACCACCACTGCTCGATGAAGCCGAAGTTGCCTGCCTGGCATGTTTTCCCGTATCCCATCTCTGAACAGATGGACGGCTATCCATATATGGTCGTTGCGGCTCCTCAGCAATCGCAATCTCAACGAACTCAGCCGACAATGTCCTCTGGCTGGGTCTTGAAGGTGAAGGCTCTGAGGGCTGCTCTGATGGAGACTCTGAAATATCAGGATCTTGAACAAACTGTGGATCCCTCCTCGAAACTCGACGTCTACGTTGAGGCTCATCCACCGGATGAGACACCCGACATAAAGACGACGAGAAGGGAACTGCCGTCCCTCCTCAAAGGATTTGACCGTGTCGAAAATTCACACCGAGTGGAGAGGGTATGAGGATGACGCCCAAGAAATGGTGCTAACCTCGAATGAGTCGGGGCTCGATCGTTGTGAGATGATAATCAACCTACAATAAATTGAAAGATATTATTTAATATTCTAATAAATACAATACCTCATACATGATTTAAAATTATAATAAAATTCAGTATCTCTTGCTCAAAAAGAGGTTGTACAGTTGCCGGTGAGAGCCTACTCTTGAACTTCCACCTCAACACTCTTGGATGCGCTGTGGGGTTGACGTACTTCCCAGCTATACTTCCCAAGTCTGATATGATCTCGAGTGACCAAACATATAGTGCCCAGACTGATCCGTAAAAGTGGTACCGAGCATTTGGTTGACAATGCGTCGTATAATATCTCAATATCTCGTAACTGTATGCCCTCCACGAAAATCGGCAAAATGCATCCAGATCGTCAACCAATACCCAAACCCAATCTGCTATTAGCTTGCCCGTCTCGTACCCAAATACGAATCCATAGAAGAGAATAACGTGGGCCACACGTAAATATAAACTAAGATCTACATCATTAAGATCATCACTACAAAATCTATCTAATAGATTTCTTAATGTAATATGTGTGCCCCCGCAAAAAATCCTATATACCTCAACGTTGCTCAAGTCGTAGTCTAATGTGGGATCAAATGATGATGTCCCAAATTGCAGGCCGGTGACTAGAGCATAATCTCTAATGGAAAAATATATATTTCTTCCATTGATGAAAAAATACATTTCCGATTGCGAAGGTTCTATTTGATGGAAGACTATATGGTGCAAAGATAAACTAGACTTAGGCATGGGAATCCAATCAATCAGATGACCAAAGCAACTTCCCCTTAAATATATATAGCAACTCTTCGCCGCCCTTATCTAGCAACACATTCTTAATATACTTAAAATAGTCAGTCCTATAATATGTCTTTACATCCGCCACAACGTTTATCGTAGTAGGCCTCAAGAAAACAGGATCGACCTACAATTAATGAAGGCATTTGAATCAATGAAGGCATTTGTTTACTGGTAATTGATGCATCAATTGGATAGGCTGGAATTGACGCCGCAAGAAATTAAAGTTGATTTTTTTATTAATAAGGTAGAATTGTTAATAATAATGATAGTATGAGCATTAATTTATAATTTCACATACCCTTTTATACAATTGTGAAAGCGTTCAGACATTGGGGCATAAATTAAAAAGGTATTTTTAGATTACCAACATAGAGCATAATAATTATTTTCTAAAATGTGTATTAGTTATTGTTAAAATTATTCAAACCAATATTTTCATCGACTTGTTTTGGATACCCACACTAGTAAAATATTTGATTACGAATGTGTGTGTGTTCATGTGTTTATTTTTTTAATTTGAGGATTATTGTTTATGTGTTTTTAATTATACGAGGCATTTTTGTGCACTGATTGTCGGTAATCTGTTTTATGATTGGTATGAATTTTTTTGGTAACAATACGAAAAGTTCAATGGTCATTATAACCGTGCTTGCTTGAGTTTTATAAGGTTTTGTGGATGTGTGTTGAGAATTAGACAAAAAAAATTATTTTTCTTGGCTGCATTTGCTATTATATAAGTTTAAGAATGTTGGGTTTTTCATGATAGAATCCAAGTGTAAACGAAACAGAAATTAGAGAAATTTCAACCACCCAGTTAGTAATAATAAAGGTTAACGTTGAACTCAAAACTAAATAGTAAATAATAATCATAGTAAATGCAACATATCAGAATAACTCATTGAGCCCAAAACAAAAAGAATTATTTTATAAACACTACCTATAATACATTAATTGTATAAGTCCAACAAAAAGAATACATCACAAATCCAACATAATTCATAATTTCACATAATTCATATAAAATTAAGGAAACTCACATAATCCAACATAATTCATAATTTCACATAACTTCACATAATCCAATATTTTTACATAATTTCTCTCAAAATGAATACGGAAACTTACTTGTGCAAATTCGACATATTGTTTCACCCTCTCCAAAATAGTCTTCCAAATTGTTAAAACTAAATATTGAAAAATTCAATTAAAACCAAACAAACATCTTGCGACATGAATAATTGGAATTAGCGACATGAATAATGAAATTCCAATTGTAAAATGTAAGTTACCGTTTAGAATTGTGTTTATGGTATAAATCTTCTAAAATTATTTTCTTCTCCAATCGCAACCTGAAATATAGAAACAAAGAATTCAATTAAATTATTAAAATTGAAACATAACTCTCTCCGGTCGAAAAAATTGAAATTGAAACAAAGATTTCGGTCGAACATTTTTGCCTAGTTTTCGCATGTAAAACTAAGATTCCGTTCGATCGGAGACAACAAAGTTGATATTTTCATGTAAAACTAAGATTACGGTCGACTAAGGCAAGTCTCTGGTCGATTTTGGCATCTCTTCGGTCGACGAACTCGTCTCGGTCGATTGGAGACATATATGTCTCGATCGAGAGAGTAGTTCTTCGATCAAGAGATGCCAAAATCGACCAATCGACCGAAACTTGCTTTATAGGCATCTCTCGTCGACGAACTACGCCTCGGTCATTGGAGACATATGTCTCCAATGATCGGAGACAGAGTTCGTCGACCGGAGAGATGCCAAAATCGATCGAAGACTTGCTTTAGTCGATCGGAATCACATTTTTGGACTTAAATCTCAAGTTTTAAACAATATTCCAAAGCTTAAATTCAAGTTTTCGCGATTAATAACTTACCTTGTTTGAGAAAATTTGTGCTTGAATTATCTTTCTTCTTCTCTCTCGACAAAAAGCAGACTTCTCCACAAATTCAAATTTTTCTTCTCTACTCTCCCAACTTTCAAATTTAGTATAGGTTTTCTTCTCTCTCGGAGACTTCTCTTTTGATAATGAATTCAAAGGAATCTAATAAAAATTAGTATAGGTTGTCTCCGGTCCGAGACTACTCAAAGAAGATGGAAAAAATGACAAAAAATGATCTCACATCACACTTTTACAAGTTTCAAACAAAATTTTCAACAAAGTCGCAAAGCTCAGAACTCGATTTTCAAACCAAATTTTCGAATCTTTGATTCAAAATATAGTTTTTAATAGGTTTGGGTATGGACTGTAGTTAATTTTTAGGTTGTGTATGAGTGATATATATATTATGAAAGTTGTGTATATAAGTTTGGGCTCCAATTTTGTATGTATATATAGTTTTCATCTGATGTCTTTCACTCATGTATAACAATTAACATGTACAGACATGTTATTTTGATATACATTATTTTACGATAAGAAAAATATCAGTAAAAAATGAGTTTCTCACAATAGGTTTACAAAATATCAGAAAGTCGACATATTGACTAAACATCATAAAAAATGATTTTCTCATAATAAACCTATCCAATTTCTAGATATACTATATTTTACCAGAGGTGACACTTATTAATAGATTCGTAGAAAATGATTTTTTATTCTGGAGTCATCCTGTTATTGCGTCATCATAGCAGTTACTGCTTCTTCAAAGAGGGAGAGATTACTTTTCCTGTGTGTGTGAGAGAGAGAGAGAGAGAGAGAGAGAGAGAGAGAGAGAGGTGAGAATGAAATGAGTGGACATTCTTTTACCAGTATTCTCCAAGTTGATGCTGCCGTCCCTTACAATATATACAAAGTACTTTTCAAAGATTACGTTTCATGACAACTTACAAAATGAATTCAACATCTTCTGACTACAGTATTTTTTTCTTTTACCGCTTCCGGAATTAAATATCTCAAGCATTAGATTTCTTCTCTCTTTTTTGAATAACGTATCCTTTCAAAAATGTTTTTTTTATAAAAACGAAATCGAGCATGAATTTGATTTTAGGGTGCAATTTAGGTCTAATTCGGTTTCATCATAATATATTAATATCAGAGATATACAAAGTTGGTTTCGTACTGATGTGTTGCGGTTAGGAGGGGTTCGATGAAGCTTCGAAGATATAATCTTTTACGGATAAATCTAAATGTACATAATATTTGTATACATAATTGGATATTTTTGTTATTTTGCACATTTCTAAAATTAAGAGGTTAAGCCAATTTTAATTGAATTTGTAATTTTATAATTACCCTTTGCGACCATTAAGGAATAGGACCATTTAAATTCAATCTTATGTATTCGTAATCTTTCCTTAATACATATAATTGTATTTTAAAACTGATATTATATTTTAGTTTAATTACGAAGCATAATCATAATATTAATTACATAATGAAAAAAACGAATACATGAAAAGGCAAATGAAAAAGTAAAAGATAAATAAATAAAATTGACTCAAAAAATAGATTGACATGTATCCATAAAGAATTATTTATCAAATTTTAATATATTTTAATTTGAATATATTTATTTACTTATGAATATTATAATGTCTTAATTTCAAACTTTAGGATATAATTCTAGTTAAGAATATTAACACATTATAATGTACATAAAAATATAAATGTATACTAATTAAAATATATTAAAATTAATGAATATGCCTATAAGTATTAAAATCTATATAATGGTATAAAACTGATGCATATCTATATTTCCATAGTTACAATTATTTAAAAAACAAATTAATCATTTATTTCCAAAATTATTTGAGTAAAAAAGGAAAATAAAAACAACAATTTCATGATATATAACTACCGAAAATTGATTAGGGTAATTTGGAAATGATCTGAATTTTATCCATATAATCAATTAAGCCACCCAAAAATTTATTTACGATTTTGAAATTATGTTTTGGATTGAATTGGTTATTAAAGACAAGGCATGCCAATCGAAAAAATGCATTAATATTTGGCTGCACAAGCCGGTCAGCCAAATTACAATTATACACAATTATTTGTAAGCTCACATTAAATTCAATTAAGTTCAGAAAATATACGTGGGCTTACATTAATATTTTTGTCTTGTTTATTTCTTTTAAAGTTAGCTAGATGTATTTATTTTACTTTTCAAAAAATTGTATGATGTGTTGAAACTACATAGGTATAATATATAAGTTGCAAAATTATAACAGAAACTCATAGAATAAAGTTCAAATCCGTAATTCAAATTAAGAGATTACTTAAATTATACACAGAGTTAATTAGTGATTATTTGCTAAACATTATTTTACAAAATATAAAAAACAAACCCCATATAACTTACAGAACCAAGATAAAGTACCCATCCACTATGATGATTATACAAAAATTTATTAGAGCCTCTAACAAATTCAATACTCATCAAATTATATCTATATCCGCATTTAAAGGCGTATTCTAATACGCAATATTTGATAGTGATCTGACCTTAATTTCGTTAGGGAAATAAATGCGCAATGAACACGAGGGATTAACGTGGTTCGATCTTTGAATTAGATCTACGTCCACGGAGCAAGAGAGTATATGTGTATTGAGTGTGTAAGAAGCGATTACAAAGAGTGTAGATGTCTTTTCCGTCTAATCTAGCCTCTATTTATACACAATGATATTGAGTTCGACTCTAATACAAAGTCTTCTCTTATAAGGATTCTTTTAGATATGCATCCAGGATTCCTTTAGATAACCGAATCTTCTACGTCTCCACTTGCGAGATTTGAGTTGTAGTTGGTTTAGGAGTCTCCTTGGGCCGAACTCACCTTGGCCGAGTTTACTGTTGGGGCCTATTTATATTGGACCCGATGCTTGGGCCTAGTAGTTGGGCCGTATCCTATCACATCCCCCCCCCCAAAAAGACGTAGAAGTGAGGTCGTAATGGATGGGGGATAGTGCCTTGACATCACCTCGCTGAGCTTGTATGTCGCTCGGCTCCAATTGGCCGAAGTCGAATACTTGCCGTGCTGCTGAGGTCTTATGCCGAGCTTGTATGTCGCTTGGTTTCGGTTGGCCGAGGTCGAGTACTCGTTGCCCTGCCGAGGTTGATTTCGAAATCTCCTGTCGAAGTCGGATAATGACGTCGTGGTTGAATGTGTATCGTCAATCCGAGGACGAGCGCGGGATAACCTGCCGATGTCGAACACGGAACACGTCACCTTCATTTAATGCGTACATTTAATGCGTACGGCGGTTATGGTCCCGATAAAGTGCACATTGGGAGAATAACTTCCCTGATACGCCTTTTGCCATTTCACTTTTCCGCATCCAACTTTTAAACTTCAAAAATTTCTTTGCTTTACGAAAACGCGAGTTCATCCGCCATTGTCGTTCTTCGCCGAGTTGATGCCATCTTCTTCGATTTCCTACACAAAACTAGTAAGTTATTTTTAATGTCTTCGTCTTCTTCATCTGAGCAGTCTCACGGCCATGATGGCCGTGTTGTGTCAGTGTCGCCATCGAATTCGCCGGTGGTCTTAGAGGTCCTTACGGTTGATTCTCCCCATCCCTATGTCTGTAGTTCATTTTTCCCGCCATTGAGGGATTTTGGTAAAGTATCTACATTTCCTTCGTGTCTAGAATCCTCTGAAATAATGGATCTTGCTACTAGGTTTTCTGTCCCATCATCTGTCGGGTTGGTCGTCCCCTCCAGGAGGACAGGGCTGCGCGCCCGGAGGATTTGTTACGGTTTACGAAGACAGCTTTAAGGGCGATCTTCGTCTTCTTTTTCCTTCCGTCTATGCCGAACTTCAACGAATGTTCGGCATACCTCTAGCCCAAATAACGCCTAACTCATTTCGGTAGTTGACGGGCCTTGGCGTCTATGCCTATCGGCATAATCATTCTTTTACCCTAGGGTTGATCCTTAGGTTTTTTCAGCTTAAATCTAGCTTGGGGTGGTATTATTTATCACCCTGTCGTGGCTTCAAAGTAAAAACGAAGTCAAAAATCTCGAACTGGCAAAAGAAGTTCTTATTTTGTCGATTCGAGGACTCCTTCCATTTCATTTGGAATACCGATAAGCTGGCGGATGTATCAATTGATAACAACTTTGGTGACCTCGGTGAGGCATTACAAAGGGCTGGCCAAATTGATGAAGAGTTTACCGAGGTCGAGCTCGCTGCTGCGGGGCTGAACCCTTATGATCCTTCTACCGCGGTGAAGGGTGAGGCCCCCCTTCTTTCACTTCATCGTTTTATTATTGATTTTTTCGTTTCTCCTTTGTGCTAACTTAGAATTTATTGTTCTCTGCAGTGGAATTCCTTAAAGGGAAGAAAAGGAAGAGGTCAAGCTCTGGTCACGAGCCCTCCACCTTGGCACTGACGGGCGTGGCCGAGGCCTCTTCGGAGAAGGCAGAAGTCCCAGCCGCCGCCGGAGAGAGACAAGCTGCAGTGAGCTCGCCGCCCCAGCCTAAGCCATGCCTTGTCGAAAGGCGCGTGGTATCTCCTCCTACCGGTGATGATGACTGCGAGATCGTCGGCGCTCAGGCCGCACGTCGATCCTTCCCCGAGGTAATGCTTTTGTTATATGCCACCTAGTTATGTCTTGATGTAGTTTGTTGACACGGGTGACATCTGTACAGGGGGCCGAGGTCGTGAAGACCAAGCTTTTCAGGGCGGCGGGATATATGGGTGACTCCGTCGCCCGGTTCGACCAGGTGGCTCGGTATTCCCAGGAGTTGGAGGAAGAGAAGACCCTCCTTGTACTAGAAGTATCCGAGGCTGAATCGAAGGCTCGACGCGCCAAGAAGGAGGAAGCGTGGCGGGGCCGCCGAGGCCAAGGTGGAGAAAACGGCCGAGGCGGCAAGGGCTGAGGTGGCGATGGCGAGGGCCGAGGCGGCGGTTGCGAGGGCTGAGGCGGCGATGGCGAGGGCCGAGGCTGCGGAGGCTGAAGTCGGCTTGTTGAAGGTCGAGGTTGAGGCCGCTCGATGTCGGGAGGCCGAGGTGACGGCACCGCAAGGAGAGCTTCTCCGCGCCTTTACGGAGAGGTTGTTCTTGTCGAAGAGTTTCTCCGGGTTGGCTGGCGATTTGGCCGAGGTCCCAACACTCGCGTGGCGGCCGCCACTCGATGAAGTTGTTGAGGACTACCCGATTTGGATAAATCCAAGCAGTGCACGAGGTGATGGAGGATGAGGCCTGCTGCGGGCTTATGCCGAGGTCCTTGCCGGCGGCTCAAGAGCTTGCTCGTGCTGGCGAACCTGGCGTCCTCTCCGACCTTGCTGACCGTGGAGTCAGTTCGTTCGTGTTCGGTGGACCGGGATCCTCTGATCGAGACCATAATGGCCGATCTGGCCAAGGGGCCGAGGGCAGCAGTGACTGTCGAGGTCGCGGAAGAGGCAGAGGTGGTGCAGGCTGGAGCTGGCGAGGAGGCCGAGGCTTCTGGAGCTCGGGAGGAGGCCGAGGCTTCTGGAGCTCGGGAGGAGTCCGAGGTGCCGAGCTCGAGCAAGGAGGCGCTTGGAGGGTCGATTGATCCTTTTGGTTTTTTTTTTATGTAAATGTATATGTACTTCGACAAATTCCTGCCTTAAAGGCTTTAATAAAATTCCCAAATTTTATGGAAGAAATCTTGTCTGCTTTTTTTGCCTCCAGTCTTCTCCTGAACTTGTCGATGTATCGCCCTGGTTGGATCAAATCAAAATTTTGACTCGGGCCTCGAATCTAAAGAGGTCGAGGTCCTTCACTGGAGGCAACCGCCATGTGGGGAGGAGACCGATGTCAAATTCAGGGCTTCTCAAGAGAAGTTTGACGAGCTTCAGGCTCGATTCTTGGAGTTGGAGGAGAAGTTCGAGATCGCGGAGGATAAGGCCAAATCGGTCGTCGAGGAGCATGCTGAATAAGGGCGGTTATCCGCCGAGGTGGTGGAATGACTATCTTCGAGGTTGAAGCTAAAGTTTCAGAGCTCGCAGCCGCTGTTCGAGATATAGGCAAGAGTACGGTCGAGACTCCTGGCAATTTCAGGAGCAATATGCCGACCTGAAGAAAATAGGTGGCTTGTACAAGACCGTCGTAGTTCGTCATCCATTTCTCAAACGGGTGCTTCGTCCGGTGATCGAGGCTTCTTCGTCTGCCTAAGCTCCTCCTCCTGCCGAGGCTTCTTCTTCTCTCCCGACGATGTGGAATGTCGATATTTCTCGAGATTTTTATATGCAAGAGAGACGTCGTCCATCGAGCAGCCGGAGTCGTGTGTCATCGAGCGGCCGAGGTCGATTGGCGAGGCCTAGAGGTCGAGCCGGCCGAACTCCTGGCGTCGATCGAGGACGAGGCAGTGGTAGGGGTAGGGTTAGCATAGATGAGCTGCTGAACCCTGACTTTTCCAGGGATTGGCTTAGCTTTTCCCAGCCTCCTGGGCCTTCGTCGTCCTCGTAATGTATGCGTTGTATACTTTGGAAATAAGAACAAATTTTTCTTTGCCTTGTGTTGATTTTTCTGTTTATCAAACACTTTATGCATTTCGTCCTCGTAATAAACGATGGTAGTTCGTCCTCGTAATAAACGAGGGTAGTTCGTCCTCGAATTAAATGAGGGTAGTTCGTCCTCGAATTAAACGAGGGTAGAGGTTCCTTATTTTCCGAGAAGTGTCGGTAGGGGTGGTCCCTTACGCGCGTTTAGATGTCATCCTCTTAGAGGGTATTTGTCGTCCTCCTTAGAGGGTATAGTTCGTCCTCCGAAGAGGATATAGTTTGTCATCCGAAGAGGGTATAGTTTGTCCTCCGAAGAGGGTATTGTATAATGGGGAAGAAGTAGCATGCATAAGTGACAAATGAAATATGCAAGAAAAAGATTTTATTAATAAAATACGAAGTAACAACAGAAAAAGACCGAAAGAAAACGACTGTACAGACTCAACCTTTGACACTTATGCAAAATATCTTTTAAGATGAATGATGTGCCACGTATTGGGTATTTGCTCACCGGATATATGGGCGAGCTTATATGACCCTTTTCCGAGGACTTCTTCAACCTGGTATGGCCCTTCCCACGTGGCTTCCAGCTTGCCGAGATTTGCGGCTTTACTGACTTCATTATTTCAAAATACGAGGTCGCCTACTTGGAACGGTCGGGATTTGACACGCTGGTTGTAATACCGAGCTACTTGTTGCTTGTACCGAGCTTCTCTAATGTAGGCAAGGTCTCTCTTTTCTTCAAGAAGATCTAGGTCAGTTCGTAGATTCTCCCCATTTACTTCAGTTGAAAAGTGGATGGTGCGGGGGCTCGGCATACCGATCTCTGCAGGGATTACTGCTTCGGTTCCATACACCAAACTGTAGGGTGTTTCACCGTTTGATGTCCGAGGTGTTGTACGGTACGACCATAAGACTTGCGGTAAATCTTCCACCCAATTGCCCTTCACTCGATCGAGGCGAGTTTTGAGTCCTTTCACGATTGTCCTGTTGGTGACTTCGGTTTGACCATTTGCTTGAGGATGGGCCACCGAGGTGAATTTTTGTTGGATCTGAAGCTCTTGTCACCACTCTTTGAATACCTTATCCGTGAGCGTGTCCCATTATCGAAACGAGGATATGAGGGATGCCGGGCGACACGATGTTCTTCCAGACGAAGTTGAGGGCGTTTTTGCTTGTGATTTTCACCAAGGGTTCGGCTTCCACCCACTTTGTGAAGTAGTCGATCGCGACAATCAGGAATTGAAACTGCCCTGGAGCTTTGCAGAAAGGGCCTACAATATCAATCCCCCATTGCATAAATGGCCAAGGGCTTTGCATGCTGACGAGGTCGGTTTGAGGTAGCCTCGGCACGTTTCCATGAATTTGGCACTTCGGACACTTCTTCACGAGGTCAATTAAGTCTTGGAACATCGTTGGTCAATAGTATCCCCATCGCATGACTTTCTTCGATAAGGCGCGGGGTCCGATGTGACTTTCACATGATCCTTCATGTACTTCTCGTAGTACATAATCAGCTCGGTTCGGACCCAAACACCTTAGGAGAGGCTGAAGGTATGATTTTACAGAGAATTCCACTCGCCCATTATATATATGTAGCCTCGATTTTCCTAGCCTCGAGCATCATGGGGTAGTTCGCCCTTTTCCAAGTATTGTTGAATGTGATTCATCCAATTGGGTTCTTCATCAGAGACTATGTTGATCTCGGCTTGGGCATCGGCATTGTCTATGCTTCTGTTTTGGACTTCTTCTACTGGCGGGCTCATTGACGACGAGGCTAATTTGCTTAAGATGTCAGCTCGGCTATTTTGCTCCCTTGGGATGCGAACCAACTGGAAGTATGAGAAAGATTGTTGCAGGCTTTTGGCTTTTTCAAGGTATTTCTTCATCATGTTGCCTTTTGCCTCGTACTTTCCCAACATGTGGCTTACTATGACTTGGGAGTCACTGTGAACTTGCACGGCCCGTATCTGAAGACTTTGAGCTAGCCGAAGTCCCGCAATTAAAGCTTCGTACTCCACTTCGTTATTCGTAGTTTTGAATGCAAACCGAAGTGCGTAGGTAATCTCTTGTCCATCTGGACTTATGAGTAAGATGCCTACCCCACTGCCCGTTTTTTCCGAAGCTCCATCCACATAGATTTGCCAGCAATCTTCAGATGGTTCCTTTACGGGTTCGGGTTCGGCTTCGTTTGGAGTAGGCTCGATGGGTTTTGGCTTCTCTGTGAAGCTAGCTTCTACCAGGAAGTCTGCTAGGGCCTGACCCTTGATGGTTTGACGAGGGCAAAAGGAGATGTCATGCTCGCCCAATTCAATTGCCCACTTCGCAATTCTCCTCGAAGCTTCTGGTTTTGTCAACACTTGCCGAAGTGGATAATCGGTGAGGACTCGTATAGGATGTGCGTGGAAATAGGGACGTAGTCTCCTTTTAGCATTCACTAACGCCAAAGCGAGCTTCTCTAGGGGTTGATATCTCGTTTCTGGCCCTTTAAGTGCTCGGCTGATGAAATACACCGGGAGTTGACGACGTCCGTCCTCTCGTACCAAAACGGCACTTATGGTTTCATCCGAAGCCGCGAGGTATAGGGGGAGGACTTCTCCTTCTCTCGGGACAGATAGAGTGGGGAGTTTGGCAATGTAGTTTTTGAGATCTTCAAATGCCAGCTTATGCTTATCACCCCACTGGAACTCCGGAGCCTTTTTGAGAATTTTGAAAAAGGGGAGTTACTTATCTGCGGCTTTTGAAAGGAAACGGCTCAGCGCAGCTATGCAGCCCGTCAATTTGTGTACGTCGTGGATTGTCTTTGGCACCTTCATCTCCAGAACGGTTTGAACCTTGGACGGATTGACTTTTAATCCTTCTTGTGAAACCCAACACCCCAAAAATTTTCCAGACCGAACTGCGAATGTACACTTTTAGGGGTTTAGCTTTAGATTCACTTTACGAAGTAAGCTGAGGACGATCCGGAGGTCGGCAACACATGCGACCTTCTCCTTACTTTTGACAACGATGTCATCTACGTACACCTCCACATTCTGACCAATGTAGGGCTGAAATATCTTGTCCACCATTCTTTGATAGGTGGCTCCTGCATTCTTGAGTCCGAATGGCATCTTCTTATATGAAAAGACGTCGAAGTCCGTGATGAAGTCTGTTTTGGATGCGTCTTCGTCACTCATCAAGACATGGTGATATCCCTTGTATAGATCCAAAAAGCTGAAGACTTCGTATCCAACCAAAGCGTAACTTTTTTGTCAATATTGGGAAGGGGGTAGCAATCCTTTGGGCAATGTTTGTTGAGATCGGTGTAATCGATGCACATTCGCCATCCTCATCCTCCCTTCTTAACCATCACCGGGTTGTCTATCCAGGTCGGATACTTGACTTCGAACAATATGCCTGCTTTTAAGAGCTGGTGCACTTCGTCGTATACGACCTGGTTCTGCTCTGCCGCAAAGATCCGCTGTTTTTGCCGAACTGGTTTGATACTTGGATCAATGTTGAGTCGGTGAGTAATAATATTTGGTGAGACCCCGGTCATGTCGAGGGGTGACCAGGCAAAGACGTCTCTGAATTCCCTTAGGAGTTGGATGATCTGATTTCTCAGTTGAGGTACTTCGGTAGAACCTACTTTAACGACCTTGAGAGGATCATCCTCGTACAGCGTGACCTCCTCTGCCGAGCTGTCGAGAGTGGACGAGGTCCTTCCCAGTTCCAACTCCTTGGGTTTCTGTAATTGCTACGCCTGTGGGTGCTGGGCCGAAGTCCCCGCACCTCTTAGGACGACCTGCATGCATTCTTTTGCTTGTTTCTAATCTCCTCGGATCACAGCTACCCCTCCTTTTGTGGGGATCTTCATTGTTAGATGGTATGTTGAACACACCGCCCTCACTGCATTTAACAAGTCTCGCCCCAGTATAATGTTATATGGTGAGTGGGAGTTTACCACGAAGAACTGTATCACTTTGGTGGAGCTTGTCGGCGCTTTTCCCACCGTGACAGGTAGTTCGATGATTCCCTCCGGGCGCGTTTCTTCTTGTACGAAGCTCCGAAGTGGTAGTGGTGTCAGCGTGAGGCGCGCCTCCTCAATTCCCAATTTGTCGAAGCATTCTTTGAAGAGGATGCTTACCGACGCACCACTGTCGACGTATACGTGCCGAACTAGCTTGTTGGAGACCACTGCTTGTATCACCATGGAGTCCTGGTGAGGTACTACGGCTGGTACAGGGTCGTCCTCAGAAAAGGTGATGGCCTCGTCCTTCTTTAATCTCTTGTTCATAGGTTCGCTGGTTTGTAGACTTCGGGGCCTCGGCTTTTAATGAGGACTTTGTAGTGCCGCGTGGGAGCCCCGTTATGGTTGTTATGACTCCATCGTACTGAGGCTCGTCATCACCTTCTTCATCGGTGTCGTGCTTCACTTTCTTGTGAGGGCTATAGTTTTCCTTTCCTTCACTTGCTTCCGCTTTTCTGACCTCGTTGGGGGGCCTCGTACTGACCAGTTCGTTGGCCATGAATTTGATATTTCTTGAGGACCCCGTCCTGTACCAACTTCTCGATGCCTGTCATGAGATCCCTGAACGCCTCTGTGTCGTGTCCATGATCCTCGTGAAAGGAGAAATACTTGTCTTTGGATCGGCGTTTCGCTCCTCCTAACATGGGCCGAGGCTTTTCGAACATGTTCATATGGAGCTCATAGATCTCCGCCCTAGATTTCGTCAAGGGTGTATACTGAGGCCATTCCGAGTTATGACGAGGCCTGAGCCTAGACTCTATTGGGCCACGTTGAATTCTTTCCAAGGCACTTCGTCGACCTGGGCCTCGATCTCCTCGACCATCCTCTTTCCTCTTCTTGTCAGAGGGCTCAATCTTTTTCGCTTCGCGCTTTTTCCTATCTGCTTCGTCCGCTTTGGCGAACCGGTCTGCTATTTGCCACAGCTCTGACGCAGTACGAGGCTCGTACTTGACGATCTCCTTATATAGGGCCCCAGGCAAGATGCCGTTTTGGAAAACCAAAATAATGAGGAGGTCGATTACGTCTTCGACTTTTAGGCATTCCTTGTTGAACCTGGTCATGAGGTCGCTGATGGACTCACCTCGGTCTTGTCTCACGGTGAGGAGATGAGCCAATGTGGTCTTGGACTCGGCTTTCTGGAAGAACCTTCGATGAAAGGCCTCCATTAGATCTCGGTAAGATCCAATACTACCGATAGGTAAACTGTCAAACCACCGACGGGCATTGTCGATCAGTAACTCCGGGAACAGCTTGCACATGTGAATGGTGTTGAGACGCTGGTTGATCATGTTGTCTTGGAATTGAGAAAGGAAGTTTTTGGATCCCGCATCCGTCGTGAGGGCGATACTTGGCACCCGGTACTTGTCCGGGAGAGAGGTGTCGAGTATCTCATCGGAGAAAGGGGTAATGATCCTCCCGTATCCATCGAACCCTTTTCCGGAGATCGAGAGTGAGGTCGTCGGCCGGACTCGTTGTAATAGTGGGAGTCGACCTCGCGGTGATCACGACGACCTGTCCCACGCTGTTCATCCCTTACGTGGTTGGTTTGGAAACCAACTCGTGTAGGGATGTTATCCGCGACACGAGCGCTTATCATCCGGAGGCTGGGGGATTCACCTTGCTGTCCCGCCTCGTGCTTTGATGAGGCTTCGGCGTCCTTTTCTTCATGATGATGCCGACCTTGTTCTCGGCTGAGGTATTAGAGGAAGCTTTCCTTATTCTTTTCGAGGAATCCTTTAACCGCCTCGTCGAGATTCAACGGCGGTGCTTGGGGCTCCTCTATATGGCTGTTGCGACCTCCTTCACTTCGGTGATCTTCTTCTTCTCGTAGGATTGGGTGGCCTCGCCATCGAGACTTTGAGCGTGCTTCTTCGGGGTCGCCTCTAATTGGGCTTTACGGACCGAGTTCGGTGTGTCCTGCCACCGTCGTTGTTGCCCGTAGCAGCCCTGGATGTAATGCTTCTCGTATTCATCGCCGTTCTGATTATTACCCGAGAAAAAGATCGGAAACACAAAATTTCAGTTCCCACAGACGGCGCCAGTGATCGACCTTAATTTCGTTAGGGAAATAAATGCGCAATGAACACGAGGGATTAACGTGGTTCGATCTTTGAATTAGATCTACGTCCACGGAGCAAAAGAGTATATGTGTATTGAGTGTGTAAGAAGCGATTACAAAGAGTGTAGATGTCCTTTTCCGTCTAATCTAGCCTCTATTTATACACAATGATATTGAGTTCGACTCTAATACAAAGTCTTCTCTTATAAGGATTCTTTTAAATATGCATCCAGGATTTCTTTAGATATCCGAATCTTCTACGTCTCCACTTGCGAGATTTAAGTTGTAGTTGGTTTAGGAGTCTCCTTGGGCCGAACTCACCTTGGCCGAGCTTACTGTTGGGGCCTAGTAGTTGGACCGTATCCTATCACATAGTATTCTTGATCCAATTTAAAACATCAGCTCATCAAACAGCTCAGACATACGGTATCTTATAAGACATTAATGGTGTTCGAATTATAAATCGAGATCAAGAAAATAGTTAATTAGGGTTAGATGGTGTAAATGAAAGTGGGGTGAGGGGGTGAGATTTGGGATGATGTAATTGAGAGGTAAGCTCGATAACGTTATAAAGGCTGAAGTCCTATTTTCTATCTTCCATCCTGCCATGAAATTAATTATTTGGTCTGCACATCAACATGCACACTTTATTATCAGTGCACCCCTCATCAATTTACAAACTCACAAACGCCAAGCAATTTTACACGCACTAGCACACGCATGTATAACGTACATATACAACCTAGACAGCCAACAACCAATATTAAAGATTATATCCTGCCATTTTTTAATTTTGGGTTGCATCGAATGATGATGATGATGATGATGATGATTATTATTATTATTATGGTGTTGTGTTTTTACCCCTTATGGTTAATTTAGAGAAATAAATTACCAAATCTCAATTAATGTCATCTGTTATATACTAAACTTACTTTTCTTTTTCTTTTTTTAGTTCGGTCTCAAAATAAATAACAATCAAAGCTCGTGAGTCGCGAATCACATTGAAAAAGTTAAAGAAATCATATTTTAATTGAAATTCAGTCCGATGTTCTTGATTTTTCTTTTCATATTATAGCTTATTTATACATAAACTTCAATAATATAATTGACAGGGAAAGACATATACTGACTTTGAAGTGAAAAAAATATAATTACCAACTTAAAAACTTAAGTTCAACCTAGTTTTACTAAAATACCCTTACTAATAGTTTCATCTTCGCCAATTAATCTCCCCATAAAACTCAGACGTACGGGTGATTCTACACGACGGTGTTGCGCCACCATACGTGCACTGTTTTGGAGTAGAGTTTATGTACATGGAGCAAGACAGTGGTCGTGTTGTCGTGCACGACATGAAGCCAATGCACGATAATGGTGCACCTCACATCGTGGCTGTATCAAGTAAGGAGCATTACAACAAATATGATATTGGTATGATTTTCCAAGAATTGTAAACTTAAAAAATATCATTATTTAAAATTTTGATATTTTGTGATGGGCAATTATTATGCACATCATAATCATTTTTGTGATGAGCAATTATTATGCACATCACAAAAATAAAAGCACGTTATAAAATTTAGTAACATTGTCGGAGCAAGAAAAATTATCTGGAGGGGCCAATTAATAATATTATAAAACCAATAAGAAGAACTTTAAAATAAATTTATATATTGAAATTAAATTTAATGTAGTCATAATATTTTTTATTATGACACAAAAATAAAAAAGATCAATGTGTCTTAATATTTGATGTTATAGGTTACAAATTAATAAAAAGTTATGGTTTGTTAAATCAAATTATTAATCCATAATGGACTCTAAATCTAAATTCCATCAGAAAAAAAAACTATATAAACTAAAAAAAATTGCAAAAAGTAATATATTCGGAATTTAAAATTTCTAAAATCTAACAAATATGATAGAGGAATAAGAAAAATAAAAGACTCATTGTTTTGTTTTACCATCCAAGAACTCTCGCTCAACATAATAATAATATATTTTTATTTTTTTAATAAATATAATTACATATATATACCTATTTTTTTTAAATCTAGCCCACCTCCATCTATCTATCGCTGCATCTGAAGTGTATCGATTTTTGTAAGTAACAAATTGATCTATATTTTTATGTGTAACAAAAGTATAAATACATATGAGAATGTAACTAAATTTTGTTAAACGTAATTAAATAAGAGAAATTTTATGACACTTTTCTTGATGTCACTGAAATTATATCAATGTTAGATAACTTTGTTGTAGTAAAGGAATAAAGAAAACTGGGAGTTTTGTGATGGTGTGTGCGAAGGACATGACTGACGCTTTGCTCAAGCAAAGAAGAATATGGAAGGTGATGGTGGGCTATGCTATGCATCTACTCTAGCGAGGTTTTGCACCATCTAAGTGGAGGAAAATGAGTCAACATGAAATTAGCTCAATTAGTTAAAAACTAGTAAATTTGATAATAGGAGAATGAAATGAAAAAGGTTGGGACGCAGAAGTTGTTGGCGGGGGCTACAATTTTAAATTTTAAATTCAATATTTTGATAATCTCTTCTATGATTTAATTTGATGATGAGAGCTTGTCTTCAGTAACTTATATAAAATACTAATAATTTGATAATTTTTATTGGTGGGAGCTCGATCCTCATTGGCTCAGCCTGTCGAGTGGGAAGGTTGTGGGATGGGGGCACTAGTAGGGTGGGTGGGGGGTTGGTTGGGATTACGGTTTTTCATATTTTATTTATTGTTTAGGGTGGGTGGGGGTTGGTTGGGATTACGGTTTTTCATATTTTATTTATTGTTTTACATATTATTTTATTTTATTAAGAACATGGTTTATATATTTTAAAGTTTGTGAATGTTTTTTATCGTGTTCTAAAAACACAAATGTACAGTTTGTACTATCATAAAAATATTTCATTCGTCTATTAAATATGTTCATTTTAATTTCTTTTTTCTCCATTCACAATGACATATATACTATTAGGGGTGTCTAAACGGTTTTCGGTTAGAACCGGAACCGAACCGAACGAAATCGATAAATTCGGTTAACCGAAAACCGATAAATTTGGTTATCGGTTCGGTTTCGGTTCCAGAGTTGAAAAAAAATTTAGTTATTGGTTAACCAATAACCGAATGGTTCGGAACCAAAAACCAATTTTTATTTTTAATTATTATTTTAATTATTAATTAATTAATTAAAAATTCTAAAAATAAATTTTTAATTATTACTTTATTACTTTATTAATTATTTGTTAATATTTTATTTATGTTTAATAAGTTTCAGTTTTTTAATTATTATTTAATTTATTTTATTATTAATTAATTTTATTTTAGTTTTTCGGTTAACTGAAAACCGAACCGTCGGAACCGATCGGTTTTCGGTTAACCGAAAATTTAAAACGGTTCGGTTTCGATTCCACTTTTTGAAAAAATTCGGTTCGAT
This sequence comes from Salvia rosmarinus, assembly GCA_036937905.1. Classification (NCBI taxonomy): domain Eukaryota; kingdom Viridiplantae; phylum Streptophyta; class Magnoliopsida; order Lamiales; family Lamiaceae; genus Salvia; species Salvia rosmarinus. Next base: position 52,518,003 of record CM072814.1, read on the forward strand.
TCGGTTAACCGAAACCGAACCGTTTAACAACCCTATATACTATCATATGTACTATCCTAATATCAAACCCACAAGAGATCAATAGCTCATAGCCTCCGTATAACTGGGAAAGAATTTGGTGGTTTTTCTCTTTATACAACTACATAATCATCAACAATAAACTTATACATACAATTAATGCCCAAACTAACAATAAGCTAATAAAACTTAATATTATAACCATGCCACAAAACAAACGTTTCTACCGGTGATGCACCAAATTATTAACTTAAAATCAATCTTGCGCACACAAAACCTTGTTACTCAAAAGTAAATACACAAGTGATCTCACTTTTGGCTATAACAGTTATTCCTAAAATTGTAGCTCTTTTTTTACCATATAATTTCACTATAACACTCCATCAACCATAATTTCACAATTGATCAACATAACTTATGGAAACGCAAAACATGAATGAAATTGAGTTAACCTCATGCTTAATATGTTTAGAAACTGGATAGCTTCGTTATATTTCCCTATTGTAATTTTACCAATATATTTGCAGCCCCATTGAGCTAATCATGATTTTCTATTGAGATCCATATTGCGCTTTCTTGAATAAGGATCAACATGGATGCTCATATAAATATTTTAACACGACAATAATGATCAATAAAATAATAAATCAGCTAAAGCGAGACTATCAGAGAAAATGAAGATGACTCTAATAATCGGACCGTCCCAGAGTTCCACACTATTCTCAACACCAAAGAATTTGGAGTTGTGTATTCGAACCATTGATGCAAATGAAATGCTTACATTCCTTTTTAACTATATAATCTACAATAGAAAGTTAGTAAAGCAAACGAGACTCTCTCATTAAAAGCTCACATTTAATACTTATATTTTAAATAGATACTCCCACGTCCATGATACATGGACTTAGTTTTTAAAGGCACGAGTTTTAATAAATGCAATTAGTGTAAAGTGAGTGGAGAATGTGACTCAAGTAATAAAATATGTTATGTGAGTAGAAAATGTGGGCCATGCGTGGTTTTTTTATAAATAAGTGGTTGAGTATGGATAAAAGTGTTAACTTTTGGATGTGGTCCATGTCTATAAAGAAAAGTGAAAGAATTTTATGAATGTACCGAAATAAAATTAAATGAACAAATATGATGGATGGAGGGAGTATAATTTACTGGCAAGCTTAACATATTAAGTCGAGTCCACACACAGAACTTTGATCTTTATCCATGTATATGGGAGATGTTTTAGTGAAATATCCATTGAAGAATCATTATATATTATATCCCATCATCAATTTGTATTCGTGTCAAAAGCATATCGATCTATCTATTAATCAATAAGCGTCCATGACCAATCAATCAATGTTTTGATGGAACATGAAAATACATTTTAATACATCAACAAATAAACGTATAGAGATTGCAGAATAGATAATTCTATAAAGAAATAAAAGCGAGCACAATAGAAGAAGAATTGTTAGAAGAGTTTTCGCTTCACTATAATTGCTCGCAAACGTCTGTAATTCGCATGTTTGAAGGAGTCATGCTGGATTGTTAGAAGAGCACGATAATGATGAATTCCATGAGGATTAACATGGCCGTCGTTTATCTAAAGAGATCGGAAAATATCATTATTCTAAAGATGCTGCTTCTGCATGATTTAGATGTAGAATTAATAGATAGTAGGTTGATGGAAGGGGAGACGAGGCCACATTATGTGCAGAATATGCGTAGTTAAACGATGATTATTGGAATTATAAAAGGAATTATGCGATAATTAAGGAGGATTATTATGGGCTGATCGTGATTGACGATATATAGGAGGATAATATTGGATTTATAAATTGGAATAAGATAATTAAAGGCTAATCAGTGACTGATGATAAGAAGATAATTATTTGATTTGAAAAAGGATTAGACATGCAAGGGCTTTCCGAACCGCCGGTTCGGCCCTAGGCCCGGCCCTAGAGTCAACGGTTCGAGCCCGGACCGGCGATCAACGGGCCTGAACCGGAACCGGGAGCTAGGGCCTAGGGCCGGGCTCGGTTCGTGCTAAGAGAGGCCCGGAACCGGCGGTTAACCGCCGGTCCGAACCGACGGGCCTAGGACCGAACCGTCGGTCCTCCTTGGAGCCGTTGGAACCGGCGGGCCTAGGGCCGAACCGCCGGGCCTTTAGAGCCGTTGGAACCGGCGGGCCTAGGGCCGAACCGCCGGGCCTCCAACGGCCATAAACAGCTATATTCCAATTTTCACCCCAAAATGCACTCCTATAAATATATCCTCATCCTAACTCTATCCTCACTTCAATCTCTCATTTCTCAACCTTAATTCACTCATTTACATCCAATTTTCAAGCTTTCAAGCTCCCATTCTCACTCTCAAACTCAATCTTATTCTCAAGCTCTCAATCTCTCATTCTTATTCTAAACTCTCAAACTTTCTCACTTCATCATGTCTTTCTTTAAACAATCAAACAAGGGAAAGGGAAAGGCCGTCGATGAAGGAGCTCAAAGTGAGGGAGGAGACTATCCAACTCAACGTTCACGAAGGGCCTTAGCGGCGGAGGAAATCTCAAGTCAAGTTGCCGAAGGGTTACAAGCCGAAGAAGATGCTCGATTTTATGAAATGGTGAATCAAATGGAAAGTGTTTTGCATGTTTTTGTTTTGTTTTTCCTTGTTTTGTTGTCGACGATTTGATTCCATTTTGGTTTTTTTTGAACATCTTTTTATTGGAATTATGATCGTTTTGGTTTTATGCAGGGAAGGATCGTGTTGAAAGCTTTTTGAGCCTTAAGCGCACCCAGGCGCCGGACTCGGCGTAGCCGGCGCTGGGTGCGCGTTGCCTCGCAGGAGCGCGCTTGAGAAGGCCGCGTCCGCGCTCCCTCGTCCGACGCTGGAGCTTCGTTCATAGCACCGCGCCCGGCGTTTCCCTCGTCCGCTGGGAGCCTTCGTCCCGCAAGCGCCCGCGTCGGCGCTTTCACGCCCGACGCCGGGCGCCTCGTCCACGAGTGCCGCGTCCGAGTTTCCACGCGCGTCCGCGCGGGCGTCTATCGACTCGTCCAGAGTCATCGAGTTCGCGCCTCATATCCGCCCGGTCTTTGCGCGAAGAGTCGAACTGCGTCGGAGAGTCATCGCGTCCCGCGCGTTGCGTCCGTGCCGCTTCCGTTCAAAGCAATGATCGTCCGCGCCGTCTTTGAGTCCGTGTTTGGCGAGGCACTTCTCGCGTCGTTTTTAAGCGCGCGCATCCGGCGCTTGGGGCGAGTCCGGCGCTGCGCGTTAATTTTTCGTGGGCTATATATACGTTGTTGAAAAACGCGAAAACCTACCTTGATTTTGATATTTTCCGTCTTTTTGTTTCTGCAAGTTTCGAGACGAGAACTTCCTCTCTAGTTCTTAGTTCAGAATTTATTCCTTCTCTTATCTTTTGAAATTGTGATTCAAGAATTATCGTGAGGATATTGGATTCATATTCTGAAGTTTGATTATCAATTCCATCGTTTGTTTTGTTAGTAAGTTTCTTTTATTGCTTTATTCCGTTTAATCTCTGCGTATTTGATTGTTATTGATTTCTATGTTGGTTATGATTAGTATTGATATTCGTCTAAGTAATCTTGTCTTCCGTTTAATCTTTTCATTCATGTCAGGGTTTATAATTTCGTTCCATGTTCTTCGATTTAGGGTTTAATTCTTGCCTAGGTAATTTATCGGTGACTTACGATGATTTTGTCAATTTCCGCCTAGTTAATTCGTCTTTCTTTTGTTTAATAATTTCTTGCCTAGGTAATCTATCAACCCCCTTTGATATTAGAGTGTTTAGGAATTTTATTGTTTTATCAAAGGTTACAATATTATTCTACGAATTATATCGCGATCGTATGCTTATGTGTTTACATTATCGTTTGAGATATGTCTCTTACGTCGATTATCAATATGCTGCACAAAATCCGTTATCCGGTCCAATTTCGCCAGTGGAAGCGAAACATGGAATATGTTCTTATCATTTGAAGAACACATGTTTGTCCTCGCTCTCCTAAACCCGATGCCGCTTGCGCGCGTCGACTAATGAAGCGGCGGTCGGCGGACTTTGGAATAAGTCAAACAATATGGCTAAATGCTATATGATGACTCACGATGTCAAAGGCTTGCATTTCTGACATCGATCGATGGTGAAGCGGCCCGATATTTGGTCGAGTCTCGAGTAAGTTTGGGCGGTCGGATCGGACGATCGACTACACAATGAGAGAAATCTTGGCGTGTAAGATGGAAGAAGGAAGTTCGGTCCATGAACATGTCTCCCATGACTCGTCTCATGGATAGTCTTGATCGGTTGGGAGGAGGTATTGTGGCTTGACCGTCGATATCGTATCAATACTGCCTTAAGTCTTTTGAGAACTTTCGCGTGAATCGATCATGAGCAGACGAGTTTACACTTAGTCGGTTGCTTAATGATCTCGTTCTTTGCGGAAGGTTATGGGAAAAGGAGCACATACTCTTGCTAGCATCTAAGGGCCCAAAATTTTCGTTGCAAAATGGAAATAGAAAAGGGGTACCAAAGGTGGTAAAGCGAGGAAATAGTGGGAGTAATGGGAGCAGAACATGGTTGCCAGGAGGCAGAAGAAGCCGAAGGAGGAAGGCGGGTGCTTCGTCTGCGGTAGGCGGGCATTGGAGGCCAGTGCCCTATGCTCGAAGCTCGAGTGCGTTTGCTTTAATGTGAAACATGTTTAGCGACTTGTTCTACCGTTTCTTGGGTAGTAGATCTGGTATGGCCATCATGTTTGTTACACTTGCGAGGGTTCTGCGGACAGAGGAGGCTGTTTGATGGCGAGATAACGATCTCCATGAACGGCCAGTTGAGTTATTGCGGTTGGAGATGTTTCTTTATGTTTTGGACAACGAGTTTTAGTTTTGAAAGACATTTTATATGTGCGGATTTTCGTTGGAACCTTGTTACTGTTTGAGTATTTACTCATGGATATTACTGTATTTTTGATAGTGGTGTTTCTATCATAAAAATGGCGAAGTTATACGTGTTGGCACCTTATATAATTAAGCTTTATACTATTTACGCAAAACCTGATACCTATAACTATGTTGCATCTTTCATCAAACCTAAAAAGTTTTCTTGTAGATGACTCTACTTTTCTTTGGCATCTTAGATTAGGTCACATCAATCTAAATAGGATCAGGCGGCTAAGAATGGGCGTTGGGTAATCTCACGGTTACTCAGGTTCCCGGTCTGCGAATCTGTATAGAAGGTAGATGTCGACCGGACCCTTGGCGAAGGGTTATTAAGCCACATAAGGATATGGGGCGATCCGGCTGCGTCTTTGAACAAGAAGGGCGACAAGTTGGAGCTAGATCAGAGCCTTGAAATTTGTTTATTGGCTATCTAGAGGGCGAAAGGTGGTTTATTCTATAGTCTAAGGATCGAGAAGGTCATTATTAGCACTAATGCTCGATTCTTGAAGGGACTACATGAAAAATCATAAGTCAAAGTTGAAATCATTCTTGAAAATTAGAAGATGATCGTACTCCACCGGAATTAGGCGAAGATGCGAGATGTCGAGTGCAGTGGGAGGATCGACACGGATACTTGAAATTGAAGTGGGTGGAGTTCAGCGGAGATACCGACCGTGCAGAGTGGTACCTACACAATGAGTTGTGAGTTAGAGAACCACAAGTGTCTGCTTTTACGTTGCCATTGTGCTGTAGAACCTCGTCGTGAGTGGGAGGGTTGTTCGTCGACCCGGCGATTTATGTTAGTGGGTGAATCTTGGTTTGGTCGGTGAACGAACATGCGATAATCGACCCATGGACATACAGGGAGGCGTCTGAATATTGATGCAATCATGGCACCGTATGGACTTAGAAATGGGTCCATGTGACTATGGATGTATATGAAAGACACCTCTACCGGATGGCGAGGAAGCCGTGGGTAGTAAGTGGATATCTGAGAGGAAGAGATTCCGATGGAGAGGTTTCGACTTTTAAAGCCGGGGCTTTGGCGAAAAGGGTACTTTCAGTTGAGGGCATCGATTTCGATGAGACACACTTTTAGCATGTGATGCTCAGTCCATCGAAATTCTTCTATGTGACCCACTTGAACAGAGAGGTTTGGCAAATGGATGTTAAAACAGCTTTTCTAAGCGGTTACCTTGAGGAAGGTAGAGACATCTATGTCGACCACAGAAGGTTATGTGGTAAAGGGTGAAGAGCATCTAGTATGGAAGCTTAAAGTCCATTTATGGACTTAAGCGAACCTCCGATCATGGAACTTACGGCTTTGGCGGTGGTAAAGTCCATGGATTTACCAGGTTGCTTGAGAGTTGTGTGTATCGGTTAGATGTCAACAGTGATGTGGTATTCTTGCACTTTATGTAGATGACATCCTTCTAGTTGGCAACAACGTGAAATTTGTTATCGGGCGTAAAGTTGGCTATCGATCGGTTTCAAATGAAAGACTTAGGAGATCGGCGTACATTCTTGGGATCAAGGTTTACGAGATCGCGAAGAAAATATTGAGCTTATCTCGGGCGTCTTACATTAATCTTTATTACTCGTTTTAGTATGCGAACCGCCCGAAAGGATTGCTACCTTTCGGACATGGCGTTCGCTATCTTCGCCTTCCGCCGTAGGAAGTCTCATGTGCGCAATGCTATATGCGAGGCCCGATATACGCTATCACGGTAGGCATAGTAGCTGAATATCGATCTAACCAGGACAAGCTCATTGGACTGCGATGGCATATACTCAAGTACACGAAAAGGACTCGAGATTATAGGCTGGTTACCATGCGAGATAGTCAATGCCTTTGGGTTATCTGACTCGGTTCCAAGTGACCGTGATGAGAAAAAGTCGACCTCGGGCTATGTGTTTACCTTGGGAGGTGGAGCCGTATCTGGCGGAGTGCAAAGCGGCGATGCGTGCGGACTCTACCATGGAAGCGAATATGTAGCAGCCGGAGGAGGCTAAGGAGGCTGTATGGTTCGAGAACTACCTCATGGATCTAGATGTGGTACTGGTTTGCCCAAGTATCATAGTTCTTGTGATAACTTTCGGTGCGATGTGGCAAACTCGAAGGAACCACGGACCCAAGCGACCAAACACATAGAGAAAGTACCAGTATCATCACAATCGTTAGAGCGAGGTGGCGTCTTGATTGAGAAGATTGATCTGACGGAAAATCTAGCGGATCCATTCACGAAGAGCGCGCATAAAAGTCTACGATGAACACGTTAGAGGACTTGGATTGCGCTTGATGGCACCACTTAGAAGGAAAATTTTGAATAAGTTGATGGTTGTTTGTAATAGCTTAGAGACACATTGTATACTAAAAGTTTGCTTTAGTATAAGTGGGAGATTGTTATGTATCTTGGCGGTTGGTTGAGCTTGTACAATGTTTCCTGATATATTACAATCTCTATCTGAATTGAATACTTGATTGCATATATCGTGTCCCTTATCTCGTATATGAGTTAGATCATACGATGTGTAGAAGATCACGCAAGTATATGATTGGTCGAGCTTAATGAGATATAAAAAGTTTCACGGGTGAGACGACTTCGAGTTGTGGGTTTGAAGCTGCGATATAGATAAGAAGTGACTTGACTTGGTTGCTTGTCTATCTTTGATGCGTCTAATTGAAGGATCACGGTGAGATGAGTTCTTCTTTACGACCGTCGTGAAGAACGAGATCTCGGTGACTTCGATGATCTAAACCTCGATAAGGTATTAGGTGAGTATGAGTTCTTCGTCACTTTGACTTGTTATGGGTGAGGTTATATGTTCTAACCAATTCTCGCATCTTGGGTGGTGGCGATCTTGTATGTCGCGCTAGTTATCAAGTCACGTATCCGTTTAGGATGATGGCGTCCCTTAAGGAGCTCAAAGGTTTATTGTACTAAACCTGCGGGTTGAGTTAGCTCGAAGTACAATAATAAGGTTGAGTGGTACTACTTAAGAAATGAAGTTTTCGTTTTTCGATTGCTATAAATGATTAATGGACGTTCGATATCTTAAATACGAGTTTGTAATGTCTAAGTACTCAACGTTAATAAAGGGGTAAGTCGACATTCTTTCTCTAGTGGCATGATCGAATGTTTATAAATTAATTTATGTTACAGGTGAACATAAGATAATTAATTTATTTGAGGCCAATCTTTATTCCTTGCATTTGATCCACTGGGCTGGCCCATCGGGCCCGTAACCTTGGTTCGCGTGGCAACTTAGTAACGCATGTTAAGTTTTCTGGAGAGACTACTAGGGTTAGCTTTCCTACTATAACACCTCATTCGATTGTGAGTCAATTAAGAGTACACTTTTGATTGAAACAAATTTTGGCGCGTTCTTGGGAAGACTTTAGGTGTATTGTTTGTGTTGTTTGTTTTCTGTGTTTCTTTTCTTTCTGTTTCGTTATTTTCTCCCCCTGGTGCGTGTGATCTTGTTTTTGTTGTTGGTGTTTGTTAATGCAGGGTTATCAACAGTACGAATATGGTCAAGCAGGTTGGGGGAGGAAAGTTCGTTGTATTGGGCAAATTCTTCTCCCGAAGAAGGAGCCCAATTTGATTTTGCTGAGGAATACCCGTTAGGCTTCGAGCATCAAGCCTACGATCCCTACCCTGAGCAACAAGCCTATAATCCATATTGGGATCAACCACCTCCACCGTACTATGAGGATCAAGCCTCCAATCCCTACTGGGAACAACCGCCTCCGCAGCAATATGAGGATCAATCCTACAATGCCTACTGGGAGCAACCACATCCTCCACCTCAATATGAGTACCCACAACAACCACCTCCACCTCAAGACTCATATCCACAACGGCCGCCTCCGCTTCCGCATAAAGTGCCCACAAGCCGTATCCACCTCAGAGGCGGCTTGGGAGGATGAGTTAACTCAAAAGAGGCTGTCCATTCAAAAACGGATGCTTTAGTCAAAGTTTGGATCTTGCAAGAACGCTCGACTTTGCGTTTGGAGACGCATAAATGGGATATGTCCGAGCCGCTTGATGAGCTATTGCACAAGGAGGAACTTCGGATCAATCCAATCAAGTCCAGCAATCCTTTGTTCTAGAAAGTGACCCAAGTATTGAGAATTGGGTGGAAGAGACATCAGATGAGCCGACTTTCCCACACCAACCCGATCAAGCTCCGACGGTCACTACTCTTGAAAGTGACCCAATTATTGAAGATGTGGTGGGAGAGCCACCTGAAGAGCCGCTGCAGCCAGAGGAGGTGGAAATGGTGGAAAAATGGGCACGTGAGGATGAGGAGCAAAATCAGAGCCACAAGGAAGTTGACACCAGGGCGGCTGACGAGGAAGAGTGGGCATGTGAAGTTGCAAACATGCCAAAGCCCACTCGGGAAGTGATAGCACTACCTCAACAATTGGAGTACGGGATCCCAGAGGAGGACAAATCGAGGACAAAGGTTGAGGTAACATCAATTATTTGTCAACATCCTAATTCACCAAAGTACTGTACTTTGGGAATTGAAAGTATTTATTTTATTTTGGAGAATAGGATGTTCGACTTGAGCATAAATTGTGCATCACTTGTCTTCTTTAATGTCCTCTGTTCTTATATGGTTACTACTGATGCTCTGGTCGAGATGGTATTCCTGCAGGTGAAGGACTATGGATAGTCCGTTGTTGTCTGGTTTACGTCGTGCTCACGACGTTAAACTGAGTACTTCGTGGGAGTTACCCATGGTTTTTTTTTTTCTTTCTTTCTCTTTTTGCTTGTTTTGTTGTTCTTTGATCTGTTTGTTATCTTTGTGTTAGTCTTGTTTGAATTTGGGAAGGAAGGTTTTGCATTTTTTGATCAGCGGTGAGATGAAGTGGGATGCTCCAACTCTACATCGCACATTAAATGCCGATTATCGTGGAAGTATCATCCTCTATGGTTATTTTGAGCTTTTAATGTTTTGAGCACCGGGGGCGATGCTCGATTTAAAATGTGGGGATGTTTACTCGGTTTGTGTGCGTTTCTTATATATTTTCGTATGCTTAATGATGTGCCCTTATGCTTATTTTGATTGTTTGGACTTAAGCTTTGTCTATGCGAGTAAGTTAGGATCTTGATTTGTCTGTTGAACTATGTGGTATTGGTCATCCGATTTTGAATTTTGAAACTTTTGGTGATATATGATTTGAGTATAATGTGAATTCGACGAGACTATGATTGATAGAAATTGAATAGGGAAATTGATGTGATTTGTCCGGCTAATGTTAGGGGTAGTGTTAACATTGTGGTTGCCTATATACTTGTTTCATTTTATTTATATAAAAAAAAAATGTGAAAAAGAAGAAGAAAATGAGGAGAATGAAAGCTCCAGTATCTTGTTGAGATTGTTGAAATGGAGGATGAGATTATGTCCCTCTTTCTCGTAATTTGAGAAATGGACATGGGAAACCACGTTAGGAGACTCGAGTTCATCGAGAGTGCACCTTTCGAATATTATTCCAAAATCTGTTAAAACATTCTTTATGCTTTATAAAAGAAACTTGTTGCTAAAGGTGACCACATTAGTTAGTTCACCCCTAACGGAGAGTTGGGTCTGAGCAGAGATTACCTTTTTATTTATTGAAAATCAATTGCCGTTCTTGATTTATTTCACATTATCTTTGAATTCGTAAACACCAAGTGTGGGGGAAATGCAATAAGGTTTGATTGATTAGAATAAGGGTAAAGTTGCATGAGTTATCTTTCGACTCTTATTAGTATAGACTTTGCTTGAGGACAAACAAATGGATAAGTGTGGGGGAGTTGTTTGGTATGATTTTGTGATGATTCTTGGTATTGTTTTACATGTCATTTTCTATGGTTTGTCCTATTTATGCCATTGGTTCGATTAATATTTATCGATTCGGACTTACTTCGTTCGTCTCGATGTTTTGTAGGAAAACGGCAGAAAATAGGATGAATTGGATCTGTCAAGGATCAGATATAATTGAAGAGCATCTCGACAGGAGTTCATAGGTGAAAGCGGATCGAAAATCGGAGTTCAAACGAGGAAGAACGGAACGAAACGTTGAAGTCGCGCATGAGCGCCCGAGCGCCCGCGAGCCAGCACCCGTCCGCGCAACAAACGCCGCACGCCCGCACGATGCCCCAACGCGCGCGCTCGATCGGCGCAGGGATCGAGCGCGGGTTCACCAATTTCGAACGCGCGCTCGTTGCCAACCGGCGTTCGCCCGGAATTGCCTCCCGCCGCAGGCGCGCGCGCCGCCACCGGCATCCCGCCATCGCCAGCGCCCATTTCGCGCTTCGCCCAGTGCCTTGCGCCGCGCCGCTTCGCTCCGTCCGCGCGGGCCGCCCATCGCCAGCGCCGCGCCCGCCGCCAGCCGCTCGCCCAGCGCGCCGCCGCGCCGCCATCGCGTTCTCCATCACCCCGCGCTCGTTGGCCTCCAACCGGCGCTGCGCATGTCGCGTTCTCCATCTTCCTCGCGCGTTCTCCATGAACGCTCGCTCACCTTACTTCTTCAGCCGGTGCTCAACCCCAACCGACGCTCAAGTTGAAGGCATAACGTTTTCTGAACTTGCGCTCGTTATGAACCGGCGCTCACTTTTATTTAATATATAAATGCGCATTAGGTCAAGAAAGCAGTTCTTGAGTTTCTGGTTTTTCTCCACGCAGCCGTGGCGCAGCTCTCCATCAGGCTTCCTTCTGGATTTCTTCAGACAACAGTAAACATATAATAGTTAGTTTTAATTCATGTTCTCTTGTTCATCATTGAATATTCAGTTTATCATTTTATGTTCTTGGGATTTACCTATTCTTTCGGATCAATTTCATAGTATTTTTGTGTGATGGTATTGTTGGATTCAATTCATAGTGACAGTGGATTGGATTCTCATGTTCCGTTGATTTATATTACGTAATGATTTTTTCTTGTCCTTTGTTGTCGCGGCGGAGGTCGTTGAGGGTACCGCTGCGGAGGTCGGTAAAGTCTACCGCGGCGGCGGAGGCTGCCGCTGGTAAGGATCTTGTGGGTAAGACAAGCGTCGATATGGCTGCTGCGGATCGACATCTGCGACCATAAGCTTCTTTGCTTGACGGATACCTCTTGGGTGTGTCTTGTTGCGGTGGGTATTGCCTTGCGGGAGGCGTTGAGTGCGTGAGTTTGAACACGAACCACGACCTTGGCTGGTTCTTCCACCTTGAGTTGTATTCTTCTTGGTTTTGCTCATAGGTCGGCCTCGGCTCATAAGGTTGTCGAGGCTGAAAACCTTGCATAGCATAAGCCTCTACTCCGCCTTCATAGACGGGCGCTCCCATATTAGGACAAATATCCGCAGTATGTCCCATTTCCATGCAAATTCCACAAGGATGCATAGAGAATTCCTGTGGAGGTGCGCCGAACTCCTGCGAAGGAGCAGCGAACTCCTGGGGTGGTGAAGGGAACTCAGCCTGCTTCATCTTCATCTCGTTCATCTCTCTCATGAGCTGCGCCATCTGCCTCGTCAAATCTGATCCAGGCTCCAATGAGTTGACAGAAGATCGGTGCGTACTAGATGCTTTCTGGAGGGAATTGCTCGTCATGACGTCAAAGATTTCGTCAAGAGCCTCGGTTATGATATGAGCTATGTTGCCCCCTGCTGCGTCGTCAGCCTTTTCCTGATCGGATTTCAGGATCCCGTCATAAAAGAATTGGCACAAAAGAACCAACGGGAAGAAGTGATGTGGACATTGCCTTTGAAGCTCTTTGAATCTTTCTCTCGCTTCATGGAACGGCTCATCTAGATCCTGCTTGAATGTCATAATTTTTGATCGAAGATCCTTAGTCTTCTGCTGCGGATAGAACCTCAACATGAACTGCTCCACCACAGAGTTCCAATTTGTCAGAGAGTCGGCTGGAAAGCTCATAAGCCAAGATTTGGCTTTATCCTTCAAAGAATAGGAGAAACAGCGCATCTTCAACTGTTCTTCGTTCAGGCCCATCAGAGGGAATGACTGCACCACTTGATTATATTCTCTGATAAAACTCAGGGCATCCTCGTTTGCCATGCCATGAAAAGTGGGAATGAGGTTGAAGTGATTTGGCTTCAACTCATACCCACGTGCCGCGGGGCACAACACGATCGGATTAGTAGTCTCCCCTATCTTAGGGCGAAAGTAATCCCCCATCAGACGAGGGACAGCGTTCCCGTCATGATTGTTGTTCATACGGTCACCCATGATCCTTGGAGGGAATTCTTCAAACAAAAGATTGTCGACGGTAGTAAATCCCCTTTCAAATGTGAGAGAACTGTCCTCACAAAAGCTATCACAATCGGAGTGATCAAAGTCTGCCACACTAGGCAGTCGCGGTTTCCTCAACTTGCAAGTATACTTCAACGGGGATGCCAATCTAGGATTTAGGCTTCGGCGTCCCTGCATACACAACACTCAACAAACGAGATCAAACGTAACTACGGTACAAAATAAGAAAGGCAAGGAGAAGAATAAAAACGAAAAACATGCAACATTAATAAACGCCTAAAGTTTTCCCCGACAACGGCGCCAAAATTGATTGAGCTAAAAACACACTCAAATTACTCGCAATCGTACGAGGTAATCGTAGCGTGGTAAGTTAACACGAGTCGTCTCTCAAGGAAAACTTAATAGGGCGATTGTTCATGTCATACACAGAAAACGATAAAATCCTAAACATTCTAATACCAACGAGGGTTTGAACATGCAAGAATTGAAATACGGAGAATTAAACAGCATCCTAAGCTAGGGGTTGTCAATCCCGAGCTAAACTAATAAAGCGATAAATCTAAACCGGGGTTGTCAATCCCTAGTTGAACACGAAAGCGATAAATCAGCGGTAAATAAAAGCATATGCAATTCTATTATTCATAGGGTTTGTCAATCCCTAATCTAAATCTAATTGCACATAAACTATAACTATCAATCATCCAACAAGAACTTGAAATAATCGAAAGCAAGAAATCATAGCAATATAAATCAACGGAACAAGAAAACAATCCACTGTCACTATGGAATTGAATTCAACACTCTTAATTGACTCACAATCGAATGAGGTGTTATAGTAGGGAAAGCTAACCCTAGTCGTCTCTCCAGGAAAACTTAACAGGGCGTTACTAAGTTGCGACGCGAAAGCAATAAAATTCCTAAACACTCTAATATCAAAAGGAGGTTGATAGATTACCTCGGCAAGAAATTATTAAACAAAAGAAAGACGAATTAACTAGGCGAAAATTGACAAAACAGATAAATTACCTAGGCAAGAATTAAACCCTAAATCGAAGAACATGGAACCGAAATTATAAACCCTAGACATGAATGGAAAAGATTAAACGGAAGACAAGATTACTTAGACGAATATCAATACTAATCATAACCAACATAGAAATCAATAACAATCAAATACGCAGAGATTAAACGGAATAAAGCAATAAAAGAAACTTACTAACAAAACAAACGATGGAATTGATAATCAAACTTCAGAATATGAATCCAATATCCTCACGATAATTCTTGAATCACAATTTCAAAAGATAAGAGAAGGAATAAATTCTGAACTAAGAACTAGAGAGGAAGTTCTCGCTCTGAAACTTGCGAAACAAAAGACGGAAAATATCAAAATCAAGGTAGGTTTTCGCGTTTTTCAACAACGTATATATAGCCCACGAAAAATTAACGCGCAGCGCCGGACTCGCCCCAAGCGCCGGACGCGCGCGCTTAAAAACGACGCGAGAAGTGCCTCGCCCAGCGCCGGACTCAAAGACAGCGCCGGACGCATCATTGCTTTGAAACGGAAGCCAGCGCCGGACGCAACGAAGCGCCGGACGCGATGACTCTCTGGACGAGTTCTGACTCTTCGCGCAGCGCCGGACGGATATGAGGCGCCGGACTCGATGACTCTCTGGACGAGTCGTATAGGACGTCCAGCGCCGGACGCGTGGAAACTCCGGACGCGGGCACTCGCGGATGAGGGCGCCCAGCGCCGGACGTGGGAAACGCCGGACGTGGCGCTTGCGGGACGAAGGCTCCCAGCGCCGGACGAGGGGAAACGCCGGGCGCGGGTGCTTGGAACGAAGGCTCCAGCCGGACGACGAGGGAAGCCGGACGCGCCTTCTCAGCGCTCCTCTGAGCAACGCAAGCATCGGCGCCCGGCTACGCCGAGTCAAGCCTTTGGGTGCGTTTAAGGCTCAAAAGCTTTCAACACGATCCTTCCCTGCATAAAACCAAAACGATCATAATTCCAATAAAAAGATGTTAAAAAAAAACCAAAATGGAATCAAATCGTCGACAACAAAACAAGGAAAAACAAAACAAAAACATGCAAAACAACACCCCCACACTTAACTCTTTGCTTGTCCTCGAGCAAATTTTAGTTTCTTGAAAAGAATGGTACACATAGAATCAATACTTCAAATAGAATCAATCACATATTCACATCCCTTCAATGCATCTCAATAATACAATTCTCAATATAATGCTCCTTATTCATCAATCCAAACATGTGACTTATCATAGAATAGCTGTGCTTCGACTCAATATGATTTCAGAAATCAATATACAACTTATATGGTTCCCTTTCATGTAAGATATCCCAAATGACAAAAACAAATAAGAACTTGTGGAACTTAAAACCGATTATAGGACAATAATCGTTAGGTGTAACCTTCAAGTTGTATACTCGAGTATCCTAACGTAGATATCTATACCCATAGCATAGAGTCTCCATTCGAGAGACAACACAAGCAAGAGGGGTAGAGCCCCTTATTCGATTTTCAAGCCCACTTATGTCTTAACAACAAATTCCTTTTTCTTTGCTTTTTTTTTCTTTTTTTTTTTTGTCCCCTTTTTCTTGAAAGATCATACAAGAGACGGGTTCCATTTACGAAGCATATGACATCCGATCACACACCTTGTCTAAACACAGCTTTCTAATTATGTCCCATAGTTCAAATTGACACCTAAGTTTCATTAAACTAAAACCATATACCAAGATGCAAAGAAATTCGGATCAAAAGCAATTAATTCAACTTAAGGCATAATTCTTCATACACCATTGATTTCAAGAAGATAAAATCATCTCTAATCCAAACAAAAGTTAAGAAACGACAAAACACAACAAAGACGTAAACGCCAGAAACAAACAAAACAAACCAAGCAGAAAGAACCCCCCACACTTAAAAGCAAAAGGACCTCATTGCGAGATAAAATATTAGAAAGGCGGAGGAGACTTCCAAGGCGGCGAACGGGCGCAGCGGGAAGCAAAAAGACAAGACCTACAAAGCAGGAAGCAGAGAGAAGCAAAACAACGAAACAAGGAAAACAAGCGAAACACAAACAAAAGGAAAACATGAACGCCCAATAGTGAAGAATCACTATTGGTTAGAAAGCGGTGGTGGAGGAGGAGCGCCATGAAAGGTAGTCCATGCGTTCCACGGGCTCAAAGGCGGCCATGCGGCCGATTACGCTCAATCATCTGCCGGTTATCGTGTTCCGGTATTTGGTTACGCTCGTGCCACAATTGATTACATGCTGTCAAGACGTTGATTTTGCTGATCAAACCGAGAAGTTATGTCTTGGCGGAACTACGTCGATGGCGACTAATTCACTCCTAAACCGACCAAACTCCTCACGAAAAGAACTATACCGCCCGGCGTCGTATTCTTTGGGAAGGGAATTGCGGTGATTAGGATCGGTGTCGCTCACAAGGGCTCTGATCCCTCCTCGCATCCGCATCTTTGGTCACGGTCTTCATCGGATGGTGCGGTGGTATCATAGATGATCATATCACCCGTAGGTGCATGTGATGGTCCCCGCACTGCTTGCTGGGCGCCTCGACTTCTTGGGCTGCTTTGCGTCTTTAGCAAGTATATATCTTTTCACATAATTCCTCGATCTTTGAGGTACGAGTAGTCTCGTTGAAAGCAAAGGGCGCCTCATGACTCACTAAGATCAATCATCTTAGGTCGTATATGATCTTGGCCTGGAACTGGTCGTCCATCGTTATTTATGATCCCTAAGCTCACTGCCAGACCAGTAGGGATTTGGCATAGGGTTGGCCTACATTTCTTACGCCGCAGCAACAGTTTCCACGCGGTCCCCCGCAATCTCAGCAGATTCCTGCTGAGGATCCTCTCGGTGCCTACATCGCTAAGAACAATCAGAGGAATGAAATTACGGAGGCGACGATGAGGCGTCTTGAGGAAACTATGGGTCAGATTGCCACTTCTCTTAATGAGATGAGACAGCAGAGTGAAAAGAACAAGTTGCCCGAGCAAGCTCATCAAGCTCATGCCGTGACGGTGCTCCGAAGTGGAAAGGTTATCGATAACATGGTGACTATGCCGACTCGCACCTTCACCGCACCCATCGTCGTTGTTGAGCAACCTCATGTTGAAGAAGAGGTTCACGAGAAGAAAGATGAGAGTGAGTTGCACAAAGCCGCCAATCCGTATGTTCATGGGATAATCTTCAAAGACTTTGTTCAAGCCCCGGTCCCTTATCCCCATCGGTTGTGAATGCCAAGCGGGACCAACAGTTCGTGATTTCTACAAGTTCTTTGTCTCAAGTACCGTCAACCGCCTCTGTTTGGGCGTCATCCAAATTTGTCCCCGCCTATGTGAAATTCTTTAAGGAGCTCACCTCCAAGAAGAGGCTGGGAGACATTGCCAATGTGGTCGTCTCCGAGACGGCTAATTCAATCATGCAACTTCCCCTTCCACCCAAGCTTCGCGATCCAGGTAGCTTTATCATTAAGATTGCTATGGGGAATGGGAAAGAGGCCTTAGGTATGCTTGATTTGGGGGTGGGAATTAATTTAATGCCTTATTCTATCTTTCAAGAATTAGGTCTTAAGGAATTGAAACCCACTGGCATGACCCTTCAATTAGCTGATAGATCTATGAGATACCCCAAGGGGGTAGTGGAAAATGTTATGGTTAATGTGGGGGGTCTGATAATTTTGATGGATTTTGTGGTCTTGGAAGTTGGGGATGTACGGGAGGATGGTAGGTCTCACACTGTTCTCCTCGGTAGACCGTTTATGGCCACCACTAATACCATGATAGATGTTAAGAGTGGTCTTATTAAGATGATTGTTTTAGGGACCACGGTTACATTTTCTGTGAGAAATAGCCTTAATGCCCCTACTACTCATTATATTGATGATTGTGCTTTTGTCGATGCTATTGAGCCCTTGGTCGAGAATGTATTTTTGCAGGCACACACAGTTGAAGAGGTCTTCATGGGATCGGCCGACGAGCAAGAAGTAGCACGTGAGCTGGCAAGCTTCCCCGAGCCATCTGTTGAACTCAAGGAGCTTCCAACGCATTTGAAGTATGTGTTCTTAGAGGAAGGAGAGCGAGCGGTGATCATCTCCTCGACTTTGGCCCGGTATGAGGAAGATCGTTGATTGGAGTTTGAAGAGGAACAAGCTTGCCTTCGGGTGGAGTTTGGCTGATATCCGTGGCATTAACCCCGCCACATGTATGCATCGCATCACCTTGGAAGAAGGAGCTCGCCCAACGAGAGACGGACAAAGGAGGTTGAACCCTGTGATATCTGAAGTAGTGAAGAAGGAGATCTACAAACTCCTTGGCGAAGGCCTCATCTTTCCTGTCGCCGATAGTGAATGGGTGAGCCCCGTGCATGTAGTGCCAAAGAAGGGGGGCATTACTGTTACTGAAAATAGCAAGGGGGAGTTGGTGCCAGTCCGAGCCACCACGGGATGGCGCATGTGCATTGACTACCGGAAATTGAATGCCGCCACCAAAAAGGATCACTTCCCTCTACCCTTCATTGATCAAATGCTTGATAGGTTAGCCGGACACGATTTTTATTGTTTTCTTGACGGTTTGTCTGGATATTATCAGGTTGCCATAGCTCCGGAAGATCAATCCAAGACAGCGTTCACGAGCCCGCATGGGATATTTGCTTACCGCCGTATGCCTTTTGGTCTTTGCAATGCACCTGGAACCTTCCAACGGTGCATGATGTCCATCTTCTCGTAAATGATCGGCGACTACATGGAGGTATTTATGGATGACTTTTACGTGTTTGGCTCGTCATTTGATGTTGTTTAGCTAAGATTGATCATGTGCTTAATAGATGTGTCGAGAGTCATTTGACTTTAAGTTGGGAGAAGAGTCATTTCATGGCTAAGAGTGGTATAGTACTCGGGCACTTGGTTTCTCATGGTTCAAACCCTCGTTGGTATTAGAATGTTTAAGATTTTATCGTTTTCTGTGTATGACATGAACAATCGCCCTGTTAAGTTTTCCTTGAGAGACGACTCGTGTTAACTTACCACGCTACGATTACCTCGTACGATTGCGAGTAAATTTGAGTGTGTTTTTAGCTCGATCAGAAAGAAGTCCCCATTTCGGTGAAGTAGGCTCGAACGACCAAGCCGACGATGAAGAAGGCGACGAACACGAAGATGACGACTTTGACCAAGATACCCGCCACAACCACCAAAATCAAAGGAACTTAAGTCCAACGTTTTTGTAAAGCACTTTAGGTATGTAAACTTTTACGTTCTTACAAATTAGTTTCATAATTTTAATTTCATATTCATAGTTCTTATAATATCTTGTGATATTTTCTTTAGAAAAGTGGAAGTGGAAGGTGAACCTCCTCTTCCCGATGGTCGAAAGCGATACATTGCTTATTGCAACTATTACACGAAAACCTACAAATGGATCGAGAAATGAGGTTATGGAACGCTCAATAGGCACATGGAGGGTTTTCATCCTCATGAGTATGGAATATCAACGAACCAAGCTCAAATTAAAACTCATTCTCAATATTCCACAACGGGTACGTCCACTTTATTTAAATTTGATAAAGGAAAATATGAAAATACGATGGCTAGATATTGTGCTATGGAAAAACTCCCTTTTAATTATGCCGATAGAGTTACGTATGAAGAATGTTATAAAGCGGGACTTGGTCCTAATGCATGCAAAGTTAGTAGAAGCATTATGCTTAAGAAGATTAGGAGACAATGCATGGAAAAAAAACATGATTTAATGAAATATTTGGTTCGTTTAGGTCATAAAGTTTCTATTTGTGCCGATGTTTGGACGGATGCTTATAATAAGAATTCTTATATGGGTATTACTTGTCATTGGATTGATTCGAAATGGGTTATGCAAAAACGTTTAATTGCTTTTAGAGAGTTTGAAGAGCCTCATAATGCTTTAGGTATTGCTAATATTATAATTGGTGTTTTAAATGAGTATTCTTTGATTAATAAATTTTTTTTCGTTGGTTTTGATATTGCTTCGGCAAACACCGCTAGTATTCCTCAACTTATTGAAGCATGTGCACATTCTTTTGAAGGAAAATACTTTCATTCTAGATGCATTTGTCATATTTTAAATTTATGTGTTCAAGATGCACTTAGTATTTTTCAAGATTCCGTTACTCCTATTAGAAATGCTATCAAATGTTTGCATGCTTCAAAAACTTGTGGGAAGAAATGGTAAAAATATTGTCGTATAAAAAATATTTCTTATACATGTTTCAAATTGGATGTTTCTCATCATTGGAATTCTACTTATGAAATGCTTCATAGTACTATTGCATATAAGGGTCATTTATGTGATTTTTTTAGAAAAGAGTTTACAACTATTCAATTACATCTTAATGAGTCTCATTGGGATGCTTGCATAGATTTATATCGATTGTTAAAGGTATTTCATGGTGCAACGAAACAATTATCGGGAGTTTATTATTGCACTTCCGTTATGGTTTTAGAACATTGCATGTATATTGCCATGTCTTTTCGTAGTTGTTTTACTAAACCATCTTTATGTGGTGTAATTTATTTTATGGTTCAAAAGTGGCTAAAATATTTTAGGGAGATACCTACAATTTTTTTCCTTGCTAAGTGTTTAGATCCTAAATGGAAATATGATGGTGCTTGTCAAATGCTTAATCTTTATTATGATGCTTTTAGGCAAATGGATTTTCAAGGTGCTAGTATAGAAGGAGAAATAGTTTATTTTGATCTCCCAAATGTAGATCAAATCGAATATGATCTTGAAAAGAATTCAAAAATCTTTTCAAGAATATAGGTCTAAATATGGTAGTGATGATGATATTCAAACTCCACCTCCTTCTTCTATGATGTCTACGATTAATTTTCCTTTTGATATGAATGAGTTTGACCATTTGGTGCAACAAATGACTTGATGTACCAAAATAGAACATTCGAAGGCCGAGAGGACAAGGTAATAGTGAATTAGATATATATTTGCAAACTCCTTTGTCTTTGGTGTTGAAGATAGCGGTCCTTCGATCGATGTCTTGAAGTGGTGGTCGAAGAAAGAGAGTACCCAATCCTCTCAATCATGGCAAAGAGTTATTTTCCGTCCGGCATCCATCGTATCCGTTGAACAAGCATTTAGCATTGGAGGACTAATGCTTGATCAAAGAAGAAGCAACATGAAGCCGCGAACATTGAAGCTACAATGTTGCTCGATGATTGGTGTAGGGCCGACCTTAGAGCTCAAGAACCACAATGGGATGATGGTAGCGAGGCGAAGACGAGGCCTTCACCGAAGCGGATCGATCGAATCGGTGTGGAGGAGTAGAGCATTTAGAAATTAAAAGAACTACATGGACTTTGATTATACATGATTATGAGGATATGTAGGCAACTCAATTTTAGAAATTAAATTGAGCTCAAGTCCTTTATTATTATTATTTTTCATCCCTATGTAAAAGTCCTAAGCGGATTTATGTAATTTTACTCATCATTTATTAAAAATGTAAAGTGTTGATACATATTTATCGTATTTTAACAAATGCAAAATCTGAAAGTATTTACAAGTTCAAACATAAAAAATCATTTACAACTTACAAATTTAAAAATATTTACAAGTTTAGTAGTTTACAAATATTTACTACTGATAAACATGTAGTTTCTATAATTTTGAGTGTGTTATTATAATGTTTATCCAGAGAAAATACATGTATATCAAAAGTTTAAGCTTTAGTTTGTTAAAATCTTGGACTTTGATACTTGTTGCATATTTGATTGAATTTTCAGGAAAATTGAGATAGAATTGGAGATTTTACCCTTCATAAGAGTTGAAGTATATCGCGATACGAGTTCGTGAACGCAAACGGATCAAAAATCGGAGCTCGGACGAGAGAGAACGGACTGATGCAAAATCACTGCGCGACAAGCCCCGCGGGCCCGGCCCTAAACCGGCGGTTCTGAACCGAACCGGGACCGGCGGGCCTTAGGCCCGGCCCTAAACCGGCTTCTATCTGTAGGGCCGGGCTCGGGCCTCGACTTTTCGAACCGCCGAACCGGCGGGCCAGGCCCTAAACCGGCGGTCCCGGCCCTACAACATGTCTAAAAAGGATAGAATATAATTAAAAACTGAAATTTAGAAAAAAGAAAACAAAAAAATATAGAGATGCCACACAGAATAAAGAATTCATTAATAGATGTGTACATTATAATATGATAAGTATCTTTTTTAGTAAATTAAAATAAGAGGACATGTATACGAAATTTTAAAAATTGTCATGTTTTTCACAATATATTTTACTATTTTGAAGCTAAAGTACAGAGTAAGGAGCCCAAACTTGATTAAATAGGTAACTTTGTTGTCAAATTCTTATTTTATTTATTTATAGAGCTATTGTGTAAATAGGGGTTTTTTGTAATAGGATATTATTGGACACAATTCACCTAAATTAATTTAGTCGTAAATTTACTATGATATATACGTATTATGTATACACATAAATTTTTTCTACTTATTATGATTTCCCAATGGAGTGTTAATTTGAGGTCTAGCGATGTTATTACAACTATATAGATTAGTTGGTGTAATAGTTTAACCAATTAGACTGGCCTAGTTAAAAAAGATGAATACAAAGTATTATATATATATATATATATATATATATATGTGTGTGTGTGTGTGTGTCTATATAGCCATATTGAATAAAATAAATCTATAATATATTGAAGAATAATATATTTAATTTTAATATTACTATAAGTTTTAACTTAACTAATACACAAACTATTTACTATGACATTTCTTGTGGATAATTATACATGGTAAAATTTAGCGTACTAATATTTATTTACTTATCGAAATCATGTGGTCATTGTAATTAATTTGAGTCAATATCGTGTAATTTGATGCAACTGATTATATAATAAATGCTTATACTGTACTAATTAATTGATTGATTGATTTTAATTATTAGTGGAAAAAAATTATTTCTTCCACATTAAAATATTATGTTAGAATATTTATGGCTGCATCTTTAATATGAATCAGGATTATTCAATATATAGAGAGAGATAGCTCGATAGATAACTGAAGTAAAAGAATCGTACATGGCTAACTGAAGCGAAGGACTTTTGTGTGGCTATTCAATATATACATACATAAATTAATCAGCATTATTTGTATTTTTATTTCTTTCTTAACTATACACACTACATAAAAAAATGAATATATTCCTGCACATTCGAATTGATTGAATCATGATCCTATGTTTTCTCGATCATAATAGTATTTTGTATATTACATTAAGTGTTAATATATGTAAGTAGCCAAAAAAATAGGAATAGGAGTTTTATGACTTAGTCCATAAAAACATGAGTTTTATAGCCATTTTGGTTTAAAAAGACCAAAATATCCCTGGAATAAATTCAAAAAAAAAGGTTTTCTCTCTCTCTCTCTCAGCCGTCCTCACTCCTCACACACGTTCAACTCTCTCTCTCTCTCTCTCTCTCTCTCACACGTTCAACTCTCTCTCTCTCACGGACTCTCTCTCTCGGACGAACTCACGAAAAAAAAAAAAACTGAACTCACCGTGCATTCTCGACCCGTACTCACCGTGCATTCTCTCACGACTCACGCAAAACCCACAACATGAGTGATACGGATACAGATCCACGGTACTCCCCGGATGCGACCGAGCAAGCGGCGGCCGAAGGAGAGAGCTCCTCCACGACGGAAGAAGCTTCTACGCCAGAGCAGTCCGCGCACACAAGCACGCCGTCGACCTTCTGCTTCGGGTCGATGAACTTCCGGCACCGATTTAGGAGCACCACAGCCTCCGGTGAGTAATCGTGCATTTAAAATAGAATTTTAGTATGTACACGATAATTTTCATGTAAGACACGATAGTTTTCATGTATGACACGATAGTGATGAAATTTCGATAGTTTGTGTGTTTAGAAACTTATAAATTGAAATCAGTTGCAATGTTGTTGAAATAATTCGGTGAAAATAATGGTCTAAGTTCGTGTACGGTCCTAAGTGTACTCAAGATCTTGAGTTAGGAGTACAGTTAGTTCCGTGTACTAAAGAACCATACACGGTCTTGAAACTGTACTCAATATCTGTACACTCGTTAGTACCGCAGTTAGCACCGTACACGGTTAGTTTGAATCGTGTATTCTGTGTTAGAACTTCGTTTAGTGTATCTTGATTAATCTTATGCATTCTGACCTCGTTATAGGTGGTTACGACCGCATATGCAAGGCTATGCGGACGCGTCAACTAATACATCCGAATTGATGTATTAGTCGAGGGTGAGGACATGTCTGCAGTGGATTTATCGGCGTATTTAGACAGAGTGCTTTGGGCATCTTCTTCATCTCGGGAGAGGAAAGCGCTAATAATGCGTTGCACAATCGATAATGACGGGTTGTGGATCTAGTTTTCGGAGTTCGAGATTTGGTTTCACGTTTGTGGAACCGATATCTGATTTGGGATGGTTGAGTTTGCCACGGTCTCCGGATTGCGCTTTGGGCCGTCTTGGCTGATCCGAACTTGAGGCACGAGATTCCCCATACCGGCATGTTCCATAGGTTGTTTGAGGTCGGAGGACTACTATTTGAGCTCATGCACCGATTCATCAAACAACGGTGGGTGATGATGCCATGAGACTACTTGAAGCGGCTTTCATATTAGTAGTTTACCTCATCGTCATTTGCCACGACATCGAGCCATGGGTTTGGGCGTTGGCTGAGGATTTGGATATGTGGCGAGTTTTCCTTGGGGCTCCTATTCATTCCAAGTCCTCTATCACGGGATTGATGTGCTCAAGAGGCGGTAGCGAGGTGGCGGCCGAGGAAGGCGTACCATTTCTATGGTCTGTTTGGGCCTTCTGATTTGGTCGTATGAGGCCATCCCCGACTTAGGACGTATGTGTGGGTGCCGAGACAGCGAGATAGTGTTGCCGAGATGCTTGATGTGGACTACATGGAAGTCCCCGACCCAGTATATTGGATTTTTTTACGAGCAGGTAATTTTAATCTCATGTTTAGTATTTGTTATATATTTATTAAATACATTATAATCAATAATGTGTATTTTTTTTTTGTAGCGTTTATGTCATCCTATCTTTGGGCCATTTGGAGGCCGAGCCGACAGAGGCATACTACTTGAGCCTATCTGAGGCGTCGATGGCTATTCGGTTTGTGCTGCATGCGGCATGCGAGCGCGCATAGCGAGCTGCGCTGAGCCACGCGAGTGCTGTGCGTGAGAGAGTGCCCGCGGCGGGGTGGCGGCGAGCATGTCCCGATCATGCGGCGAGTGGCGGCGGTGGGAAGTTGAAGTGCCGAGATACATCTGGGTTTTGAGCCCGATCGACTGGCGCGTCTCGATCGCGATCGAGCGTCGTGAACATGAGGCGCGCCGAGCCGGACCACGTGTGCTGCGAACACGCCAGAGTGTTCGACTAGGCGAGGCCTCCATTCTTGCTAGAGGCGAGGCGTCCGTCGTGCCATTGTGGACGACGATTCGAGAGAGGGCCTCGTGGCTCGAGTGGCTCGGCGTGTGTTCGGCGGTTAGCGGATTTCGTCGGCGCAGATATTGAGGCGTAGATCTCGTACCCTATATCTGCGTGGGAGCTCGCCGGCTATTGAGCATGTCGGTCGAGGCGCTCGATCTCCCAACATGAGGAGGGTGCCCGACCGATATCGACATTGGCGGAGGTGCCGATGATGAGCGATCTGAGCGGACCGACCCAGTGAGTTGCGGTGTCTTTGCATGCCTCTATATGTATCGCCTCATCACAGGTATGCCTCAGATGTTACATAACAGTCGGCGTTACATACTACTTCAGCATGCATCGATAGCTCGTAGGATTTGGCTACTCTCTCGTTTTGCTTAGTTTCCTCGACTTTTTTGTATTTATGACGGATATTGTAGTATTTTTATCAGTATTAGTGATATTTTTGTTTGTGTTTGTTGTTGGTTTTTGGATTGTTGGTTTTTGTTGAATTGTTGTTGGTTTTTTTGGATTTTGTTGGTTTTTGGATTGTTGTTGGTTTTTGGTTTGTTGGATTGTTGTTGGTTTGTTGGATTGTTGGATTGTTGGTTTTTTGGATTGTTGGATTGTTGTTGGATTATATTGGATTTTGTTGGTTTTGTTGGATAGTTGTTGGTTTTTGGATTGTTGGATTGTTGGTTTTTTGGATTGTTGGATTGTTGTTGGATTATGTTGGATTTTGTTTTAACTAATTAAAATTAATATCTAATTAAATTAAATTTAATTAATTAAAATTAATTAATCATAATTAATTAAATTAAATTTAATTTAATTTAACTAATTAATCTAATTAATTTAATTTAATTTAACTAATTAATCTAATTAATTTAATTTAATTTAACTAATTAAAATTATCGTTTGTTTAATTTTAATCCTAATTAATTTAATTTAATTTTACAAAATCGACATAAACAAAATCGACATAATCAACATAATCAACAAAATCAACATAATCAACAAAATCGACATAATCGACATAACAAAATCCAACAAAATCAACATAATCAACAACAAAATCAACATAATCAACAAAATCGACAACATAATTCAACAAAATCAACATAATCAAAGTCAACATAATCCATCAAAATCCGACATAATTCAACAAAATCTACATAATCGACATAATCCAACAACAATAAAAATAATTCAACAAAATCAACATAGTTCAACAAATATCCTTACTCACGAGGCCGTTGAGGACACAAATTCTTTGTATGCTCTTCACTTGACAAATACTACATTTTTCTGCGTCGTGTCCTTTCCACATGTTTCATCACTAATGGCAATAAATGCGTGCATGAGCGTTTGTTGTGGCTTGACCCTTGCACCGTGCGGTCGTGCACCATGCACGGACCATGCACGGTGGTGCAGCTGCGTGCACGACCGTGCGGTGCACGACCCTTGCATCGATGAGTTCCGTGCACGGTTTATGCGTTCATAAGTACGGTATGGCGGTGTCATCGTATACTACTGGATGTTAGCATCTCATATTTTTAAATTTAACTTATTAAATGATCCTAAATATTAAATTAATCACTTTATTAACATAAAATCAACACAAATAACATATGTGACGATAATAATTCTACGTGTACAACAGTGTACTCAAGAACGCATTTTTTTTCTTCAAAACATGAAATTTATCATACCAGTAACATAAAAGTATTAAAAAAAACATATTTAGACTGTAAATCTTCAACCGTGTATAGCCGTGTACACAAGAACACGTAAAAAAAATTTATATAGGGATGTTAATTTACCTTAATCCAGGTAGCAATGCTCGATTTCCACTGTTTGATTGAAAAAAACGCAGGTAACAACTTCTTCTATTAATTATTTTAGCCTCATTTCCTCTCTTTGAAATTGTAATGTTACAAATGAATTCGTTTGTGATTTGAATTCAATATCTACCTGCGTTTTTCAAATTAATGTTTACCAACTTTAATTTAATTCTATTCAATTTGTTGGCAGAACTTATTTTCGAGAGAGAGAGAGAGAAGAGCATTCAATTCATTCTTATTCTTTTGGCAGGAAGAGAGAGAGAGAGACGAGAGAGAGAGAGAAGAGCATTCATTCATTCTTATTCTTTTGGCAGGAGAGAGAGAGAGAGAGAGAGAGAGAGAGAGAGAGAGAGAGAGAGAGAGAGAGAGAGAGAGAGAGAGATGAGAGAGAGAGGATAATTATTATTTTAAATGGTGGGTCCAGTGATAGTTATGTCTTTTTAAGCCAAAATGGCTATAAAACTCATGTTTTTATGAGGGTGGATATAAAATTTATCCCACTATTTCTTTTGGTTATATATAAAGTTCCCCCTTACATTAAATACATATTGTTTTCTTAGCCAAGAGTCATTTTGTAGTATATATCTATTTAAGATCTTAGAGATGGTTGGCTTTCCACACAATCCCATTTTTCAATTTTCCAAATAACTCTTTTAGATCATTAGGCGACAAATGATGACCTCCTTACAGAACGAATCAGTAAAAAATCTCTGTAGGAAACATAACATGACACCAGCGCTGAATTTAGGTAAATCATTGTCCATAAGGACTTAGCTCAGTTGATTAAGAGCTAATAAATTTGAAAAAAAAAAGATAAAGAATCGAGTCATAGCAACCGCAGTCTGTGAGTTTCACCATCTTTAAGGTGGCTCTTTGTGGACACTAGACAAAATCCTCTTTGCTTCTTAATCGCTATGTCACATAATTTATCCCGTCACATTCTCATGTGACAGGGGTGTGGAGGCTCTCGGAAAGAGAGCTTCCCCTTTTGGAACAAAATAAATTGTACCGAATAATAATTATATATATTATTGACAAAAGTTTACGTTTGTTAAAACCGAAACACAAACATTTGTAAGTCTGTGAAATAAGTGGGGTTTTGTGTCCAGGCCGAAATACATAAAAGTATACCCAATCTGACCCTGCCCATTTAAGAGATCCATCAAATTATTATTGGACTGGATTTCAATTATCATATTAGGATATGCTTCCAAGTATTGATAGGTGTATCACGTAATTAAAAATTTAGGATATACTCCCAAGTATTAACACTCATAACTTTTACAAATTCAAATACTTAACATTTTTTCTACTCAAAGCACAACTATGGCCGCAGTCAATACAACCTTCGATTTTTAACATCTTTTGATATCTTTTTACCCTTATTCATCTATCTACCTCTAAGCTCGGCTTTTGATTATATCGGTTATACAAAAATATATAATCTCTAATTTCTTTATAACGGGTTCCCTATGTACTTATGATAAATGTTGGTCGGATTCAATTTCTTTTACATGTAAATATTGACAAGTAGAAGTGAAAGTTTCGAAAAATTTAAGTTTTTTATATGCCCTCCGTCCATAAAAAATGTCACAATTGTCTTATTCGACATCTATAAAAAGTGTATCAATTTACTTTTTAAGACATTATTCTTCACTCAAAAGTTTATTATTTAACTTCACAATCATTCATTATTTACCAAAAAAACCATTATGTCTCAACTGAAAAAGTATCTATGATGGGACCCTTTATATATTAAAAAAAAATCTACCTAAATTTATTAAAACTCGTGACGTCCACCAAATGACATATTCTTGGTGGACGGAGGTAGTATATGTTTTTTCTCGAAAAAAGTTTTTTATATATGTCAAAATACATGAAAGATCACTATATCCTATTTTGTCACTCATTATAATTAAATTCCAATAAAACTTAGAAGTAACAAACTAAGAACGTCTTTCTAGAAATTAGTTATTTTATAAAAATTCATGGACGATCGTGGATCAAAATTTGTTACATGAGTCAACTCTCTGGATCCAAATCATGTTTATCCGAATTTTGAGCCGTCCAATAGTTTTTAATTTATATGTATTGTTAAATATTAAGTCTGTATTTGTTAAACATTAAGAGGGTGTTTGGCTGACTAACTTATAAACTCTTCAAAACAGCTTATAAGTTGTTTAAGAGTTTATAAGCTCCGGTAAAGTTTTTAGCAAAATAAGCTTTTATACAGTTTATAAGATGTGAAATCAGTTCCAACAATTAATAAGCTCCCTTAAAAATAAGTTGTTTAAGCAATTTATTTTTGTATAAGCTATAAGTAACAATAAATTTACCAAAATAACCTTACTATGGTTCATTATTTTCTACAAATGTACTATCAATTTCATATCTCGTCAATTTTCTTTCTCTAACTCACGATTCTTTCTCTAGCTTGTAAGCTCAATTATACAAACAATTTCACGATTTAGAAACTCTTAAAACATTACATCTTATAAACTTTTAAAACTTATAACTTCTTAAAATAAGCTTAGCCAAATACCCTTAATACGCAGACAGTTAATAATTTTTGAAACTGTGGAGTATTTGCATAAAGTACATGGAAGAAAGAAAATCGGAAATATAAATTTAAGACAAGATAAGACGATATATACTAGGGAGATAGAGTACGACGTATGCATGTGCATCGTTATTGAAGTTAAATAGCTTTTCATCCGACGGCGGTACCATTATTTTATTTTATAGTATTTTATTTTTTCCAACTGTGCATATGATAAAATACTCTTAATTTAATTAGCTGCGGTCATGGTGGATATTTCTTTCAAAATTTTCAATTATTTTCGGAAAATATATACAATACTTTGCTATATATATGACATGATCTGTTTATCTTTCTAATTTCGAATGAAAATGGGCTTCGGTGGGCGGCGAGTGAAATAAGCCACCAAATCTAAAGTTTGTCAGATCCAATTACGATAAGAAAATAATCTAAATCAATATCGTGCATATATATGCTGTTATGAATATTTATTTTATATCCAAGTATAAGAAAATGTATTCATTTGCGCTTATATGCCTAGGTGATTGAGAGTAAATTGGTGTTGAGAGATTCTATGTAAACCATATTTTTGAATCTTTTTTTTTTTTGATATCATGGAAGCGCACCGCCACCTTAGCACAAGACTGTAGAACCCCACTCGCAATGCAGAATACCGAAACCACATGCTGAGACAGTAAACCACACTGATATTTTTGAATCTTAATTTATAGCTCCATACATAATGAAATAAAGATATGATTTGTAGATCCTATCCCATTCTTATAAATTTTACTAATATCGTGATTTCAAATAATATTTTTTTAAGATAACATTATATGATTTGGAGATCCCAGCACTACCCAATCGCAACACCCTCAGCCACTATCCTGCGCTGACCGAAATATCAAACACACATACACATTTTATTAATTTTTTCGGTTAATCGAAAAATTGAACCATAATAACTGATTGATATTGGATTAATCGAAAACCTAAATCGATTTTGTTTTGGTTCCATTTTTTCAGGCAATTTCGATACAGTTAACTGAAAATTTTGGTTCGATTGATAAAAACTTATCTTTTTCCAGCCTCACACATCATAGCCGCATTTCCAAAATACACTATCCAAAAACTAACCAAATCTAACACCAAACGATTTCTCCAGCTAGATTTGACTTCCAAAAATACCCTGATTTTTATTTTTCACGACGGATATCTGAAGTCTCCAATCGGCCTCTAACGTGAAATTTAATTCTAATTTTTTAAAATGACATGGTATATATATTAGAAAAACAAAAGATCGAGTCTTCGGGTAGTTTGGTATACCTCGCAGGAATCAAACAATTCAATGTTTTTGTTAGTTTTCAGATAGTTTGGCATTTTACTGTAATTATCAATAGTTCTGAAATTTTCGTAGTTTTCAGATAGTTCGCGTGTATTATTTCATTATCAATAATTCAGAATATTTTGTTAGGACCAATAGTTCAGGAAATAATTGATAGGATACGCCCAACCACTGCGCCCAAACATCGGCCCAATACAAGTAAACCCGACATCAGCTCGGCCCGACAAGTTCGCCCATGAAGACTCCTAAAGTCGGTGGGAACGCAGAAAGCTCACCATATCTAAAGAATCCTAATTCAAGAAGGGATAGGATCTCGAATCCTAGTTAGAGAAGACTTCAGATTCGAGATCTAGGTCAATACATTGTGTATAAATAGAGGCTAGATTAGACGACATAGATTCATTCACTCTCTTTGTAATCGCTTCTTACACTCTCAATACACATACTCTCTCTTGCCCCGTGGACGTAGATCTTATTCACAGATCGAACCACGTAAATCTTTGGTGTTCTTGCGCATTTATTTCCCTTACGAAA
Organism: Salvia rosmarinus; assembly: GCA_036937905.1. NCBI lineage: Eukaryota > Viridiplantae > Streptophyta > Magnoliopsida > Lamiales > Lamiaceae > Salvia > Salvia rosmarinus. The sequence goes on from CM072814.1 coordinate 52,550,008, forward strand.
TTAAGATCGATCACTGGCGCCGTCTGTGGGAAACGAAATTTTGTGTTTTCGATCAACCACCGTTTGTGGAAATAATCATGACCGGTGCACCAGAAGCCATGCATCCAGGACCGTCGCCGGCAACAACAACGCTGACGGCGAAAGGGAACGCCGAGCTCAACTCGGGAAGAGCCCAATCAGAGAAGAAACCCCCGAGGGGCATATCCAAAGTCTCGACGAGCACGGACACCCCGCCCTGCAGGAGGCAGGTTACCATAGCGAAGGCAATCGTAGCAATAATCCAGGGGAACCTCCGGCTCCGCAAGTGAACCTTGACGACGTCGTCAAGGGATTTCTCGAGAAAAATAAGGAGAGCTTTCTCCGCCTCCTCGCCGGCACTGTGGTCGGCCACGTCCCAAGAACGGTACATCAAGCCTCATCTAGATACGAGGCATCACAACGAGGTCGGGCCCAAACCGACCGCACAAGGAACGAGCAACGCGGAGAGGACGTCGTGATCGCCGCGGCCGGCCTTGATCGCTGAATCCATCCAACGAACTCCGCCCGATCTCCGAGGGGACGAGCAACAAGCAGGAAAGGCATCGTGGTCGCCGCGAAGTCGGTCCGAGTCACCTAAACGAGTTCGATCGTCGAACTCCGCCCCGAGCCCGTGAGGACGGCTTCGATGGATACGGAAGATAGCCACCCGTTCTCAAATAGAATACTCAACACTTCTCTCCGGATAAGTACCGGTACCAAGCATCGCCTCACGACGGCCGAGGGATCCACAGAACTTCCTCTCGCAGTTCCAATACAACATGATCAACCAACGTCTTAGCTCGGTTCACATGTGTAAACTCTTCCCGGAGTTACTCGTCGACAACGCCCGCAGGTGGTTCGACAGTCTACCTACGGGAAGCATCGGCTCCTATCGCGACCTGATGGCAGCCTTCCATCGAAGGTTCTTCCAAAAGGCGGAATCAAAAACGTCATCGGCACACCTCCTCACCATAAGGCAAAGCCGTAATGAGTCCATCAGCGACTTCATGACAAGGTTTAACAAGGAGTGTTTGAAGGTCAAGACGTGAACGACTGTTAGTCATCTCGGCCTTCCAAAACGGCATCTTCGCCGGGCCTTGCATCGAGAGATCGCTGGCACGAACCTCGATCGCAACAGCGTAGGCGCATGATAGCCAACCGGTTCGCCAAAGCGACGAGGCCGACAAGAGAAAGCGCCAAGGCATAAAGCCGACCTCGGAAAAGGAAGAAGAGGCGAAGGAAGGAAGATCGAACCAAGGCGGTGGTAAGCGCCGATGATTACATCGCCCGATAAAGTCCGAGCTCGGTCCGCGACGCCTGAACGACCTCAATACACCCGCTGACGGCCAAGAGCGTAAATCTACGACTCCATATGAACTGTTCGAGAAGCCCGACCGATGGCGGGAGGAAGAGGTGCCGACCTACGGATAAATCCGCTCATTCCATGATGATTACGGCACGACATCAAGAGTGCAACGAGCTCATGGGTGAAATAGAGATGCTAGTTCGGGACGGATCCTCAAGAAATACTGAGGACAGAGTCGCTGCCGACCAAAGCCAAAAGAAGAAAAGGGAGGAAGAGGGAAATTGTGCCCCTACAAAAACAAAGCGCAAAGACCGACGAGGAAGGAGATGACGAGCCCCAATATGACGGGTGGTCTCCACTATTACGGGCTCCCGTGGAGTCACGAAGTCCTCCACAAGGCCGATGCCAAGTCCTAGAACCGCGAACCTACCAATAAGAGGTTCGAGAAGGACGAGGCGATCACCTTCTCCGAGGATCGACCCGTACCGCGACAAGACCTCACCGGGATGCGTTGGTGATCCGTAGTAGTCGCAAATAAATTGGTAAAAGCAGCGTTTACATCGACAACAAGGCCGGTAAGCATCCTCTTCAAGGATTGCTTTGACAAGCTAGGAGTAGAAGAAGCACACCGCACAGCACCGCCGCTCCGAAGCTTCGTCCGTGAAGAGACGCCCGAATGAATAATCGAGCTACCGTCACGGTGGGAAAGCACCAACGACCTCAACCAAGGTGGTGCGGTTCAGAAGTGAAGGCCAACTCGCCGATAACATCATACTAGGGCGAGATTGGTCGAGCAGGGCGGTATGCTCAACGCACCACCCGACGATAAAAATACCCACCACGAGGGGAACGGCCGTGATCCGAGGCGATCGTAAGAAGCAAGCGAGTGTATGCAAGTTGCCTTACGAGGTGCGGGACCTCGGTCCAACACCCACAGCATAGCAATTAAAGAAACCCGAAGAGTTGAGTCCGAAGTACATCGCCACTCCACGGCGGTCGGTGGAAGAGGTCGCATTGTACAAAGATGAGCCATTGAAGGTCGTCTAGGTTGGTTTCACCACAGACCAAGTGAAGGATCGATCATCCAACCCTAAGGGAATTCCGGACGTGTTTGCTTGGTCTCCCCCGACATGACCGAGTCTCGCCGAGTATCATCACCACCGCTCAACATCGACCCGAACATAAAGCCGTTCGACAAAAGCAAAGAATCTTCGCAATTTAACGGAACCAAGTCATTCATGACGAGGTGAACCAAATATTAAAAGCACGTGATCTTGCTCGAGGTCAAATATCCGACCTGGATAGCCAACCCGGTGATGGTGAAGAAAGGAGGAGGGGGATGGCGAATGTGTATTGACTACACCGATCTCAACAAGCATTGCCCAAAGGATTGCTATCCCCTTCCCAACATTGACAAGAAGGTCGACGCGTTGGTCGGGTACGAAGTCTTCAGTTTCTTGGACTTATACAAAGGGTATCACCAAGTCCTGATGGACGACGAAGACGCGGCCAAGACAGCCTTCATTACCGACTTCGGGGTCTTCGCATATAAAAAGATGCCATTCGGCCTTAAAAATGCAGGGGCTACCTATCAAAGGATGGTGGACAAAATATTTCAGCCCTACATAGGTCGGAATGTGGAGGTATACGTAGACGACATCGTCGTCAAAAGCAAGGAAGAAGTCGTGTGGCCGACCTCCGGATCGTCCTCGGCCTTCCCGGAAAATCAACCTAAAGTCAATCCCCGTAAATGCACGTTTGCGGTCCGTCCGGAAAGTTCTAGGGTGTTGGGTTTCACTGAAGGGCTAAAAGCAAACCCGACCAAGGTCCAAACCATTTTGGAAATGAAGACGTCAAGACCATCCATGACGTACACAAGTCGACAGTGATAACCGCACTAAGCCGCTTTCTTTCAAAAGCGGATAAGCAGCTACCCTTCTTCAAGGTACTCAAAAGCCCCAAATTCTCATGGGATGAGGTGCAGTGTGCCTTCAAGACCTCAAGAGCTACTCGCCGAGCTCCCCACTCTATCCGTCCCGAAGAGGAGAGGTCCTTTCCTCTACCTCGCCGCCTCGGACGAATCCATAAGTGCGATCTGAGTGCGAGAAGAAGGACGTCGACTCCCGGTGTATTTCATCACCGAGCACTAAAAGGCAGGAAACGAGGTATCACCGAGAAGCTTGTTTTAGCATTGGTAAACGCCGCTGAGGAGACTACGTCCGCATTTCCATGCACATCGCATACAAGTCCTCATCGACTACCCACTTCGCAAGTATTGACGAAGCTCAAGCATCGGGGAGAATCGCGAAATGGGCAATCGAACTGGCGAGCACGATATATCATACGCTTGCGCCAGCCATCAAAGGTCAAGCCTAGCATTTCCTTGCCGAGGCTAACTGCCGAAAACCGAAGCCCACCGAGTCCAGACGACGATGCCAAAGCCGAACCCGTGGTTGAAACACCGGTCTTGGCAACTCTACGTTGACGGGCTTCGGGAAGCAGTGAGCGGAGCGGTATCTTACTCCCAGGCCCGGACGACCAAGAGATCGCTTACTCACTTCGGTTCACATTCAAAATACGAACAACGAAGTGGAGTACGAGGCACCGATCGCAGGACTTCGCCCGCTCAAAGTCTCCGGACACTGAGCCGTGCAAGTTCACGGCGATTCTCAAGTCGTCAGAAGCCAAATATTGGGAAAATCTGAGGCAAAAGCGATGAATGAAGAAGTATCTTGAAAAAGCAAAAGCTCGCAACGGACTTTCTCACACTTCGGATAGTTCGCATCCCAGGAGCAAAATAGCCGGTGACATCTTAAGTAAATTGGCCTCGTCATCAACGAACCCGCCAAGAGAGGAAGTCCAAAGCAGGAGCATAAACGATGTCAAGAAGGAGCCGAGGTCAACATAGTCTCGGATTTAAGAACCCAATTGGATGACTCCCATTCGAGAGTACCGAGAGGGCGATCGCCTCACCCACAATTTGGAGGCTAGGAGGATCCGAACAAATCTGCGATATACAATTGAGCGGGAGTCCTATACTGAAAGTCATATCTCCAACCTCTTAAGGTGCTTGGGTCCGAACCGAGCCAATTACGTTCTACGAGAAATACGAAGGTTCGTGCGGAAGCCACATCGGACCCGAGCCTTGTCAAAGAAAGTCATGCGATGGGGATACTATCGCCAACAATGTTCCAAGACTCAATGGACCTCGTAAAAAGTGTCCAAAGTGCCAAATCCATGGGAACGCACCAAAAGGTTACCCTGCATCGACCTCACCTCCCGCATGAGCCCTTGGTCGCTTATGCAATGGGGATTGACATTGTGGGCCCTTTGTAAAGCACCGTGATACCCAATTTTTAATTGTTGCGATCGACTACTTCAAGTGGGTAGAAGTCGAGCCCTGGCGAAAATCACAAGCAAGAACGCCTCAACTTCGTATGGAAGAACATAGTGTCGCTCGGCATCCCCATATCCTCCTTTCGGATAACGGAACACAATTCACGGATAAGACATTCAAAGATTGGTGTCAAGAGCTTCGATCCAACAAAATTCACCCGGTGGCCCATCCTCAAGCAAATGGTCGACCGGTTACCAACAGGACCATCGTAAAGGGTCTAAAACTCGTCTCGACCGAGCTAAAGGCCTCGGGTGGAAAATCTACCACGGTCTTATGGTCGCATCGAACAACACCTCGGACCTCGAGCGGAGAAACACCATACGGTTTGGTGTATGGAACCGAGCGATGATCCCTGCAGAGATCGGAGTACCGAGTCCTCGCATTATTGACTTCTCTCGAAGCAAATGGGGAAAATCTACGAGCTGATCTAGACTTACTCGAAGAAAGAGACCTCGCCACATCAAGGAAGCTCGGATAAGCAACAAGTAGCTCGGATTACAACCAGCGTTAAAACCCGACAATTCCAAGTGGGCGACCTCATACTCGAATAATGAAGTCAACAAAAGCCGCAGCTCGGCAAGTTGGAAGCCACATGGGAAGGACCTCAAGGGTCGACGAAGTCCTCGGCAAAGGGGCCTATAAGCTCGCTCAATTGTCCGGTGAGCAATTACCCAACGATGGCACATCATCCATCCAAGAAATATTATGCATAAGTGTCAAGGGTCGGGTCTTGTTCGGTCATATTTTAAAAGTCCTGTTTAGAGTCTGAGTCTTATTTGGTGGTTGCGTCGTCTTTTATCAATAAAATATTTATTTTTACGAGTTCTACTTGTCACTAATGCATAATTAATCTTCACATTATTTTCCTCTACGGAGGACAAATTCCTCGACGGAGGTCGATTACATTTGTTTCATACGAATGTAAATCTAACGCAGCGCATGCCTACATACGAGATCGACTACCTTCGCTTATTTCAAGCCTCTCTATGTAGACGAAGGGACCACCCTCCCGGCGACCTCGGCAAAAACAGGAACCATTCCTACATACGAGATCGACTACCTTCGCTTATTTCAAGTGTTCTCTATGTAGCGAAGGGACCACCCTCCCGACGACCTCGGAAAAAGGAACCATTCCTACATACGAGATCGACTACCTTCGCTTATTTCAAGTGTTCTCTCTATGTAGACGAGGGACCACCCTCCCGACGACCTCGCAAAAACAGGAACCCTACCTTCAGACGAGAACCATTTCTTTCAAACGGAATTTCTCTGAGACCTAACTACTTCAGATATTACTCTTGTTCAAATACAAAGTCAACAAGAAACCATTCTTATTAAATAAAAGGTGTACGGGTTACATTTCACGAGGACGGAGCGGATCGGAAAAGTCGAGCCAATCCCTAGAAAAATCGGAATTGAGCAGCTCATCTATGCTAATCCTACCTCTACCCGTCCTCGGTCTATATTACGGGCCCGGCCAGTGCGACCTCGGTCACTGACGATGCAGCTCTGCGGGCTGGGGCTCCGACCACTGATGACGCCCGGTCTCGACGCATGGAGGGTCCACGACGCTCAAGGCAATAGCACGCCTCTCTTGTGCGCGCCACTCGGATCGTCATAATTAGGTTCATTTATTCTAGATCGAGAAGCTCCGGCAGAAGAGAGGCCTCGCATCCCGTCAAGTATTTCGTCGAGTTGTGGTTGTCGAGCGACGATGTCTTGATATGCTCCCGAGCCTTTTCAATTCAACAGATCGCCCGTGAATTGCCGGAGGTCCGACCATATTCGCGCTGCATTCTCGAACAACGGGCAGCAGCCTCGACAACCTTGGCTTCAACCTCCGGGATCGTCATCCCACCATTTCGGTGGATAACCTCCTCGTACTCGGCATGCTCCTCGGCTATCACCTTGGCCTTCTCCTTGGCGACCTCGAACGCCTCCTCCAATTCCAAAAGGCGAGCCTGGAGCTCGTCACAGCTCTCCTGAGCGGCCCTATGCTTGACATCGGACTCCCGCCTGTACGTGGCCAAGCTGCCCCTTTATATGGAGGAGTTCGACCTCTTTCAACTCAAGAGCCCGCGATAGGTCTTCGATTCGGTTCAACCAAGGAGAAGCATCAAGCATTTCAGGAGACAACTGAATAAAAAAAGATAAGTTTCTTAACATAAACTTGTCATTTTATTAACATGCCCTTAGGCAAAAATCAATGTACATTTACATTCAAAAAAAGTGGTAAAAAAGATGGGTGATCAATCGACCCTCCGAAGCTTCGCCACGCCCACATTCGCGCCTCCGACGCCTCGATAGCCGCAGCCTCTTTCGCCTGGCTCGCCCGTCTGACCGGCCTCTTCGGGAACCACCGAGTCGGCGCCTTTGAAGCATCACCGCACCCCCACCCTTTGCATAATCGGATAGTAAAGCTCGGTCGGGATCCCGATCCACGGGACGGCGAACGGACTCGCAGACGGAGAAGAACCGAGGAGGCGAGGTTCGCAGCAGACGGAAGCTCCTTCGTGCCGCGGACGATCACATCAAAATAGGCCCGCCTCAGACATTGTCCTCGGTCTCCTCGCACCCATATACTGCTTTGTCCAGTGCAGGTAGTCTCGGCGACATCTTCGATCAGATCCGAGACGGCGCGCTTATTAAGCACTTCGCCGGCCCGAGACCATCCGAGGCTTCGCCCGACATGAACAGCCTCTCCGCAAAGGCACGGCGCCTCTCCTCGCGAGCTCGCCATGTCCGCCTCCCGACGGCGAACTGTTCCACCTCGGCCTTCATCAAGGCAACCTCAGATTCGCCGCCCCCTTGCCTCCTCCGCCAAAGCCGCCTCGCCGACCGCCCCTGCCGCCGCCTCAATGGCGTAGCATCCGCCTTTTTGTTTGACGAGGTCCCGATCTTAGCCTCGGCCTCGGATATTTCTTGAGTAAGGAGGGTATTCACCTCCTCCTCCCGAGCATACCGGCCACCCGTCAAACCGCAGAACGGCGCCTTCAAGTAATTCGATACAAGATCGACATTTTGACACCTCGCCGCCACGTCCTCGACCCCTATACATTATATACATCAGTCGAAAACACGCTTTTATATCGCAACACAAAGTATAAGGACAGTACAAAACCTCGTGAGAGACGAGGCGGCGGCTTGGAACCGACGATTCAAGACTCGGCCGGCAAAGAACCGAGGACTCGGGGACTTCATCCTTCCGCCTCTTCAAGCGCTTGAGTGGCTGGGCGAAGGGGATCTCAAGGCCCCAGTCATTTCGGCATGTCCTCGAAATCCTTCAAGGTCGGAGACCTCGGCTCGGCCACGTAGATCGGTTCGCCACGAGATCGGCCTTCCTTTTCTTCTTTCTTTCCTTCAAGCAGTTCACTACCAAGAAATACATAGGTCAGCATCAACACGTATAATCATGCAATAAAGAAAAAAGAAGTAGGGGCCTCACCCTTCACCGACTCCACCCTGGAGGTAGGATCATAAGGGCTAAGCCCCGCCTCTGCAAGCTCGGCCTCGGAGAAGACCTCGTCGACAAGGCCGCTTTTGTCGGCGCCTCCTCCAGTCACCAAGTCCTTGTCAACGACACATCGGCGATCTTATCAGATCGCCATGGGAACTCCAATTGTCCCTCAAACCGACAGAAGAAGAACTTCTTCTGCCAGTTGGAGATCTTCGACTTAATCTTGGCTTTGAATTTCCTACGGGGTGATAGATAATACCACCCCGAGCCGCCCTTCAGTTGCAAAAAGCGAAGGACCAGCCCCAAGGTCAAAGGAAAATTATGCCTATAGGCATAGACACCTAGGGCAGTCATATGCCGGAATGAGTTCGGCGAGAGTTGGGCAAGAGATATGCCAAACATCTCTTGGAACTCAACGTATACGTAAGGGAAAGGAAGACGAAGACCAGCCTTGAGGCTGTCCTCGTACACGGTAATAAAACCATCCGGAGGGGCACAAGCCCTATCCTACGGACGGGGGCAACGAACTCAATACTAGAGGGAATACTATATTGAAAACTTATATCCCTAATATCAGAAATACCTAGGATTGAAGAAAAAGAAGACACTTTGCCGCAATCCCCCACTGAGGGGAAACGCAGACTACACTCAGAAAGAGGCATATGAATACGGGTAAAAACAAGTGAGACACTAAACCGACGGGGAATGTATATGATTTGGACGCCGGGCGACTCGTTAATGGAAGAGGTAGCCATTACTTACTTTTGTTTATCGATGAAGAAGACAAGGAGCTTCAAGTCGTCAATGGCGCAGTAATAGTTGTTTCGCAGAAGGCGAGAGTTTTTGAAATTCGAGAAATGTAGAAGGCAAGTGATAAGAGATATTGCGATCAGGAAGACATTCCCCTAATATGTACTTTATCGGAATCCAACCGCGCCAATTTAATGCGCATTAAATGCGATCCCAGCGTCGAGACTCAAAGAACGGCAGAAAATCCGTCTTCGCCTCGGCATAACGCCTCGTCGGTGAAGCAGTAAGAAGACCTCGCCTAACGCCTCGACAGTGAAGCCATTCACAAGACCTCGGCTTAACGCCCGACGGTGAAGCGGTCGGAAGACCTCGGCGTAACGCCCGTCGGTGAAGCCGATCGAGAAGACCTCAGATAAGGCCTCGTCGGGTGAAGCGGTACCAAGACCTCAAGATAACGCCCGTCGGGTGAAGCATCAAGACCTCGGCATAACGCCTCGTCGGTGAAGCGGTCCAGAGACCTCGGCATAACGCCTCGTCGGGTGAAGCGGTTGCCACGAGACCTCGGCTTAACGCCTCGTTAGGTGGCCTACGAGAAGACCTCGGCATGACGCGCCGGTGCAAGAAGCCGTGACACCTCGCCAGAGATACAAACAACAAAAACTCGGCAGACGCCTCTGCGAGCACTGCATACGATATACGACGTCAGAAGCATTGAGTCAAACAATGAAAAGCATATAGATCGTCCAAACCCCGCTTCGTCATAACAACCCCCAATCCAGCATGACCTCGTTTTCTGCGTCTTTTGGGGGTTGTGATAGGATACGGCCCAACTACCAGGCCCAAGCATCAGGCCCAATACAAGTAAACCTGACATCAAGCTCGGCCTGGACAAGTTCGGCCCATGAAGACTCCTAAAGTCAGTGGGAACGCAGAAAGCTCACCATATCTAAAAGAATCCTAATTCAAGAGGATAGGATCTCAATCCAGTTAGAGAAGACTTGATTCGAGATCTGGGTCAATACATTGTGTATAAATAGAGGCTAGATTAGACGACATAGATTCATTCACTCTCTTTGTAATCGCTTTACACTCTCAATACACATACTCTCTCTCGCCCGTGGACGTAGATCTTATTCACGATCGAACCACGAAATCTTTGGTGTTCTTAAGATTTATTTCCTTACGAAATTAAGATCGATCAATAATTAACTATAATTTTCACTTTATATTATATAATTGAACAATTAATATATGATTCTTTTGATATATAGCAATGTGATTTATAAATCAAAATCGTTGTAATGCACAAAGTAATATTTACAAGTTAATAGTATTAAAAATAAGATAGATAAATAATCGGTTGCGGTTTTATTAAAGATAAGCTCAAAAAGAGCCACCAATGGATGCAGATGCTTAATGGCGATGGACTAAGGAAACCCAAAGTCAATGAACTTCTCTCGTTATTTTTCTCTTTAATTAATTCCTGCAATCTGATTTGTTTATATTACATGCAATTTTCATTTCTTTTCCATATTGGGACAAGTTGAAGAAATATATAACAGAGTTAAATTTTGACAATTAAAGGATGGGACAAGTTGAAGAATTATATAACAGATTTAAATTTTGACAAATAAAGGATAAGATTAGGTTCGAAAAAGAAACATGCATGAACTTGGAATGTCGCCTTCCCATAGGTATGTACCTTTACATAATTTAATTTAATTTAATTTAATTTATTGCAAAATCTAATGTCCTTCAAATATATGTCCAGTGCTTCAAACTCTAAATCATAGCAATCGTGCAAATTTTTTCATTAAAATCCATTATTCATTTTTATATGTGATTAATTGATTAAAATCCATTATTCATTAAAATCGTAGCAATACTCAAACTTGTTTTAATTTTCATTTTTTATATATGATTAATTTGATTGAAGTATGTATTTGAGTCAGAAGCATAAAACGCATTAATTGTAAATTTATTAGTATTTTGATTTGACCTTTATTTTTATATATATTAACTATAGTTGTCACAGAATTTGATACGATAAAATATAACATGCAAACAAAATTATACGAGGTACACCCATAAATAAATATTAGAAAAATTTCTTCGATCGCTCAAGCAAAAAATTACATTTTAATTGTTGGATTTGTATAATGAAAACAAAATGGTTTAGCTTGTATATAATTTTTCGTGTTATCATTATTCGATCTCATATCTGAATTATTTATTTGATTGTATATGTTGTTTCATTATCTCATAAAAGTTTAGATCATACAATATGTAGAATATTACAGAAGTCTGTATGATTGGTTAAGCTGATTGAGATATAAAAAGGATCGCAACCGAGATAACTTGAGAACGAGTTGTTGGTATAAACTGCAATATAGATAAGAAGTAACTACACTTGGTTGCTTGTCTATGTTGGTACTTATTGACGTATTGATAGATTACAATGAGATGAGTTCTTCTATCTGATTATCGTGAAGAACATAGATCCCGTTGACTTTACGTTGATCTAAACCTCGATAAGGTTTCAGGTGAATATGAGTTACTGACGATCACTTTGACTTGTTATGGGTGAGAGTTACATAAGATAACTCAAGATTATCCGCATCTTGGGTGGTGACAGTGTTTGTGGGTGGTGATAGTGCTTGTATGTCATGACGGTTACCTATATCGAGTCATCGTATCTGTTTATGATGATAACGTCCCTTTAAAGAGCTCAAAAGGTTTATTGTACTAAACCCTGTAGGTTGAGTTAGCTCAAGTACAATAATAAGATTGAGTGGTACTACTTAAGGAATTAAAGAGATTAATTATTTTAAGCAGTCATGTTACTATAAATAATTTATGGACGTGCTATATCTTAAATAAGGAGATTTGTAAGTCTAAGTGCAAGCCCGACTCAACTTCGGTAGTAAAGGGGTAAGTCAACATTTATTCTCTAGTGGAATGAATAAATGTTTACGAATTAATTTATGTTGTGGACTAAACATAAGATAATTAAGTTATTTTAGACTCATCTTTATTCTTTGTATTTGATCCCTGTGCTGGCCCACCAAGACCTTTTAACTATGATATTTTCGACCACCGTTAGGAATCGCATTGGGATTCAGTTATGATTAATATATTATTTATTTAATACATCTCCTAGTATAAATATATATTATCTGATATTATTAAATATCAAGATATATTTATTCTATAAATAAATTATCTTCAAGGAAGAAGATAGTTTGTATTTATTAGATGTGTTATAATCCTATCACAATAAGATGTTAGAGAGAGCACTATAAACACAAGGTATGAGAAAATTAGATCATCCATCTCATCATAGTAATTTTCAAAATTACTATTCATCACCATAGGGGGTAAAATTTTTAGTATTCTCCATATATTACTCTCACTCAGTATTGAAGATAAGGCATTCGGGACATAGTCCAGAAGATCAAAGCTAGAGTCTGTTATTGATCTATTGTGCCAGAAATATAAGAAAATCTGATTTTACCATCTCCCAATGATCTATCTTGGATGTTTAATTCACCATACATTGATTATATACTTAATATCCATCTATATAATTAATTTCAACACGTTGGTGTTCTCTCGTGTTAACCTGCGAATTTCTAAGATAAAAGAACGATGAAAGACTCCAGCTTTGATCTTATGGACTGTATCCCGATTGCTAAAACTTCAATGCTGGGTGAGAGCAATCTATGGAGGATATTGCAAAAATTCGTCTCCTTTTTTTCTCTTTGTAATTTTTGAAAATCACATAGGAATATGATACTTATGATTTTCTCTCACCTTATATTTAGAATACATTCATAGAATCCTATTAGGATAAGATCTCTGCATATCTAATAAATACAACCATATCTTTGCATATAAAACTAATCTAGAATAATTATCTTTTGATATCTAACAATATCAGATAATATCTATCTAGATTTTGGAGAATCAGAACAGTCCAAGTGGGACTCTACAAGGTGGGCGAATTTGTTAGCAGCTCCAGGCCTTGATGGGTCAGCCTAGGATCAAATGCAAAGAATAAAGATGGACCTAAAATGAATTAATTATTTTACGCTAAGCTCAGAACATAAATTAATTCATAAACATTTGTTCATTTCACTAGAGAATAAATGTTGACTTACCCCTTTATTGCTAAAGTTGAGTTAGGCTTGCACTTAGATTTTACGAATCCCCGTATTTAAGATATCGCACGTTCATTAATTATTTATAGCTTTCTGACTGCTTAAAATAATTAATCTCATTAATTCCTTAAGTAGTACCACTCAATCTTATTATTGTACTTGAGTTAAACTCAACATGTAGGGTTTAGTATAATAAACCTTTTGAGCTCCTTAAGGGGACGTCATCATCCTAAACGAATACGGTGACCGATACAGGTGTAGAGAAATCTGATTTTATCCTCTCCCGAGGATCTATCTTGAATGTTTAATTCACCATACATTGATTATATACCTAGTAGTCACCTATATAATTAATTGTAACATGTTGGTGTTTTCTCGTGTTTACCTACGAATTTATAGGATAAAAGAGGATCAAGACTCGTGCTTTGATCTTCTGGACTATATCCCGTTTGTCAAAACTACAATGCTGAGTGAGAGCAATCTATGGAGAATGCTGCAAATTTTGCCTTCTTCCATAATATGAGATTTTCGAAAATCTCTAATAATGGAATAATTAATTCAGATTTTCTCTCATCTTGTATATATAATACATCCCTAGAATCCTAATAGGATAGGATCTCTGCATATCTAATAAATACAATCTTATCTTTAGAGATACATCATATCAAGAATAAAATCTTATGTTGTCTAATGATATCAGATATAATCTATCTAGATATAGGAGAATCAGAACAGAGTCCCAGTGGGACTCTACAGCGAAGTGGACGAAAAATATCCAGCAGCACCAGGCCTTGATGGGCAAGCTCAGGGATCAAATGTAAGGAATAAAGATGGGTCTCAAATGAATTAATTATCTTATGTTCAGCCCAGAACATAAATTAATTCATAAACATTCATTCATGCCACTAGAGAATAAATGTTGACTTACCCCTTTATTATCGAAGTTGAGTCGGGCTTACACTTAGATTTTACGAATCCCCGTATTTAAAATACCGCACGTCCATTAATTTTTTATAACGTTCTAACTGGTTAAAATAATTAATCTCTTTAATTTCTTTAGTAGTACTACTCAACCTTATTATTGTACTTAAGATAACTCAACCTATAAGGTTTAGTACAATAAACCTTTTGAGCTCCTTAAGGGGACGTCATCATCCTAAATGGATACGGTGACACGATACAAGTAACTAGCATGACATACAAGCACTGCCACCACCCAAAATACGGAGAATATTGGATTATCTCATGTAACCCTCACCCATAACAAGTCAAAGTGATGCTCAACAACTCATACTCACCTAAAACCTTATCGAGGTTTAGATCAACGTAAAGTCATCGAGATCTAGGTTCTTCACGATTGTCAGATAGAAGAACTCATATCACTGTGATCCATCAATACGTCAGAGACGTACCAGCATAGACAACCAACCAAGTCAAGTCACTTCTTATCTACACTGATGCCTATACCGACAACACGACCTCAAGTTGTCTCAGCTGTGATCCTTTTTATATCTCATTAAGTTTAACCAATCTAAAGACTTCTATGATCTTTTACACACTGTATGATCTAACTTATATATGAGATAAAGGGAATATGCAATCAAGTAAACAATTCAGATATGAGATTGTAATAGTGGTAACATGAATCATTGTATACAATCTCAATCAAAACTGCTTCCAGTATACAAATCCAACAATCTCCCACTTATACTAAAGTAACTTTTAGTATACAATGTGTCTCTCTACTAGCTATTACAAACAACCATCATTTTGTTTCTGCCACTTCTACAAAAGTTTCTTTTCTAAGTGGGGGTCATCTTGCGCAATCCAAGTCCTAGAACATGCTTGTCGTAGACTTTTTGCGGCAGGCTCTTCATGAATGAGTCAGCTAGGTTATCCGCAGTACCAATCTTCTTAATCATCACATCTCCTCGTCTAACGATTTCTAGTATGACATGGTACTTTCTCTCTATGTGTTTTGTCGCTTTGTGTCCGTGGTTCCTTCGAGTTTGCCACTGCACCTGAGTTATCACAGTACACTACAATACTCTAGGGCAAACGAGGTACCACATCTATATCCATGAGGTATTTCTTAAGCCATACTGCCTCCTTAGCAGCATCCGAAGCGGCTACATATTCGCCAAGATACGACTCCTCTTCCCAAGAAAACACATAGCCTGAGCTAAGCTTGGAAATCCGAATCTGAATAACCCAAAGGTTAGACTAATATCTAGCTACTATACCTACCGCATAGAAGATATCGGGCCTGTACACAACATCGCATACATGAGACTTCCTACGACGGAAGCATCAGAAACTTGTCTCATTTCCTCTATCTCCTTTGCAGTCATAGGTGACTGCTCCTTAGATAAAGGAACACCATGTATGAAGGGTAACAATTCCTTCTTGGCGGTTTGCATGCTAAAACGATTAATCATAGTATCAATGTAAGACGTATAAGATAAGCTCAATATTTTCCTCTTGGGATCTCGGTAAACCTTGATCCCAAGAACGTACGCTGCATCTCCTAAGTCTTTCATTTGAAGCCGATTGATAATCAACTTTACGCCTCGATAACATCTTCACGTTGTTTCCAAGTAGAAGGATGTTATCTACGTAAAGTGCAAGAAATACCACGTCACCGTTAACATTTAAACGATGCACACAACTCTCGCTAGGCAACTGGGTAAATCCATAGGACTTTACCACCTCATCAAAGCATAAGTTCCATGATCGGGAAGTTTGCTTAGGTCCATAAATGGACTTCTTAAGCTTCCATACTAGATGCTCTTAACCATTCACCATATAACCTTCGGGTTGCTGTATATAGATGTCTCTACCTTCCTCAAGGTAACCGTTTAGAAAAGCGATTTTCACATCCCTTTACCAAACCTCTAGGTTCAGGTGAGCTGCTATGACCAGAAGAATTCTGATGGACTTGAGCATTGCTACAAGCGAAAAGGTCTCATCAAAATCGATGCCCTCAATCTGAGTGTACCGTTTCGCCACAAGACTGGCTTTGAAAGCCGAAGCCTCTCCATTTGAATCTCTCTTACTCTTGTACCCACTTACTACCTAATGCTTCCTTGCCATCTGGTAGAGGTGTTTTCTCGTATACATCCATAGTTGTTATGGACTCAATTTCTAAGTCCATAGCGGTGTGCCATGATCTTGCATCTATGTCTTCAGATCGCCTCAGTATGTTCATGGGTCGACATACCGCTCGCTTCCTCGGGACTAAATCCAAAGATTCGCCCATGAACATAAATCAATCGGGTTGACGAACCCTCCCACTACGACGAGATGCTACTATCACAATGGCAACGGTGGGTGCAGTAACATGTGGTTCTCATCTTGCACAACTTGTCGGGTAGGTGCCACCAGCATGCGGTCGGTATCCCGGTGGAACTCGACCCACTTCAATTTCTTCAAGTATCCGTGTCGATCCTCCCACTAGACCCGACATCTCGTACCTTTGGCTTAATCGGTGGTGTAATACCATCATTTTCTAATTCCTGAAGAATGATTTCAACATTGGATTTGTGTTTTTTTATATAGTGCTCCTCCAAGAATCGGGCGCTGGTGCTAATAACGACCTTCTGATCCTTAGGACTATAGAAATAACCACATTTTGTTCTCCTAGGATATCCAATAAACAGCCTTGCATCAGATATAGCCTCCAACTTGTCAGCCTTCTTGTTCAGCACATGTGATTAGTATTTATCGATTCAGACTTATTTCATTTATTTTGATGTTTTGTAGAAAAACGGTATTTAATAGGATAAAATGGATCCGTCAATAGTTGAATTATATTTAAGAGCATCTCGATAGGAGTCTATAGGCGCAGACGGATTGCAATTTGAAGTTTGGACGAGAGAGAACGAATCGAACAAAAATATCGCACAAGCACAACCCAGCACCGGACGGAATGAAACCGGCGTTGGGTGCGCATTTTATTGCGCGTGGGTGTCTTTGTCCAGCGCTGGTTGCACAACGCGGCCACGTCTGCGCATCGATCGCAGCCGGCCGCGCAACCCTGCTTCACAAGGTGGCCACGGCCGCATCGCGGCTCCGGTCGTGCACTACAGTACCCACTCCGCACAATGCGGCCACGGTCGGGCCTCACGCATCCGTGCAACGCAGCCACGACCGTGCCTCATGCGTCCGACGCTCCATCCACATGCCCCATCACCCAACGCTGGCCACACAACGCGGCCACGACCGCGCCTCACGCGTCCGGTGCTTCATTCACACGTCCAGTCGCACGCCTTGCCTCCAGCCATCCAGCTCGCGTTCCAGCCCACGTTTCCAGTAGCCCGTCAGGTGCCTCGCCCAGGCGTAGCATCCCCGAGCACCTCACCCCGTCGCCCCTTGCCCAACCAGCTCAGATCCGCTCTCTTCTCACGCGTCCCGCCCCCTCCGTCCGGTCTTTGGGTGCTCTCTCGACCTTTCAGTGGCGCCGATCCGAGCCTTGTCCCGTCCGGCGCTGGGCGTGTTTTTCAGGCCAAAATTTGACTTTTTAAATGGGCTTTTCAAGGGTTGAATAAATTGATTAACAGCCGCATTCCACACATACTAATTCCGCATGCCATTTTTCTTTCTTTCATTTTCCTTTTCCTTTCCATTTAATTATTGTATTTGGATTAACAATTGGGATTGAATGATTTCGGATTTTTGGAAGACGAATTTATCTATGAATGGTTTGTAAGTTTTTCTCGTTCCATTATGTCTATGTAATTGCTATAGGGATAATTTTTACTATGAGATGAATTATTGATTTGTAGGGAAATAAATATTGGATTTGTTCTTGTCTTGAATCGTGATTGTTGGGTTGATGATTTGTAATTTCTTATCTATATAAATTGATTATTTCATTATCTTCATACACGGTGTTCGAAAGAATAGTGTAGGTTGATTATGTGCTTATGTTTCATTATGAAGTAATGCGACAACATATTTATGTTAGATATAAGTTTGACAACGAACGGATCAAGAAATTAGTTTGTTGTTGAGTAATTAATATATGTGGATAGGTTTTACTATCATGTGCATTTGTGTTAAATATCCTTCGTAGTTGATGGTGGTAGGGTTGAGATATTTCCCGCTATTAATTTCGAGTCTAACATTGACGGGGTCGAGAGACTAATTTATGTTGAATGCTTGGTGAGAGGCATGGGTGTTTTATGCTCTGTTCACCAGTCCTTAGCTTATTAATAGCGAGGATAGATTTTGAATCCTAGAACACCGTCTCCAATTTCGTGTATCTGTCAATCCCTCTTGTTGTCCAAGTGCATCCATTTTACCTGCTTTATTTTATTTCCTGCTTTTGTCCGTTACGTGACAAATCCCCTTATTTTAGGATGTTTGTATTTCTTTTCTATTTCTGTGTGTGATATTAAATCGTAGCCCTATTAAACCTTCCTCGAGAGATTCGATTTGGGTCGACCTTACAACTCTATAAGGACCTCGTACAATTGGCGAGCGACTTAGAAGAACAATTTGGTCGAAATAAATTTTGGCGTCGTTGCCGGGGAAGGCTTTAGGCTTCAGGTTTTGTGTTGCTTTATTTTTCGTGTTTCCTTTTATTTTTTTATGTTTCTCCCACCGTATCTCTTTTTATTTCTTTTTTTTTCTTTTCTTTGTTTCTATTTTTTCCCACAGTGCGTGAGATCTTGTTTTTAGTTGGTGTCTCATAACGCAGGTTATCGAATACGAATATGGTCGATGCACTGGAGGAGGAAAGCTCGTCGTATTGGGAAAATTCTTCTTATGAAGAAGGAGCCCAGTTCGACTATTTTAAGGGATACCCGTCAGGCTGTGAGCATCAAGCCTATAATCCCTACTGGAGACATCTTCCAAGTTCTTCATGTAGTGAGGACCTCTTATTCCAGCAACATCCTGTTAACCCGACATTGGAGGATACATTGCAGCTTCATTCAGGCGAGTCAGCCGGTGAAACCGACACTGGAGGATAAATTGCAGGCTTTCATTCAGGAGAGTCAGTCTTTCATACAGACGAGTCAACAAAGCTTCGAGATGGTGGCCGCATCTATCGAACATGTAATGATCTAAGTCAGTCAGTTAGCCAGGACAGTGGAATAATTGGTTCACAACCAAAGTGTGGAGGAGATGTCGAGTCAACTGGAGCAAACTTGTTCTGTCATATTCCTTGAAGAGTATGAAGTCGAGGGAAGAATCAGTGAAGATGAAATTAAAGAGTCAATGTTTCATCAAGCCGAGACTAAATATGAACAATGATAAACGCGCTTTTTACCCGTTTATTCATGCTTTATTTAGATAATTTTAGACCAGTTAAGTGCGTTTATATAAGTGATTTCAATGCTTTTAGCTATTTTCGGTAGATACTGCTCTTGGGTTCCTCTTTGGTGTTTTGTAGGCTTATAAGATGATAATCGAAGCATGAAGCGAAGCACGGGCCAAAGACGGACAAGAACAGGGGCTAGCGGCCACCTTCGCGACCGCTAGCCCGGCCGCAGAGTGGGTGAAAAACATTCTGGATAGTTTCTCGCGACCGACCTAGCGACCGCTAGGCCAGCCGCGAGGCAAAGCCAAGCGACCGCAAGTCTGTCCGCAAGAGACATCGAAAAAGCTACTGCCTAATATCTAGCGACCGAGCTAGCGACTGCGAGCTCAGCCGCGAGGCATTCCAGACGATCGCAAACCTGGCCGCGAACCCATCGAAGGACTTACGGACTCAGTGTTCGCGACCAAGCTAGCGACCGCGAGCTCGGCCGTGAAGCACGACGGCTGGGCACAAATTAGGGTTTCAGCCCTGCGCCTATATATACCCTTAGGCTTGCCCATGCGCCTCCAAGACATAACATACTTATTTTTACATGTTTTTCATCAGTTTTCAGCATATTTTCAATTCCTTTCATTCTAGCTTTCATTTAGATTCATCTAGACTTTAGTTTTTCATTGTTCTACGCATTGTTATCGTTTTGGAATGATTTCGTCCGAACGAATTCCGTATTTTCCCGTTTGTTACTTGGGTTTGGATACGAACCCAACCATTGTTCTTCCGACGCTACATTACGGGTTTAATCGATTTAATTCTTATCTCTATGGTTAATTCATATTTTATTTCAATATCTATGCCTAGCTAAATTCTTATTCTAATCCTAGTGTTTATATGATTCTATCCTAAGTGTCGTGATTCCTGCTAGTTGCTATTTACCTTCCAGGCATTGATTTTTGATTCTTGGTGCTTAATAATATTTGTTAATTTCTGATCAATCTTGATGCATATCTAGTTTCCAGTTAAATACTTAATAGTTTTAATTGTCAATCGATCTTGAATGCACAATACGAATAAGCCTTGAGTCGTAGCTGAGATAGGAACATTTGTAGGAAGCATATTCTTTGTGATCTTTTGGGTTGCTAATTTTTACCTTGAGACGTAACAGTAATAGGGAAAATTAGTAATCTACTGCCACAATTGTCGTAACTGAAATTGTTGGTTACATATGTGATCTTCCATCTTGTCTGGATTAAAATTGGTTAATAGGAAGTAGGATAAACATACGATGTGGGTAGGATTAATACATCCATAGGGTTAGTATTTAGTCTTATTATCTCTTTAAGTTTTTATTGCTATCTTTATTTGCTTTATTTGATCTTGACTTTGAATTTAATATTCGAAGTCCCAAAAACCTTTTCCAAAAACCAAATCTGTCACTTGGATAATGATGAAGGATTATTGAGTTAGCTTCTGTATTTTCGCGTTACAATCCATGTGGATACGATACTCGACTTACCTATCTATTTGCACGTTTTCGTGTTAGAAAATAGTGTGATCAAACAACCTGATATCTTCCCGAATAAGTTGGAGGATGAGGAGAGGACAAACTTTGAGGTATCATCTATAATTTTTCAACATCCTAATTCACCAAAGAATTGTGCTCTAGGAGTTGAGGTTATTTATTTTTCTTTGAAGAATATGATGTTCAATTTAAGCTTAATTGATTTATTATTTGCTACCTTGACCGTCCTTTGTGCTTATATTGTTACTACTGATGCTCTGGTTGAGATAGTATTGCTACAGGTGAAAGACTATAGATAGTCCGTTTTTCATTGGTGGAGCTCGTGCTATTGAAACGAGCACTGCGTGGGAGACAACCCATGAGTTTATTTATTTTTCTGTTTTGTCTCTTTTCTTTTTCTTTTCAGGTTTTTAAATAAGAGAGATGAGAATTGCGGCGAGCTGCATAGCATGAACACTCAAGCCACTGGACGTTGTCACCGTCGTACCTAGTTGACATGCTCCTCCAATTTCAGGGAAGTTAACTTCTACATTTTACCTTTTTGGTTTTTGTCTAAAGTGTGGAGGCGTGCTTGCCATCTTTGTGTGTTAGTATGTGACTTGTGTTTGTTTAGGTGTGTCGTTCTCCATTTTTATACCTTTTGTTTGGATTTGAGTATGCTTTGTCGTCTAGTATACGAGTAGAGTTGAGTGAGCATGATTTGATTGGGAATGCACGTCCAAACTAATTTATAGTAGTTCTTATCGATGGATGGCTTGACTTGATAACTGTTGATGATTGGTCTAGCCGTGGGACACGTCAAAGTAAATTGTGATGAATTGATATGTGTAGTTAATTATCGTTGCTACTTGTATGGTCTCCGTGCGTGTCTTATCTCGGAAAAGATTATGAAATATGAAAAAGTTTGTTATGAAAATAAAAATAAAAATAAAAATAAAAATAAAGAGTTGGAATAATTTGTTGATGGTTGAATAAGTGAGCTTAAGGTTGGAATAAGGGGCCCTACTCCTCTCGCTCCATGTTGCTTCTCGAATGGAAGCTCAAAAGTGATGAGTAGGGGAAACCACATTAGGTTATTAGGGTTTTCAACTTGAAGGTTTGACTTGATGAATATTGTCCTATAATCCTCCTTGAGTCGTCACATCTGGTATTGGTATTTGTGTATTATGTTGAAAATGAGATGTTTTATGCAAGAGATCTACATGAGTTGGCTATTTGATTATTAAGTGCATGTGGATCGATTTATGATTTACTTAGATTAAGCTACATGCTCAATCAACTATTGATTCATTACCATGTTGAGAAGTGTATCAGTTTAAAAATTCTAGGAAGACATGATGTCGCGGTATGATCCGTTTGAATGTTTGTTTTCTCGATTTTTTTTCCCGTGTCGTTGTGATAATGTTTGCTTGAGGACAATCAAAGGTTTAAGTGTGGAAGAGTTGTTTAGTATGATTTTATGCTTATTCTTGGTATTTTTATGCAAGTCTTTTTCCGTGATTTATCCTATTTATGCCATTGTTTTGATTAGTATTTATCGATTCAGACTTATTTCATTTGTTTCGATGTTTTATAGAAAAACGGTGTTAAATAGGAAAAATGGATATGCCAAGAGTTGAAGTATATTAAAGAGCATCTCGATAGGAGTCCATAGGCGCAATCGGATTGCAATTCGAAGTTCGGACGAGAGAGAACGAAGCGGAACAAAAATATCGCGCAAGCACCACCCGGCGCCGGACAGGACGAAACCGGCGCTGGGTGCGCATTTTCTTGCGCGTGGGTGTCTTTTTTCAGCGATGGCTGCACGATGTGGCCACGGCCGTGCATCGTGGCTCTGGCTTCGCAACCCCGCTGCACAACACGGCCACGGCCGCGCATCGTGGCTCCGGTCCTGCAACCTCGTTGCACAACGCGGCCACGGTCACATCGCGGCTCCGGCCGCGCAACCTCGCTGCACAACTCGATCACGGCTGCATCGCAGCCTCGCCGTGCACTCCAGCACCCACTCCATACAATGCGGCCACAACCGCACCTCACACGTCTGCACAATGCAGCCACGGCCACGCCTTACGCATCCGTACAATGGGGCCACGGCCGTGCCTCACGCGTCCGATGCTTTATCCACATACCCCATCGCCCAGCGCCAGCCGCACAACACGGCCAAGACCGTACCTCACGCGTCCGACGCTCCAACCACACATCCCGTTGTACACCTCATCTCCAGCCGTCTAGCTCATGTTCCAGCCTACGCTTCCAGCAGCCCGTCAGGTGCCTCGCCCAGGCGTAGCATCCACGAGCGCCTCACCCCGTCGTCACTCGCCTAGCCAGTTCCGTATCCGGCGTTCTTCCTCATGCGTCCGACGCTCTACTCTGTCCGGCGCTGGGGTGCTCTCTTTGACCTTTCCGGTGAGCGCTCACGTCCGGAGCCTCGTCCCGTCCGACGCTTGGCATGTTTTTCAGGCCCAAATTCGGTGTTTTAAATGGGCTTTTCGAGGGTTGAATAAATAGATTAACAGCCGCATTCCACACATACCCATTCTGCACGCGATTTTTCTTTCTTTCCTTTTCTTTTTTCTCTTCCTTTCCATTTAATTATTGTATTTGGATTAACAATTGGGATTGAACGATTCCGGATTTTTTGGAAGACGAAATTATCTATGAATGGTTTGTATGTTTTTCTCGTTCCATTATGTCTATGTAATTGCTATGGAAATAATTTTTACTATGAGATGAATTATTGATTTGTAGGGAAATAAATATTGGATTTGTTCTTGTCTTGAATCGTGATTGTTGGGTTGATGATTTGTAATTTCTTATCCATATAAATTGATTATTTCATTATCTTCATACACGGTGTTCGAATGAATAGTGTAGGTTGATTATGTGCTTATGTTTGATTATGAAGTAATGCGATATTAGATTTATGTTAGATATAAGTTTGACAACGAACGAGATCGAGAGATTAATTTATTGTTGAGTAATTAATATATGTGGATATGTTTTGCTATCTTGTTCATTTGTGTTAAATATCTTTCGTAGTTGATGGAGGCAGGATTGAGAGATTCACCGCTATTAATTTCGAGTCTAAAATTGATGGGATCGAGAGACTAATTTATGTTGAACGCTTGGTGAGAGGCATGGGTGTTTTATGCTCTGTGCACCGGTCCTTGGCTTATTAATAGTGAGGATGGATTTTGAACCCTAAAACACCGTCTTCAATTCCGTGTATCTGCCAATCCATCTTGTTGTCCAAGTGCATCCATTTTACATGCTCTATTTTATTTCCTGCTTTTGTCCATTACATGATAGATCCCCTTATTTTAGGACGTTAGTATTTATTTTCTGTTTCTGTGTGACATTAAATCGTATCCATGATATGCCTTCCTCGAGAGATTCGACTTAGGTCGACCTTACCGTTCTATAAGGACCTCGTACAATTTGCGAGCGACTTAGAAGATCAATTTGGTCGGAATAGTGTGCCTCGTGTAGTGAGCTGGGATGTAATCCCACACTGCACCAAATTGTCCATGAACACGTTATTGAGGTATTCGTCACCACAATCAGACCGTAGTGACTTGATACTCTTACCTTGCTTCATCTTAACTTCCATCTTAAATTCTTTGAATTTCTCAAAGCCTTCAGATTTGCGGTGAAGCAAGTATACGTATCCGTACCTTGAGTAATCGTCAATGAAAATGGCAAAATACTCGTACCCCCCACAAGCTTGTGTGGAGATTGGTCCACACAGATCAGAATTGACTAGCTCCAACACTTTTTTTTCTCTATACCCATTCGCTTTAAAGGGTTTGGTCTATATCTTTCCTTCTATATAGGATTCGTAGACTCGAAATGGAGTAACTGTGACATCACCCAATGCTCCATTCTTAGCCAGTCTTTGGATCCTATTTAGATTGATATGACCTATTCTAAGATGCCAAAGATATATGGTGTCATCTAGTGAAGAAACTTCATCTGCTTATGGTTTTATGTAGATGCAACATAATTAAAGGTATAATGCTTGACAGAAATAGTATATAAAGAGAATTATATAAAGTGCCACCATAGATAAATTCGTCATTTCTCATGATAGAAACACCACTATAAAAAACAACTGAATATCCATGCGTAAATAGTTTAGAAACCGAAATAAGGTTTCGCCGAAACTCCAGTACATATAAAACATCCTTTAATAATAAAACTGTCCTATCAATGCATGAAGTAACATCTCCGACTGCAACGGCCTCGACTTTCACTGCGTTGCCCATGGAGATCGTTATCTCGCCATCAAATAGCTCCCTTGTCTGCAGGAACCATTGCAAGGTGTAACAAACATGATCAGTCGTACCTATATCTACTACCCATGAATGAGTAGAACAAGTCGCTAAACATGTTTCCGTTACTAAAGCAAATGACGTACATTGAGCCTTGAGCATGGGGCACTTAACCTTCCAATGCCCTGTCTTGCCGCATTTGAAGCACATGCCCATCTCATTTGGCTTTTCAAGCCTCCGTGGCAACCATGTTCTTGCTCCCACTGATTTTCTTGCCTCTACCACCTTTGGCACCATTTTTCTTTTTCCACATTTCAATGGAAAATTGGGGCCCTTAGATGTGCTAGCAAGGGCATGTGCTTCTTTTCCCATGACACCTTCCGCGACTACGAGATCGTTGAGCAACTAACTAAGTGTAAACTCGATCTTACTCATGATCGCGTTCATGCAAAAGTTCTCAAAAGACTTGGGCAGTGTGTTGAGGATGATATCGACCTTGTCTTCGCAGTCAATACCTCCTCCCAACTGATCAAGACTATCCATGAGATGAGTCATGTGAGAGACATGTTCATGGACAGAACTTCCTTCTTCCATCCTATATGCCAAGATTTCTCTCATTGTGTGGAAGATAAAATTTGATCGCTTATTTTCCTAACAAATAAATGATAGTAAAACAGCAAATATATTATCATATCCACATGGACTGATACTCGAAAACACAGTGATTAATTCACACAGAATCTTGATTATTATTCAGGCAACAATATTAAGAGGTGATGACTAAACTAGACTCCAATTTAATAAGGAATAAACTCAGGAATAAAAGACTAATCATAGGGATGTATTTAACCTAACTAGATTCACACAATTAATCTATTAACCTGTTTACCAATTTAATCCACATTTAGATGAATGATCACTAATGTAACTACAGTCTTCTGCCAGGATAGCCTATAGTAGTGGGTTAGCCTAAACTCTATCTCCGCTAGGTCTCAAGAGAAGTATGCTAATTACCAAAAGCACACAAAGAATAACATCCTACAATTTACCTATCTCCACCAGGTCTCAAGGTAAGGTCTGTATTATATATTCAAGAAATCGACTATGCAATTAATTCCATCAGGACATCAACCACATAATTAGCATGCATTATTACTGATCAGATACCAACACATGAGAATTAATGCCAAGAATCATAAATCGTGAATTGGAAGGCAAAACAATATCAACAAATAAAACACAGGAATCTAATTAGTGATCGCTATATTTCTACCAAAATAAATTGATAGTAAAATAGCAAGTATATATATCGTATCCACAGGGACTGCGACTCGAGAACACAGCAAATAATCAACACAGAATCTTGATTATTATTCAGGCAACAAAATATCAGGAGAGAGAAAATAATAAAACTAGACTCAAAAATATAAATAAGGAATAAAATCAGATAAGAAAGACTGATCATAGGGATGTACTTAACCTAACCATATTCACACAATTAACCTATTAATCTGTTTACCAATTTAATCCACATTCATATGAAGGATCACTAATATAACTATAGTTTCCGCTAGGACAACCTATAGTAGTAGGTTAGCCTAAACTCTATCTCCGTCGGGTCTCAAGAGAAGTAAGCTAATTACCAAAATGAGGCTTATTAACTCCCCCAAACTTAACTTTTTGTTTGTCCTCAAACAAATCAGAACAAGAGAGACGACCAAAGATAGGCAAAGAGTCGAACGACAAAAGCAATAAGCCTCAGAGCAATGAGCAATAAACGATTCACTCAAAAGAATCAAATCACAACATCTTTCGTTAAACTCCACACATCATAATAATCATAAGCACAAGCCTTTCTCAAACTTGAATCCTCACGACATGGATATATATATAAGAAATCTCAAACACTCAAGTGTATCAAGGAGGATGTGTATACTCTCAAAGTTTAAAAACACATGAAATCTACCATAAGCTTGCAAATCGTCTAATTCTCCATTGCTCAAATATGTGCTCAAGAACTAAGATCAAAAAGGTCTTATAAAAGGTTATAAAAGTTTAAAAACACATGAAATTAGGCTAAGTGACTCATAATCCATAATGAAAAACACCATAAGTATCATAAGACACAATTCCCAAACTTTCACCATTTATTTCAATTCTCCATACCAAGAAATCATTTTTCTTTAAAAACTCCATAATTATCATATAAGTGATAAATTCATCTCAAGCACTAGCTACTTACCCATTCATGTTCTTTTCGCACACTTGTGTCAATTTTTTTTTTTAATTTGAACTTACATGGGTAAGCAACTATTTTTAATTATCACTTTCTCAACATCAATTTTCTTTCCTTTCTTTTTCTCAACCCACAATTTCAAGCAACCAAAAATCCCACTAACTACATAACCCAACCCATGGCTATATGAAAGAATAAGGTAGGCTCAAACAGGCTCATCAAAGGATAATAAAGTAACAGGTTAGTGTTTGGATAGTGTATAGGCTAAGAAAAGAATGCCTAATTGTTGGATTTGTATACTGAAAGCAGTTGGTTGAGCTTGTATACAATGTTTCCTGTTACCACTATTACAATCTCCAATCTGAATTGTTTACTTGATTGCATATGTATGTCCCTTTATCTCATATATAAGTTAGATCATACAAGTGTTGTAGATCACGTAAGTCCAGATGATTGGTCAAGGTTAATGAGATATAAAAAGTATCACAACCGAGACAACTTGAGGACGAGTTGGTGGTATAGCTGCGTGTAGAAGAAGCGACTGACTTGGCTGCTTGTCTATGCCGGTACGCCTCGACGTATTGATGGATCACAAGGAGATGAGTTCTTCTATCCGACCGTCGTGAAGAACCTAGATCTCGGAGACTTACGCTGATCTAAACCTCGATAAGGTATTAGGTGAGTATGAGTTGTTGACCATCACTGACTTGCTATGGGCGAGGGTTATATGAGATAACCCAAGATTCTCTCGTGATCTGGGTGGTGGCGTGTCAGATGTCATGCTAGTTACCGTGTCGAGTCACCGATCCGCTAAGGATGATGACGCCCCTTAATGAGCTCAAAGGTTTATTGTATTAAACCCCGCAGTCGAGTTATCTCAAGTACAATAATGAGGTTGAGTGGTACTACTTATGAATTAAAGGTATTAATTATTTTAAGCAATGTAATCAGTAAATAATTAATGGACGACGATATCTTAAATACGGGATTCAGAAGTCTAAGTGCAAGTCCGACTCACCTTCAAAGAATAAAGGTAAGTCAAGATTTATTCTCTAGTGGCATTAATAAATGTTTATGAATTAATTTATGTTCGGGTCGAGCATAAGATAATTAATTTATTTGAGGCCCATCTTTATTCCTCGCATTTGATCCCTGGTGGCCCATCCGTGCCTCGAGCTAAGGTGAATTTCGCCTCTCTCTCAGAGTCCCATCGACTCAATGATCCTCTCTATCTTAAGAGATAAGATTATATTTATTAGATATGCATAAATTCTATCTTTATAGATTTAGATTGCATTATAAATATAAGTGAGAGAGAAAATCAAGGTCGATGCTCATTCCATATTTTTGAGAATTACTATAGTATTATAGTGAGAATTTTCAAAATCGAGAGAGAAAAAGAGGGTGATTTTCTATAGCATTCTCCATAGACCGCCCTCACCGACATTGGAGATTAGGCAACGGATACACCCGTAAGATCAAAGCACAAGTCTCGATCCGCTCTCACCCCGACAGATTCGCAGTAAACACGAAAACCCTACGTGTTGCAATTAATTATATAGGTGCATGCTAGGCATATAATCAATATATGGTGAATTAAACATCCAAGATTGTCACGCCCAATTCCAGGTAAGGCACGGACGCCGGGGTGATTAAAGCAGGGGGTGTCAAAGAAGTGGTACATATAACATACATGATAAGAAGATGTGACCATGGAATCGGGCAAAGATCTCCTCTATAACTAGGACATATCCCGAAGGGAGGGTGCACAAACAATCCACCAATGTAATAATATCGATATCATAACCTCGTAAAACATGATTCGTTTATTATAAGTAATGCAAGAAAGCAAAATAGCATTACATCCTATCAACTAGACCGGTCAACCACATAGCATGCTCATATCGAGACTCAACAGAATAACATAATAAATCTTGTTCCCAATCGTAAAGCAAATAAGGACAAGAATACATCAATATCAAAGCACGATATAACACAACATCATGAAGCATAGCATGAAGAACCCGCAGCCCACCCTCGCCGCCGCCTGCCAAAATTTTCCTCCATCTCGTGAAAAGATTTGAAAAGAGTTTGGGTGAGTACTAGCGCACTCACCGGGTTTTATCAGAAATCAAAGAATCATGAGGTCGTGTTTAGAGCACTTACCTTAGAAGGTTTTAAAACGAATCCACTTCTAAGTAAGCAAAATAGATTTTTCATTTTCGATACCGATCCGTTATTATCAGCATTCCATCATAGAACCATGAACCACGGCTCGGAACGTATCCCGCCAAAATTTCATCACATGTCATTCATTCGCCCGAACATATCCAATGGGCCCATGCCCTAACGTATCCACCGCTAATCTAACTGGTGGACTTCTGTGGGTCAAACTCGTCGAACCATAACCACCTCATTACCATTTCCTGTAGGGCTTCCCGGGTCTATCCCTTCGTAACCATAATCACGTGTTCGGGTCATCCCCTCTCGATCAATACTCAACATGGTGATCAACCCACCGAATAGAGATCCGCACAACCATGATAGAACCATATCTTCGATCGAGAACAAGAATAATTTCACAAAACATTTTACGCGCATATATTTTATTTTGAAATATCGAGTAAATAACTCAAAATAAGATATATAACCCAACCCGAACGGACTAAAACGTTAACCGAGATATCTACGATCCGATGACTTCACCGATCACATCGGTAGGTACCGGTAACAAGACGGAACAAGTTTTGGGGTTACATCCCACAAAGCAAAGCAACATCGTGATCCAAACGACGATCGTAGCAAAATTAGTGGTTTCGACTTTCTCAACCCACATTCGCACTCTCCGGTTTTCAAATCAACTCGATGCGTAGGGAAATATATTCAGGCATCAAGACCTATAATAGGGTACTTTCAAAATATGCATGCATGCAAGTCGACTCAAATCTTAGCAAAACAAGAAGCTTCAAAATCGATGCCTATCCTCGATCTAGGATAAACCATCCAAAATCGATGCATGAAATGGAAACATAAGCAATATGCATAACGATTTAACATGGAATGACAAACGATGTTGAAAATGGATAACCCGAGCATGTACTTCCTTTAGAAAACTCAAGCAACGGAAAACATCCCATACGCGTAAACGCGAAAATGTAAAACGGAATCGGTACTTTAGCGTAACGCATAGCCCTGAACTCAAAACCTAAAGGACCCAGAGCTGGGCAGGTCCGCTGACCACCAATCGGCGGCCAAGAGGGGCGGCGGTGGCGGCTCAGGGCGCGGCGGCAATGTTTACCGAAATGGCCGCTCCTCGGTCGCTTTTTCGCCCGTCCCTTTAGAATCCCGAGTTCTATGCTATACGATCTACTAAAAGGCGGAATCAAAACAAGAAAAGGACAAAACAGAAAAACGGGCTGCCCAGGGTGGATGATCGGGGCGGTGGTCGGCAACAGCCAAGCAATGGCGCCGCGGCCGAGCCTCCCGCCGATCCCCACTCCTCCAGCCCGCCAACAGCATTCTGGAGATGCTCGGCTCTTCCGTAAACACAGAGAGACGAAGGAAATGAACGTTAAAAATGAAGGCCCTAGCCTCCTATTTATAGAAAGCAGGGTCACAGAACAATGCACATGCTGCCCTTTTTCAAAACACAAAATGACGCAACTTTGCAAACTGACCCAAATTTAGCAAACTTAGTACCCATGGACACGAAATAAAATACCGAACACAATGACTATAAACAAGATATGCTTTTAAAGATCCATGAAAAGTCCGGTTTTGATAACTTCCCTGAGTGCTAAACCTTCATGGGTGGTCGAAAACTCGATACTTAGTGTCTATGAATTATTATAAGACACTCTTCACAACGCCCGAGGTTTCGTGACGGTCGATCACCAAAACAAAAGTCAACCTTTCGAATTTTCGAAAAACGTGCTATGCAAAATGTGTTTAAAAGGCGGGTATTACATCCTCCTCCTTAGAAAAATTTCATCCCGAAATTTCAAACACGTGGAGAAAACAACTGTGGTACCGAGCCCTCAACTTGTCTTCCAACTCCCACGTAGCTTCCTCTTCTCCGGGTGATTCCACAACACCTTCTCCAACGGAATCGCTGTTCTCAATTCCTTGACTTCGCTCCAAACAGCCCACGGTCTCCTCGTAACTCGCATCCCGAGCAAGAACCACTTGGTCATACTCTGATCACGTGTTTGGGTCGAACACGCACTTTCTCACCGAGGAACGTGAAACACGCTGTGAACATCTCCGATGCTAGGCGGCAAAGCTAACCTATAGGCAACGGGCCTATTCTCTCAAGAACTTCGAAGGTCCAATGAACCTCGGTCAGAATTCACCTCGCTTCCCAAAACGAACGACCTCTCGCTTGGGAAACCTTATGAAAACGCGATCTTCGATCATGAATCAAGATCCGTGACGACGCTTGTCCGCATAGACTTCTCCTGCCCCGAGCTTCCTTGATCCGATCGATAACCTCGACCGCCTCACGAACCATCTCTCGTCCTAACATCTTCCTCTCGCCCACTTCATCCCAATAAAGTGGCGATCGACACTTCCTTCCGCATAACGCTCATAGTGGAGCCATTCCTATGGTGGCCTCGAGAACTGTTGTTATAGGCAACCCACCAAAGGTAGTATCTTCCCACTTCCTCCTCTATCGCCACGATCGCCGCAAAGATGTCTTCCAAAACATGAATCGTCTTTCCGATCGACCGTCTGCTTGAGGACGGAATGTCAGACTAAGATTCGCCTTGGTCCTACGGCTTCCTCGCACTCCTCCAAAACCTCGATGTGAACCTCGTCACGATCTCGACGAATCGATATCGCACACCATGTAACCGCATTTATTTCGACGTAAAGTCGAGCAAGCTTATCTAACCCGACGTCATCCGAATCGGAAGAATGAGTCGACTTCGCTACCATCGACGACAACCCATATAGCGGTGTTTCCTCTCACGACCTTGGAAAACTCACCACAAAATCCATACCGATATGATCCCATTTCACTTCGATTGGTAGCGGTTGCAACAAACCGATGGACGTTGGTGTACGCCTTTCACTTGTCGACAAGCCAAACATCGCTCCACAAACGCTACATCCTTTTTCATCCCTTCCCACCAAAAGTCCTTTCGTGTCTCTCACATTTTGGTGCTCTCGGACGAGTCAGATACGTGCCTCATGAGCTTCACTCATGATTTTATCTCTCAATTCCCTATCGAGTGGCACATAACCTTCCTCAATAGTAGCGTTGTCCTTCGCTCACGGAAACCTTGCTATCTTCTAGCCTTGCTTTCAAACGCATCCTTTCCAAGAACTCGCTCCTCATTGTGCACTCACGACGGCTTCTCATCGACCCATCCTTCTTCTTGACGAATGAATCAAGCGCCCCACGGTGACACGCTAGGTTGATAAAACCTAGATCCAACAGCCCGCAATCGCGCTTTTCGCCTTGTAATTCCTTAGGTGCCATTCTCAGATGGTGCCTTTGATATCGGGCGCCGCCCCCTGCTCTGCATCAATAGTGAATTCCACTTGTCTATCGTGCGGTAAACCGGCAAGTCCTCGGAAACACGTCCGATATTCACACACCATCGCTCCTCTTGCAATCGTTATGCTGCCGTTTATCGTGCCTCGTCAAACTTACCAAGAAAGTTTGACGCTTCCTCCCCGATCATCCTCACCGCCTTCGCTCATCGAGATCATCGCACGCAAACACCCATCCTTATGCCGGAAACAAACTTCCACCTTCGCCGTCCGAAAAGCAACTTCTCTCGAGACAACGATAGTTGCTATGTGCTTTTCAACCAATCCATGTTAAAGATGACATCGAAATCTTCCATTCCGATGACATGCAAATTGACAAAGACCTCGCGTCATTGATTTCACCTCCGGTTCGCAAATCTCTTTCGCTTTAGCACTTCCCACGGATGCTAATTTCTGTGGTACTGTGATTTCGGTACCAAACCCAACCTCTCACACGCGATTCTCAAACGAAGAATGTGAGGCTCTCTGATCAAACAAAGAGAAACGGGCATATCACTCATATGGATTATACTTGCAAGATTTCGGGAGCTTGAGCGCGGCCGATTCAAGCGTGACACCCTTGCTTGTCATGTGGCCTTTGGTTTGTCGGCCCAGTGGTGACCCCGCCCGTTGTTTGCCTCGCGGCTCCGACTCGCCTCATGAGTCGGATGTCGCCATCATGGCCGCATTGTCGCCCTCCTAACCGACAATCTCGGCGTAATGTCCAGACTTCACAACGATAGCACTCGGTGCTACTTGCCCGCACTTGCCGAAATGATTCCTTCGACATTTCGCACCAAGGTTTTTCCACACCGCCTCACCGCCGCACGGGTTGGAAATTCCTTCCCAAGGTCGCTTTCTCTCTCGAACGCCTTGATTCCTCGAATCACTGACCGCCTCGTTCCCTGGAACACCCGATCGCCTTTCCTCGATCTTCCCATTTCCTTCACTCTTCCTCCGCCACCGGTTGTCCGGTGGCATTGTTCTTTCCTCGGGCAACATCGACTCAATGTTTAATGCCCTGTTCATGATCGCGACACGCCGATCTCCCGATCGACGAGCTTAAATTCGATCTCGGCCCGAGTCCTCTCTCGAACTCGCCTCGCCCGGCAATTTCGCGGGTCACCGTGCACGTAGCATAACGTGACAAACGATTGAACAAGCGATCGTATTCTAAGACCGCCCTTCTCCTCGACGGAGATTCCAACTCGTTTTCCTTTCCTCGTCAGAACGCCAGCACGCATTTTCCATGAGTTCTTCTCGAAATCTTCCCATGTATACCTTGCCTAATCGCTGGTGTTAGGTCCTCTCACGGATTTCCACCGAAATCGCCTCATCGGTTAGTCAAAGATCGCGCATCAGGTTTTCTCGCTTCTTCGCACCGATGTATTCAAGATCCTTTCGTGGATCGCATCCAGCCTCATTGCCGATCGGTTCGCCGAGACCGCCGAATGTAGGAGGATTCTCGCTCGCGAAACTCCTCGATCGCATGCCACGAACCAAAGGTGGTTCCCGGCTTCTTCCACGTTATTGTTCCTCCGTTCCTTGTTCTCAGACTGCATCGACGCTCAAACATTAGAAACACTGCTGCAGATAACCGCATCATCGCATAACATATATCATCACCCATATCACATATCATCACATATATCACATATCACGCACCATCACATATAATCATGCAATCCTATCAACATATCATCGCTATGCATTTCACATAACATCATCATCACACATCACATAGATCATATATCATCATGGCATAGCTCATATCACATATAAGCATCAAACATAAACATCCCATCATAGACGCTGCTAGTATCGAATATTCAAAGGTCCATGAAGGATCACAAAATACAAGATCAAGGTATGTCACCAAAAGGTCGACATGAGCAAAAGAATCTGACTCCCCATCACAAAGATGCCGCCTGTCCACGCTTTTAGCAGACCGCGACCGCCACTGACACACCGACTACCTAGATCTTGTCCCGCATATCCGCTCCACTACTCCGCTCGTCCCAGGGGTTCCATTCTCGCCTTCCTCATCTCTCTTCCTTCCTATCGTGGCTTGAATTGGGCCGCCTGTAAAAGCGATCCCGCATGGAAGCAAGCCTCTCGTGGTATGATCCCATCCAAGCGTGCCTCGATCGCTCGAGTATCGTGAAAGCTCGGCTCGAGTCCCTCGCCTCTCGCGCTTGCTCTTCCTCAACATGCCCGACCATCGTAGTCATCGGCTATCCGATCACCGGTCCTCCGAGTCCTCACTATCCTCCTCGCTCTCATCTCGGGTCCTCCTTCTTCCTCGTAGTCGCCTCCCGGACGCCACCGATACGCTTGGTGGCATGAAGATTCGATTCGGCTCTTCACGCCACCGCCGGACGGACAATATCTCGCCCGGAAGTTCCCGCCCAAAGTCGCTCCGGTCCTTCGAAGGTAAGGATCGCCGATGGAGGTGTAGTGACGTGTATCCTCGATGCACCGTGATCGCCTCGATTGATGGTTGTTCTCCCAAAGGCTCTTCTGGAACATCATCCCTATCATCGATCTCGATCGGTCTCGAGGTGTCTCGCAACCACATCCTCCTCGATGGTATACCCTGGTCTCGTCCATCGCCTCCATACTCAGCAAATAACCCAAGAAAGTCCAAGGTAAGGCGCCCGTGATAGATCCCGCCCGAACATCACGATCTCGCTTCTCGCCCATGGTTGCCAACCGCTGGTAGCCTCTCCACAACCGATAGTAAGCCTCATACCGATACTTTCCCACCGCCTCGGATCTTTCTCCAAAATCCAACAAATCTCCCTGTAAATACTCCCAACGGCTCATGGACATTCCTCGGTACATTCCCCGAACTTACGGACCGCTTTCATCCATCCCGAGATCTAACCAACGTTGTCCGGGCCATCGAATATCCATAAACCCACATGTTAGTTTATCAACATAACAACAAATATTCACGCTTCCTTTACCATCCCAGCCATCCGTAATCATGTCTCATACACATGTTCATTTCAACACAAATCAATATCAATATCGATATAATCACGTAAGCAAATATGTGATTCACTTACAAGCACTCGCTTATCAAAATAAACAAGATTTTCAATCAACAACATATTGCTATGTAAACACATAGACTTACATCAACCATACGTGATCACATCAATCACATCATATCATATAAACGATTTCCATATCACAGCCACACAGGCCTTTTTGTTCCATCAACAATCACTTCCACATCCACATCACCATCCAACCACATCTCATCCACATCACGCTTACATCACGAAACTTGTTTGGTATGATTTTGTGATGATTCTTGGCATTGTTTTACATGTCATTTTCTATGGTTTGTCCTATTTATGCCTTTCGTTCGATTAATATTTATCGATTCGACTTATTTCGCTCGCCTCGATGTTTTGTAGGAAAACGGCATAAAATAGGGATGAATTTGATCTGCCAAGGATCATATATTATTGAAGAGTATTTCGATAGGAGTTTGTAGGCACAAACGTTCAGAATCGGAGTTCGGACGCCGGTAACGGAGCCAACGTCGGTCGCAGACGCAGGCAGCACGAGCGCCCGCGCGCCGCCCGCCGCTGCCGCACCGCACGCACCGCACCCGCCAGGCCACTGCCACCCAAAGGTGCGGGTTGGTCCGAGCGGCCTACCAATTTACCTCCGGCGCCAAGGCCAGCCGGGCCACGCTTTCTCAGACGCACACGCCGCCGCCTGGCGACCACAACAAGACGCCCACGCGCCGCCAGGCGCGCGCCGCCGCCGCGCCCCATCGCCGCGCCTCGCGCCGCCTCGGCGAGCCAGCTTCCTGGCCGCCCCGCCACAAGACGCCGCCATGAAGCGATTTCCCTACCAGGCCATCGCCGCCAGATTCTTGCCTGCAACGCGCTATCCGCACGCTTCCGATCCGCGCCGGAATCAACCGGCAACAGGCGTCCCATCCCGGCTGTCGTCCGCCCAATCGATCCAGCTCCCATCGCGCACCATGTCGCTTAATCGACGCCACAATGAAAGGCCTATTTGTGAGGTAGAACTTTTTCCAACCGGCGCTCATTTTGAGCCTTGCTCAAATTCAAGTCGAACGATTTCACCAAGGCCACTTGCAACCGGCGCCACTTTATTTTAATATATATATGCGCTTAGGGTCAGAAACGGTCCACTTCGGTTCTTATTTTTTGCACGAATCATGCGCCCACGCCATCACAAAGAATCGTTCTTCATTTTCTTCCTGATTCTTAATGATCGAAAAATGATACAATATTTAGTTTTAATTTCAGTTCTTTGTTTTCATCGAATGTTAGTTTATCAATTTATGTTCGATTTCTTTTCTTCTCGAATCAATTTACGCTTATTATTTGATGGTTTCGTGGATTCAATTTCATAAGGACAATGAAGTGTTCTCATGTTCCTATCAATTTACATTGCTTTGATCTATCTTGCTTTAGTTTAATTCTGCTCTTGTTGGTTGATCGATGTTTATTGTTCATTTACGAGTAGACTTAGATTAGGGCTCGACTAACCCCAAGAATAGGTTTGCCTCGCTTTGTTTACCGCTCGATTTATTGTTGTAGTTCAACTAGGGATTGACAACCCCAGTTTAGATTTATCGCTTATTAGTTTAGCTCGGATTGACAACCCTAGCTTAGATGTTATTTATTTTCTCGTATTTCAATTCCTCGTATGTTTCAACCCCCTGATGTTAGAATGTTTAGATTTAATCGCTTTCGTATGACATGAACAATCGCCTGCTAAGTTTTCCTGAGAGACGACTGTGTTAACTTACCACGCCACGATTACCTCGCATTTATCATGCAGTAATTTGAAGTGAAAGAGCTGCCTCAACATGTGAAATACGTGATCCCGCATGATGATACAATGATAACAAAGGTCGAGGTAACTTCAATAATTTGTCAACATCCTAATTCACCAAAGTATCGCTTTGGGAATTATAGTTATCTATTTTTCTTGGAGAATAGATGTTTGATTTGAGCTTAAATGATTCGTTGTTTGTTTCCATCGCCCTCTATGCTTATATGGTTCACATCGATGCTTTCGCCGAGTGGTATTTCTCGCAGAAGGACTATGGATAGTCCGTTGTTTACCGAACACGCCGTGCTCAAGACGCAATTGAGTACTTCGTGGGAGTTACCCACGGTTTTTTATTTTATTTTATTTTGTTTTTCTTTCTTTTCTTTTGATTGCTTTGTTGTTCTTCGATCTGTTTGTTATCTTTGTGTTAGTCTTGTTTGAATTGGGAAGGAAGGATTTGCATATTTTGATCGCCGTGAGACGAAGTTAGATGCTCCAACCCCACAACAAGCATATCTGCCGATTATCGTGGAAGTATCATCCTCTATAGTCATTTTGAGCTTTTGATCGTTTCGAGCACCGGGGACAAGGTTCATTTAAGTGCTGGGGGATGTTTGCTCGCCATTTTGTGCGTGTTATATTGTTTTGTATGCTTAATGTTGCGCCCCAGATGCTTATTTTGATTGTTTCGACTCGAGTTTGTGTCATGCTAATAAGTTAGGATCTTGATTTGTAAATCGAACTCGTGGTATCGATCAAATTGATTTCAATTTCCAAACTTTTGAAGTATATATGATTCAGTATAATGTGAATCGACGATCAGAATTCGATAGAAATGAATAGGGGAAATTGATGTGATTTGTCCGACTAATGTTAGGGTAGTGTTAACATTGTATGCCTATATGCTTGTTTCATTTATATATAAAAAAAAAAAAGTGAAAAGAAGTAGAAAATGAGTGAGAATGAAAACCCAAGATCTTGTTGAGATTGTTGAAATTGAGGACGGGATTCTTCCTCTTCTCGTAATTTGAGAAATGGACATGGGAAACCACGTTAGGAGACTCAGTTCATCGAGAGTGCACCTTTCGAATTTTATTCCAAAATCATAAAACATTCTTTGTGCTATATAAAAGAAACTTGTTGCTAAAGGTGACCACATTAGTTAGTTCACCCCTAACGAGAGTTGGTCCGAGCAGATTACCTTTTTATTTATTGGAAGTCAATTGCCGCTCTTGATTTTTTTCAGACATCTTTGAATTCGAACACCAAGTGTGGGGAAATGCAATAAGGTTTGATTGATTAGAATAAGTGGTTGTTGCATGAGTTATCTTCGACCTTATTAGTATAGACTTTGCTTGAGGACAAGCAAATGGATAAGTGGGGAGTTGTTTGGTATGATTTTGTGATGATTCTTGGTATTGTTTTTATGTCATTTTCTATGGTTTGTCCTATTTATGCCTCGTTCGATTAATATTTATCGATTCGGACTTATTTTGTTCGCTCGATGTTTTGTAGAAAACGGCATAAAATAGGATGAATTGGATCTGCCAAGGATCATATATTATTGAAGAGCATTTCATGTGGAGTTTGTAGGCACAAACGGTTCAGAATCGGAGTTCGGACGCGAGAGAACGGAGCCAACGCAAGTCGCAAGACGCAGGCGAGCGCCCGCGCCTGCCGCCTGGGCTGCCGCAGACCGCGACGCGCACCGCACCCGCCACACACTGCCACCCATGCCGGCCTGGGTCCGAGCGCCCAATTTACCTCCCGCGCCAAGGCCGCCACGCACGCTCGCACGCGACACGCCCGCCTAAACACACGCGACACAGACGCCCACGCCCCGCCCGCCGCGCGCTTCCCGCCGCCCCTCGCCGCCTTCGGCCCGGCCTGCCCGAAGCGCCGCTTCCCGCCGCCGCCAAGACGCACGCTGGCGAAGATTTCCCGCCGCCACGCCGCTGCATTCGCCTGTAACGCGCCATCCGCACGCTTCGATCCGGCCGGAACCAACCGCGCTGCATTAAGGCCCCATCCAGCCGTCTGCCAGCCGATCCAGCTCCTATCACAAGCACTATGCTCGCTTCAATCGACGCCACAATGAGAGCGCCATTTGTGAGGTAGAACTTTTTCCAACCGGGCGCTCATTTTGAGCATGCTCAAATTCAAGTCGAACGATTCTCACCGCGCCACTGCAACCGCGCCACTTTTATTTTAATATATATATGCTGCTTAGGGTGAGAAACCGTCCGCACTTTGGTTCTTATTTTTACGCACGCAGGCGCTCACGCCATCACAAAGAATCGTTTCTTCACTTTCTTCGATTCCTTAATGATCGAAAAATGATACAATATTTAGTTTTAATTTCAGTTTTTGTTTTCATCGAATGTTAGTTTATCAATTTATGTTTGGGATTTCTTTCTTCTTCGAATCAATTTACGCTTATTATTTGATGGTTTCGGGATTCAATTTCATAAGGACAATGAAGTGTTCTCATGTTCCTATCAATTTACATTGCTTGATCCATCTTGCTTTAGTTTAATTCCTGCTTTGTTGGTCGATCGATGTTTATTGTTCATTTACTAGTAGACTTAGATTAGGGCTCGACGAACCCTAAGAATAGGTTTGCTCCTCGCTTTGTTTACCGCTTTCGATTTATTGTTGAGTTCAACTAGGGATTGACAACCCCTAGTTTAGATTTATCGCTTTATTAGTTTAGCTCGATCGACAACCCCAGCTTAGATGTTATTTATTTTCTCGTATTTCAATTCCTCGTATGTTTCAACCCCCGCTGATGTTAGAATGTTTAGATTTAATCGTCTCGTATTTACATGAACAATCGCCTGCTAAGTTTTCCTTGAGAGACGACTCGTGTTAATCTCACCACGCCACGACACCTCGCATTTATCATGGTAATTTGAGTGTGTTTTAGCCGAACAAAACTCTTACCATGCCAAAGCACATGAAACCAAGATCACATCAAGCTCACATACCACATAAAGCATCGCGAATAAACACATACCTCATCCCTTTTAAAGCGAGCGCCCGACGGTGAATGAGGGTAGTCAGACTGATGAATGCTTTAGAAGAACAAGTTCTAAACACTCAATTTAAGAACGCATATGATATAAAGCAAATGAACCGCTTAATATCAAACAATATGTACATACCCAAAGCTAAAATTGCTCGATACCATGTCGGTATCGATAACAAAGATAGATGTCAGCCAAGAACACCGCTCGACATTACGTCACACGCCCCAATTCCCGGTAAAGGCACGATGTCGGTGTGATTAGGGTGGGGTTAAGAAGGGAAGAGGGGTAAATATATAATACATGATAAGACGTGACCATGGAATCGGCAACATCTCCTCTATAACTAGGACATATCTCAAGGAGAGGGTGCACAAACAATCCACCAATGTAATAATATCGATATCATAACCTCGAGAAAACATGATCTTGGTTTATTATAAGTAATGCAAGAAAGCAAAATAGATTACATCCTCGTCAACTAGACCGTCAACCACATAGCATGCTCATATCGGACTCACAACAGAATAATATAATAAATCTTGTTCCCAATCGAAGCAAATAAGGGACAAGAATACATCAATATCAAAGCACGATATAACACAACATCGCTGAAGCATAGCATGAAGAACCCGTAGCTCCACCCTCGTCGCCTGGCCCAACCCTTCCTCCATCCGTGAAAAGATTTGAAAGAGTTTGGGGTGAGTACTAGCGATCACCGGGGTTTTATCGTAAATCAAAAGAATCATGAGGTCGTGTTTAGAGCACTTACCTTAGAAGGTTTTAAAACGTAAATCCACTTCTAAGTAAGCAAAATAGATTTTTCATTTTCGACACCTGATCCGTTATTATCGTACTCCCATCATAGAACCATGAACCACGGCTCGAACGTATCCCGCCAGCCCATCACATGTCATTCATTCGGCCCTAACATATCCAACTGCCCACGCCCTAATGTATCCAAATGGCTAATCGGTGTGGACTTCGTGGTCAAACTCGCCGTAACCATAACCACCTCATTACCATTTCCGTGTGGGCTTCCGGTCTCATCCTTCGTAACCATAACCACGTGTTCGGGTCTATCCCTTATGATCAATACCAAGATGGTGATCAACCCACCGAATATAGATCCGCACAACCATGATAGAACCATATCTCGATCGAGAGAACAAGACACTCACAAAACATTTTACTTATCGACATGTTTTATTTTGAAATATCGTAGTAAATAACTCAAAATAGCATATATAACCCAACTCAACGGACGAAAACGTTAACCAGAGATATCTACGGATCCGATGACTTCACCGATCGACCGGTAGGTACCGTAACAAGACGGAACAACTTTTGGGGTTACATCCCACAAAGCAAAGCAACATCGTGATCCAAACGACGATCGTAGCAAAATTAGGGTTTTCACTTTCGAACCCACATTTGGCACTCTCGGTTTTCAAATCAACTCGATGCGTATGGGAAATATATTCGTGGCATCAAGACCTATAATAGGTACTTTCAAAATATGCATGCATGCAAGTCGACTCAAATCTTAGCGTCAAGAAGCTTCAAAAATCGATGCCTATCCTCGATCTAGGATAAACCATCCAAAATCGATGCATGAAATGGAAACATAAGCAATATGCATAACTATTTAACATGGAATGACTAACGATGTTGAAAATGGATAACCCGAGCATGTACTTCCTTTAGAAAACTCGAATTAATCTGAAAACATCCCTACGTAAACGCCGAAAAAAATGTAAAAACGGAATCGGTACTTTGAAGCGTAACGCATAGCCCGAACTCAAAACCTAAAGGACCCATAGCTGGGCAGGCCTGCTGACCACCAATCGGCGGCCAAGAGGGGCGGCGTTTGGCGCTAGGCGGGCGGCGGTTTGGCCGAAATGGTCGGCCCCATCGCTTTTCGCCTTGTCCTTTAGAATCCCGAAGTTCTATGCTATACGATCTACTAAAAGGTGGAATCAAAACAAGAAAAGGACAAAAACAGAAAAACGGGTTGCCGGGGTGGTCGATCGGCGGTGGTGGCTCGGCAATAGAATGGCGCGCCTACCGAGCCTCCCGCCGATCCCCACTCCTCCAGCTGGCTCAGCAGTACTGGAGCTGCTCGGCTCCGAAACACAAAGAGACTAAGGAAATGAACGTTGAAAATGAAGCGCCCTAGCCTCCTATTTATAGGAAAGAGTGGTCAGCGTACCGCCATGCAGCGTCTTTTCTAAAACGCAAAAGCACGCAACTTTTGCAAACCGACCCAAATTTAGCAAACTTAGTACCCATGGACACGAAATAAAATAACGGACACAATGACTATAAACAAGATATGCTTTAAAGATCAATGAAAGTCCTGTTGATAACTCCCCGAGTGCCAAACCTTCATGGGTGGTCGAAAACCCGATACTTAGTGTCTGCTGAATTTGTCATAAGACACTCTTCACAACGCCCGAGGTTTCGTGATTTGTCGATCATCAAACAAAAGTCAACCTCGACCTTTTCTCGAAAAAACGCGCCATGCAAAAATGTGTTTAAAAAGGCGGGTATTACAAAGATAGATCCCGGAGAGGATTAAAATCGATTTCCCTACAATTGGTATCGAGCGAGGTTCAGTATCTTCGCTCTGTTGGATTAATTCACGCTTGATTATAACGCGCAATTAATTAATCGTGAATCTATCGCTCATCGTGGGCTCGCTT
Source organism: Salvia rosmarinus (assembly GCA_036937905.1). Taxonomy (NCBI): domain Eukaryota; kingdom Viridiplantae; phylum Streptophyta; class Magnoliopsida; order Lamiales; family Lamiaceae; genus Salvia; species Salvia rosmarinus. Next base: position 52,593,486 of record CM072814.1, read on the forward strand.
TATTTTTGTCGATTTTTTTTTCACCATGAGATCCTAACATTCTAATCACAAAGAGTTGTTTGATGGTCACTTTTAAAGCGTAGATTGCCTGCGTGAATTATTAAGGAAAGAAAGGCGAATTAACTGGCGAAAATTGACAAACAAATAAATAATCTAAACAAAATTAAACCCAGATTGAGAGAACCTGAGAACCAACATGATGAACTACAGACATAAGTCGAATAGATTAAAGAAAAGGACGTGAATAATTAAGCAAATACCAACATTAATCAACACCGAAGTATAGAAATGAACATCAACTCTAATATAGAGGAAGAAAAGAGATAAAGAAATCTTACGAACAAGAGCGAAAAACTTTACTTTGAAGATTACTAAATATTAACTTAAAATAAAAGGGTGATGCTCATAGAGTATAATTTTGAACATATAAGATTAAAAGAAAACAATTCAAAAATATATAAATAACTAACTATATTATTGAATAAATAAATTTTCAAAAACTTCTACAATGAAAGATTCGAATATAAGATTTTGATATCAAATATTAACGATTATGTTGTTGAATAACTAACTATCTTTATAAATAACTATCTATATTATTGAATACATAAATTTTCAACATATTAAATTCTATATGTGCGAAATATTTTCAATGTTCACATAAGTTGTGCTATGTGAGACTTGATAAATAAAACTCATCTATAAGCAGTCTATATCTATACCTTTAACAAAATCTCTCTCAATATAAATCATTAGTGAATCTTGAGTAAATCATCTCCCGTCTTGTTGGGTGATGTCTACATGCTTCATTCTTCGAAAATGTTAGATTCGATTGTAGTAGTAGAAACAAGCAACATCAATCGGATGAATTGGTCTAGTTAACGTAATGTAAACCTTGACCTTTCACTCTTAGCAGTAGTTGACTCGACTCGACAAGTGTGAAACTTGAAACTCTTGCATTACTAGCACATCATGCTTATAATGCCCCAACTCATAATCTAATGAAACAATATCTTGACGATGAAATCTTGAAGATAGAATTTCTCGAAGCTTCGAATATCATCCTTTGTTGAATGATTTGGAAGAATCTTTAGGATTTAAGGCCACCTTGTAAGAAAGCAATTCTGAGACACATCATTAAATCATGTATTCAACTTAGTAAAATGTAATCTATTTCTATTGAAAACATCAAAATGATAATGATGTTCAATTATAGTTTGCTCATGAGAACGACCAACCTTATATGGAGAATCCATGTTGGGGACATCAATACCATTCTTGACAAAATTCTTTACTTCATTGAAATTCTTCCTACCATTTTTTCTCAATTCTTGAAGAGTAATTTTAGCACTAGAGACAAAGCGAAATAGCGACCAAAATATCTTGAACTTTTCTTTGAAGAATCGACAAAGAAAATCGGGAACTCTCATAATCTTATGCATCGGTGTAAAGTGAATACCAATTCAAAACTTGTCATATTCTTACACCCGTGAAATTGACTTAGTCCTTTACTTTGAGAATGCTCAATGAGACACTCAAACACTTTGTAATTTAGCATACATATCGGTCGAACTCCTCATGGAGTTGTAGTGTGAACTTCAGTAGCTCGGCCAAAGCAAATTACCAATTTGATTGGCACCACGTCGAGAATCAATCTCCTCTAAAACCGATAAACTCTTAATTTCATGTCTTTGAGCAACTTGCGGTTGAGACATGTTTTAGTGAAATTGTTAATGTTACCAACATTATCAGTGAAATAAACTCCTATACCACCGCGATATCCTTAGTTGCGAAACTAATGCCGATTGTAGATGATCGCCAAAACAATGAATCTGATAGCGTATGGACAATCTCTAGAAATCATGCTTGAAGTCCGTTCCATGAACCACGCATTCGCACATCGTACCATTGACCTCTTAATTTATCGACCCCAAAGATCATGATGAGAATAACAATACATATCTCTTTTTCAAATTTGATGAAGTGGTTTCACAACACTGTCATTGAAAGCGTTTAGTCAAAATTCCATAATCATTCACAAACATCAGATGATGGCCATTTGCTCTTTCTTTGAGATATTTTGCTTCATCAACAAGAATACAAAAATATTATCTCCAAATTCTTCACGAATCATTTGACGTTCTCTCCGTGATATTGAAATCTCTTTTGAATTTCTGAAAGCAATACATTTGGTATTTTAGAGCATTATTAAGAACAACTTCATTAACTTCCTTATACATATTTACAACCTTCACCGAGTTTAATAAATTCCACGGTTGGATGAAGATAAAGACTTGTCATGACCTCTAAAGCACAACCTTGAAGTGCGAGCCATGGGAGGCTTATGATCTAAGTCTTGAGGCTCAAACAATTTCTCTTTCTCAATAATTGTTTGAGAATGCATTACTTTGTCTATATGCCCAATTGGTCTCATCGGATCTTGTGCGTCTTGAACAAATAGTATGTGGTGATGTAGCTACATAATCGACATGAGTAAGAAATACATTTATTTCCTTGATTTATTCTTTTCAATTGTCAAATCATTCATTAACTAATCTGACTAGAGCATATTAATGTCATTTATGAAAAGAAATCGATAAAAACAATATCGTTATTTGTAAGCGAATACTCTAACCAATGAAACTTATCAAACCATATATATCTTAAAACTAAGATTTAAGTGCGAAACTTTGTGAGGATACACTTCCATCTTGGTTCGAAGGCGGACTTTAGATATGCGTCTTATATCATCACGTGCATTAACATAATATTTTCCACAATTGTTTCCTTTTCTCACGATAACGTTCAATATATGTAGCGGATTTTGCTTTATAGGGTTGATGGAGATTGACTAGTTTGATTTTCGGTGGTGGGTGGTTGAAGGTTCTAGCTACCTTCATTGTCTTGAGTCTCTTGACAATCACATTTATTAAAAACAAGATATATCTCCTTTCCATTCTTAGCAACATGTTGGTGCTCCATTTAAATGAATAAAAACAACAAGACGTTCAAAAATCATAGCAAAACAACTTTTAGTAAAGCGAGGATAAATAGATTAAAGAATTATAGCGAGAGACAAAACAACTTGGATCTATCTGACTAAAGTTAATAGTTTAATAGTAAAAATAGTTATTACTAATTTAATACTTAAGATAGCTACGCATATCTTTTATTGTCAACATATACATTGACATATATAACCATTAGATATGATCTTTGCCTTTATACATGTGAATTATCGAATCACTATAATTCTCATTCTCCAACCTAAAATAAGTAGAATTACATATTTTGTAATTCGTTTGATTCAACTATCGGTTATCTATCGTACAAGTGGTTTGGCATACAATCAATTTAAATAGATTGACTATGAGGGTGTTTGGCTAAGCTTATTTTAAAGAGCTTATAAGATGTTTAAGAGCTTATAAGACGTAATGTTTCGAAACTTATAAGTTGTCAAAGTGTTTGGTAATTTAGCTTATAAGCTAGAGAAAGAATAGTGAGTTAGAGAAAATCATAGTTAGGCGAGAAAATTGGCGAGGTGAAGTCGATAGTATATGTGAATTATAACGAATCATAGTAAGGTTATTTTGGTAAATTCTTTATTGTTGCAAGCTTATGAAAAATAAGTTGGGGTTAGCTACTTATTTTTAAGGAGCTTATTTGGTATAATTGTGCTTATTCTTGGTATTGTTTTACATGTCATTTCTATGGTTTGTCTATTTATGCCGTCGTTTTTATTAGTATTTATCGATTCGGTCTTATGGTTTATCTCGATGTTTTGTAGAAAACGTTATCAAATAGGATAAATTGGATCTAGCGAGATCAAGTAAATTGAAAACATCGCGATAAGGTTCATAAGCATAGCGAATATAATTAAGTCGGAGATCGGGCAACGTCAAAAGAAATCGCGCCTGGCGCCCAGCGCCCGCGCCAATGCCCGTGCACCCGCCCGCCTCGCCGCGTGCCGCCTCCTCGGCCAACCAGCTGGCTCGCTCGAGTGGCCTTTCGCTCAATCGCTGTTGCCCTCGCCTGACGCCTCACGCCCAGCGTAACCTCGGCACCCGCCCGTGAGTCCCCAGCAGCGTTCGGTCGCCCTCGGTCGGCGTTGGGGACCGGCGCCCCGCCGCTCAGCTCGCCCACGTGTCTCCGCTTACGATCGTTCCGCGCGCCCGCGCTTCCGTCCGGCGGTGTCGGTGTCGATGCCGTCTCCCATGGCGCTGCTTCCGTAGCGCGTTGCCCGCATCTCGGTAGCGTACCCGCGACGAGGGCCTGGCGCCCGTCGGCGCCTCACTTTAGCGCTCGCCCGGCGTTCGACACAACAAATGCGCCCGGCCTAAGCGGCGCCCGTCCGTGCCTGGACCCCGCGCCCGATGCCGACCCCCGGCATTCGTCGAGAACAGCGCTCGACCGGCCGCCATGGCCTTCGCTCGCCGAGCGCCCGCTCACCTGGTCGAAGACTCCTTTCAGCCGGCGCTCGCTGAGCGGCGTTCACTTTCAAAGCGAGCGTATTCTCAACGGCGCTAACTTTCAATCGGCGCTCAACCATTTAATATATATTGCGCCTTAGGTCATTGAGGCGTTCTCGGTTAGCAATCCTTTTGCGGCCTCTGCGATTTCTTTCAAGGATTTCTTGAGGCAACACACGAATCTGATCTTAGTTTTAATTCATGTCATTTATTTCTTAGATTGAATCATGTAGTTTATCGTTTTTCTTTGTTGGATTAATCTGTTCGTTTAATGATTGCTATTATTGAATTTCATGTTCCTTGATTCACGTTGCTTAATGATTTCTGCTTTCGATTAATTCTGTTCTTGTTGGATGATTGATAATTTATGGTTTATTTGCAATTGGATTTAGATTGGAGCTTGACAAACCTATGAATTGGATGCTATCGCTTTAGTTTAATCTTTCGTTTATTGTTTCCATAGTTGACTAGGGATTGACAACCCAGGTTTAGATTTAATGCTTTATTAGTTTAGCTGGGATTGACAACCCCTAGCTTAGTTGCTATTTATTTCTCGTATTTCAATTCTCATATGTTTTAAACCCTCGTTGGTATTAGAATGTTTAGGATTTAATTGCTTTACGTATGCGACACGAACAATGCACTGTAAGTTTTCCTTGAGAGCGACTTGGGTTAACTTATCACTTATTCAATTACCTAAATCGATTAGGTGAATTTGAGTGTGTTTTGCTCGATCAATTTGGCGCGTTGTTGGGGAGAACTTTAGGCGTATTGTTTGTGTTGTTTGTTTTCGTATTTCTTTCATTCTGTTTGGTTATTTTCTCCCCGGTGCGTGTGATCTTGTTTTATTGTGGGTGTGCATTAATGCGGGTATCCGGTGATGCGAATATGGTCAAGCAGTGGGGGAGAGGATTCGTCGTATGGAAAAATTCTTCTTACGAAGAAGGGCGGTTCGACCATGTTGAGGATATCCGCTTTGTTTATGAGCAACAATATGGTTGAGGTGTGATTAACTTGACTGGAAATGTAGATTGACCGACCGGGATTATTGGGATCGCGGCGGACCCTCCTCGGCGGGCTCGGGATGGTGGGAACCTGAACATGATTATGGATGGTGTGATCCACATCAGCCACAACCTCCCGACAACGGTGGTACCACCCGCGGTGTATCACCACCACGCGCCTTACCGGAGGTATCGGTTGGATGATATGGAGGCGGTGGATGATCTCGCCACCAGCGGTTGAATCTTGACACCAAAATTAGGTTCTTAGAGGCGAATTAGAATTGATGGCGAGAAGGCGAGCGAGTTGTTGCAACAAGATGCAATAGGGGGCCTCAAAGCTCACCCTATGAGCTCGGCGACCACAGACCATCGAGAGATGCCGTTGGAGGATATGGGTGCATCGTTCATTCAGATTACCGATCGGGTGGATGCTAGAGGCAACTCTTGAGCATTTGGAAGCACATGTGGGGCGATGGTGAAGTTGGTTGTGTATCAACAACAACTGCGGTGAGAGAACTTAAACCACCCACGATGAGGTTCGGTCGTTGTCCTTGGTGATCAGCGGATGACCGTATAGTGGAAGAGCCATGAATATTACGCCACTACAAGAAAAGGAGGAAGAGGTGGTAGTCTCAGGGTTAGACTCCGATGAGTATGTGCCGTCCGTTGAGAATCTTGTCGAAGTAGTTCATGCGATTTCGGTTGATGAAGGGGGGAAAAGGAAAGTGTTAGCATGCCCAAACCCACAATGGTAGTGAAGGAACTACTGATTAAATATGTGTTCTTGGAGGATGAGCAAGGGAAGTCGGTGATCATCTACGCGAACTTCTAATTGTTGAAGAAATGGAGTTGACTTGATTGCTTATAGAGGTGGTGAAGCGGTTTTACGAAAGGCTGGCGATAAAGAGATGTCTATGCCTATACGAAGCGGTACTTGGTTTAGTCCTGGGACATCGGTGGAGCTCATGGCACCACGATTATGGGGGACACATACATTGACCACCGGTTGCTCTAATAAACACGTCGTGCTCACGGCGTTAATCGAGCTCGTGGGAGTTTACCCAGTTTATTTCTTGTATTTCTCGTTTTCTTTTGGCGTTGTTTTTTGTTCTTTTTATTTTTACGTGTGTCTTTGTTTGTTTTTGGATGTCGAATAAAGATTTTGCGTATTTTCATCAGCCGTGAGGTGTCCGTGGTACTCGATTACGTGCATTCACATTCAACCACCTTGCTGCCATCTATTATCGGGGAAGTCTCCTCCTCTTTTGGCTATTTTGTGTTATTAGTGTTTTGAGCCTTTGGGGCGATGCTCAAATTTAAATGAGGGGTGGTATTTGGTTTGTGGGCGTGACATATATGTAATGATGTGCCCTTGTGTATTTTTGATTGTTTGGACTTAAGCTTTGTCATGCGAGTAAGTTAGGATTTTTATTTGTGCTGCGAACTACGTGGTATTGGTGAACCTTGGCGTATTTCTCGTTTATCTTGATGTTATGTTAGTGAAGTGCAATGTGAATTGGCGAGATCATGTGAATTGATTTTAAATGGGGGTTATTGATGTGATTTGTCCGGCTAAGGCTATGGATAGTATGCTGATTGGTTACCTATATACTCGTTTCAAATAAAAAAGAAAAAAATGTGTTAAAGAAGAGAAAGAGGAGATTGAAAACTCAGGTTATTTGTTGAGATTGTATAAATGGAGGATGAGATTACGCTCCTCTTTCTCGTAAATTGAAAATGGGCATAGGAAACCACGATAGGAGACTCGAGTCCATCGAGAATTCACCTTCGAACATTGTTCCAAAATCATTAATACTTTCTATCTTATCAAAACTTGTTGCTAAGGTAACCATTTAGTTAATTACCTAGCGGAGAGTTGGAGTGCGAGCAAAAATAACTTACTTGTTTATTTGACATTCTCACAATCTTAGATTTGTTTCACATTAACTTTGATTGCGTACTCATCATGTTTGGGAGAATTGCAAAATAGGTTTGATTGATTGGAATAAGAGTTATGTTGCATGAATTATCTTTCTAATCTTATTAGTATAGACTTTAGCGAGGACAAGCAAATGGATAAGATGGGGAGTTGTTTGGTATGAATTTGTGCTTATTCTTGGTATTGTTTTAAATGTCATTTTCTATGGTTTGTCCTATTTATGCCGTCGTTATGATTAGTATTTATCGATTCGGACTTATTTGGTTTGTCTCGATGTTTTGTAGGAAAGCGGTATCTAATAGGATAAATTGGATCTACCAAGGATCAAGTATATTGAAAACATCGCGATAGGAGTTCATAAGCGCAAGTGGATCGCTATTCGAGATCGAATGCGAAAGCGGGCGAAACGTCAATGTCGTGCCCGGCCGCCGCCAACGCCCGTGCACTCGCCCCGCCTCACCGCATGCCGCCTCCCCGGCAACGGCGTCGGCTAACTCTGGCGTCGTTGAAATTTGCCTCAGCGTTGAGTGGCGCTCGCGTCGCGTTGCCGCCGCGGCGCCTCACGCCAGCGTGCCCAACCTCGGCGCAGGCGCCGGCGAGTACCGCAACGCATTCAGCGCGCCCTCGTCCGACAGCAGGGGACCCGGCACCCTCTCCCGCCGCTCCAGCTTCGCTCGCGCTCGTTCCGCCGCCCGTATGTACTTCCGTCCGTATTTGGGTGTCGGCCCGTCTCCATGGCGCTGCTGCTTCCGGCATCGCGCATCTCCTTAGCCCGCGCCCCAGTGCCACGGCGCCCCATCCGCCTCACTTCCGGCGCTCGCCCGGTTCGACACAACGCCGCGCGCGCCCTATGCGCCTCGTTTGGCGCTGGACCCCGGCGCTCGACCGGCGTTTCATCGAGCAGCTCAACTAACCAGCGGTAGCTCGCTCGTTTGACGCCCTCACTTATGAGTTAGAAGCTCCTTTCAACGGTGCTACTTTGAGCGGCGTTCACTGTCTGAGCGTATTCTCCACTGCTCACTTCAGCGCTCAACTTCATTTAATATATATTCGCGTTAGGTCATTATTCGAGGCGTTCTCGGTTGGCGATCCTTTTATAAATCTCTTCGATTTCTTCCGGGATTTTCTTGAGGCAACAACGAATCTGATCTTAGTTTTAATTCATGTCTTTTATTTCTTAGATTGAATCATGTAGTTTATCGTTTTCCTTGTTGGATTAATCATTACGTTTCATCGATTGCTATTATTGAATTTCATGTTCCTTGATTCGTTGCTTAATGATTTCCGCTTTCGATTAATTCATGTTCTTGTTGGATGATTGATAATTTATGGTTTATTTGCAATTGGATTTAGATTGGGAGCTTGACAAACCCTATGAATTGGATTGCTATCGCTTTAGTTTAATGCTTTTAGTTTTATTGCTTCCATAGTTGACTGGGATTGACAACCCCAGTTTAGATTTAATGCTTTATTAGTTTAGCTCGGGATTGACAACCCAGCTTGGTTCTATTTATTTCTCGTATTTCAATTCTCGTATGTTTTAAACCCTCGTTGGTATTAGAATGTTTAGGATTTAATTGCTTTACGTGTGCGACACGAACAATCGCATACTGTTAAGTTTTCCGAGAGCGACTTGGGTTAACTTATCACCTACAATTACCTCCGTGCGATTATGAATTTGAGTGTGTTTTAGCTCGATCAATTTTGGCGCCGTTGGGGAGAACTTTAAGCGTATTGTTTGTGTTGTTTGTTTGTATTTCTTTAGTTACATTTGGTTATTTTCTCCCCGGTGCATGTGATCTTGTTTTTGTTGTGGGTGTTTGTTGTCACGGGGTATCAGCGATGCGAATATGGTCAAAACAGTGGGGAGAAAGTTAGTCGTGATTGGGCAATTCTTCTTAGAAGGAGCCGGTTCGACCATGTTGAGGATATCCTGTTATGAGCAACAATATGGTTGGGGTGGATTAACGACCCGACTTCGAAATGGATTGACCCGACCGGGATTATTGGGATCCACGGCGGCGACCTCATCTCGGCCCAGGCTCGGGATGGTGGGAACCTGAACATGATTATGGATGGTGTGATCACATCGGCCAAAACCTCCACATCAGCAGTGGTACCACCGCGGCGGAGTATATTTCACCCCACACCGCCACCACCTCGGAGGTATCCGTTGGATGATATGGGCGGTGGTGAAGACTACGCCACCAGCGGTTGAATCTTGGCGACACCAAAATTAGGCGCTTAGGCGAATTAGAATTGATGACTTAGAAGGCGAGCGAGTTGTTGCAACAAGATGCGATAGGGGCCTCAAAGCTCTTTATGAGGCTCAACCACCGACCATCGAGTTCGCCGTTGGAGGATATGGGTGCATCGTTCGTTGATTACCGGTCAGTTGGATCTTGAGGCGTAACTCTTGAGCATTTAGAAACGCGTGTGGGATGATGGTGAGAAGTTGGTTGTGTATCGACAACAACTTGCGGTGAGAGAACCGAGCAACCCATGAGGTTCGAGGGTCATTGTCCTTGAGGTGATCGGCGGATGGCCGTATAGTGGAAGAGCCATGCGAAAATATAATGCACGCTTTGCAAGAAAGGAGGAAGATGTGGTAGTCTCAGGTTAGACTCCGATGGTATGAGCCGTCCGTTGAGAATCTTGTCGAAGTAGTTCATGCGATTTCGGTTGATGAAAGGGGGGGAAAGGAAAGTGTTAGCATGCGGACCCACAATGGTAGTGAAGGAACTACAGTGAAATATGTGTTCTTGGAGGATGAGCAAGGGAAGTGGGTGATCATTCGGCGAACTTCTAATTGTTGAAGAAATGGAGTTGACTTGGTGCTTATAGATGTGGTGATGGCGGTTTTTAAACTCTTGATAAAGGGATGTCTATGACCTATACATGTGATCTTGGTTTAGTCCTGCGGGACATCGGTGGAGCTCATGGCACCACGATTATGGGGACCGCCATTGACCACCACCATTTGCTCTAATAAACACGTCGTGCTCACGGCGTTAAGCGAAGTACTACGTGGGGTTTACCGGGTTTTATTTCTTGTACTTCCGTTTTCTTTTGGCTTTGATTTTTTTGTTCTTTTTATTTTTACGTGTCTTTGTTTGTTTTGTTCGTTTGTGGGAAGAAATATTTTCGTATTCATCAGCCACGGTGTATGTTACTCAGGAATACGCGTGCCTCACATTCAACCACCTTGCCATCTATTATTATCGAAGTCTCCTCCACTCTATTTTTTTGTATTATTAGTGTTTTGAGCAGGGCGGTGCTCAAATTTAATGGGGGAGTGAGTATTTAGTTTTATGGGTGACATATATATTTTGTATGTAATGATGTGCCATTGTGCTTATTTTGATTGTTTGGACTTAAGCTTTGTCTATGCGAGTAAGTTAGGATTTTGATTTGTCTGTTGAACTACATCGTGTTAGTCGAACCTTGCGTATTTCGTTTATCTTGATGTTATGTTAGTGAAGTGCAATGTGAATTGAGCGAGATCATGTGAATTGATTTTAAATCGGGGTTATTGATGTGATTTGTCCGGCTAAGGCTAGGATATGATAACGAGTGTGGTTACCTATCTCGCTTTCAAATATAAAAAGAAAAGAAAAAATGTGTTAAAAAGAGAAAAGAAGGAGATTGAAAAATCGATTATTTGTTTAGATTGTATAAATGGAGGATGGGATTACTGTCTCATTCTCGTAAATTGAGAAATGGTCATGGAAAACCACGATGGAGACTGGGTCCATCGAAATTCACCTTTGAACATTGTTCTAAAATCTATAATACTTTCTATCTTATCGAAACTTGTTGCTAAAGGTAACCATTTTAGTTAATTCACCTAGCGGAGTTGAGTGCGAGCAAAAATAACACTTGTTTATTTGACATTCTCACAATCTTAGATTTGTTTCACATTAACTTTGATTGCGTACTCATAATGTTTGGGAGAATTGCAAAATAGGTTTGATTGATTGGAATAAGAGTTATGTTGAATGAATTATCTTTCTAATCTTATTAGTATAGACTTTGCTTGAGGACAAGCAAATGGATAAGTGTGGGGAGTTGTTTGGTATGAATTTGTGGTTATTCTTGGTATTGTTTTACATGTCATTTTCTATGGTTTGTCCTATTTATCCGTCGTTTTGATTAGTATTTATCGATTCGGACTTATTTGATTTGTCTCGATGTTTTGTGGGAAAACAGTATCAAATAGGATAAATTTGATCTACCAGGATCAAGTAAATTGAAGAGCATTGCGATAGGGTTCATAGTATAGCGGATCGCAATTTGGAGATCGGACGCAGAAGAGCAGGCGAAACATCAAAGTCGCGCCGGCGCCAGCGCCCGCTCTGCGCCCGTGCACCCTGCCCACGCCTGCGCCGGCGTGCCGCCTTCCTCCGGCGGCGCCCGGCTCACTCTGGCGGCGCGTGGCATTACCCAGCGCGTTGGTGGCGCTCTCTCCGTCGCTATTGTCCTCGCCTGGCGCCTCGCGCCCCGCCGCCCGACCTCGGCACCCGGTGCCAGCTGGCAGTCCCAGCGGCGTGCCCTCCGTCCGGCCGGGGACCGGCGCCCTCTCCCGCCCTCCAACTCGCATCTCTGCTCGTGCTTCCGTACACCAGGCCGCGCATCGGCGGGTGTCAGCGCCGTCTCCCATCGCTAGCTTCCAGCGTTGCAGCGCATCTCAGTAACGCCCCGTACCCAGCGCCGGCGCCCGTCCGGCACTCACTTCAGCGCTCGCCCAATGTTCTCGACCTGGCGCGCCGCGCGCGCCTAGCGCGCCCGTCGACCTTTGGACCCCGGCGCCCGTGCTCGACCTCAGCCGGCGTTCAGCTGACAGCGCTCAACCAGCCATGCAACGCTTCAGCTCCTTGAAAGCCGCTCGCCTATGGTCGAAGACTCCTTTCACGGCGCACTTTGAGCGGTGTTCGCTTTCAATCGAGCGTATTCTCAACGGCGCTCACTTTCATCGGCGTTCAACTTCATTTAATATATATTGGCGTTAGGTCATTATTCGAGGCGTTCTCGATTGCGATCCTTTCATGGCGCTCTCGGCGATTTCTTTCAAGATTTTATTGGAAACAACAACTTTGATCTTAGTTTAATTCATGTCTTTTATTTCTTAGATTGAATCATATAGTTTATCGTTTTATTTGTTGGATTAATCATTCGTTTCATCGATTCTTTGTTATTGAATTTCATGTTCCTTGATTCGTTGTAATGATTTCACCTTTCGATTAATTCATTCTTGTTGGATGATTGATAATTTATGGTTTATTTGCAATTGGATTTAGATTAGGGCTTGACAAACCTATGAATTGGTACTGCTATCGCTTTAGTTTAATGCTTTAGTTTTATTGCTTCCATAGTTCAACTGGGATTGACAACCTGGTTTAGATTTAATGCTTTATTAGTTTAGCTCGGGATTGACAACCCCAGCTTGGGTTCTTTATTTCTCGTATTTCAATTCTCGTATGTTTTAAACCTCGTTGGTATTAGAATGTTTAGGACTTAATTGCTTTACGTATGCGCACGAACAATCGCCTGATTAAGTTTTCCTCGAGGCGACTTGGGTTAACTTATCACGCTAAGTACAATTACCTCGTATGATTGCGGTGAATTTGAGTGTGTTTTAGCTCGATGAGAGCTTATAAGCTATTAGACTTATTTTCACGACTTATAATTTGTTTAGGAGCTTATTTTGCCAAACACTTAGGTTGAACTTATAAGCTCTAAGCGACTTATAACTATTTTAAAACTTATAAGCAGCCCAACACCCTCTATCTAACATCCTTAAGATTGATAGTGTCTTAATGAAAATATCACGGGATCACCCATTAATAAATCCACTAAATAACATATCATCAAATTCGAGGAGGAAAAGCGAATATGGAACAATTGAGTGTAGAAACCAAAATTCAAATTGTGATTCACATAATTATACAAGAAAAGCGAAATACTAAATTTTAAATTAGGGTTTCATACCTTGAACATATGATATGAGAATAAGTGGGAAAAAGGATGGACTACGATAGGATGCGGCCCACTACGGGCCCGACATCGGGCCCAATATAAATGGGCCTCGACATTAGCTCGACTAGGTGAGTTCGGCCCGAAGACTCCTAAACCGGTTACAACTCGAATCACAAGTGGAGCGGAAGATTAGGATATATCTAAAGAATCTATTTAGAAGATCTCGGATTAGAGTCGATCTCGATATAATTGTGTATAAATAGAGGCTAGATTAGATGGAAAGGACCATATACACTCTTTGTAATTCTTCTACGCTTTTCAATACACATATACTCTCTTGCTACGTGTAAAGATCTAATTCAAAGATCGAACCACGTAAATCCCTCGTGTTCATTGCGCATTTATTTCTAACGAAATTAAGATCGATCCTTGGCGTGATGCAGTGGAATCGAAATTCGTGTTTTCGATCAACCTTTGTTTCAGGGGAATCAATCACGGCGATGAATAAAGAAGTCTATCGGAGTCGTTGCCGGCGAAACGGCAACAACGGAGGCCAGAACACGGCCGAGCTGGCAGGAAAAGCGGTCGGAGATCGACCCCGAGAGACTGTCAAGCCTCGGAGGCGAGTCGTCGTCCTGCAGTGAAGAAGAAGATGAGTGGCGAGGGAGGTTAGCGACACATGAGAAACCCATTCACCTGTTAAACCGGCAGCGGTTAAAGGGTTCCTTGAAAAGAACAGGAGCTTATCGGTACCTAACGCGAGAACAAGGTGGCATCACCGAAGTAAGGGCGTCGGCCAGTAACCGCAAGCGGCACGGGGTGAATCCTGCCTCCGGATGATGGCTCATACCTCTGGGTTGGAGCCCAAACCCGACCGTGCTAGGGCGGCGGTGCGGATAGGACATCGTTGATCACGCGGTCGATCCCATCACAAGCAAAGTTCGACGATGAATTCCGCTGCCCTCCGGGGGCGGATTCGATGGATATGGGAAGATATGTACACTTCCGAGACGAGATACTCGCCTCCTCCCGGACAAGTGAGGTCTGCAGGGCCCGCCCCTATGCAGCGAGGGGATCGAAAACTTCCTTTCACAATTCCGCGTTATAACATGAGTCAACCAGCGCTACCTCACATCCACATGTAAACTCTTCCGAGGTTCTGATCGACACTTGCGTGGTTGCGTGTTACCTCCGAGTGTTGTTTCTTCGCGACCTAATGGAAGCCTTTAGAAGGTTACTCAAAGGCTAAGTCAAAATGACATTAGCATCTTCTCACGTGAAGGAAGGCGGCGGGAGTCCATCGGCGACTTCGCCGAGGTTGAAACAAAGGCCTAAGAGTCGGAAGTAGCGATCTCCTCATCTATCTCGGCCTTCCAACGGTATCTGCGGAGGCCCTATATAGGAGATCGTCAAGTACAAGCCCGATCTTGATGCGTGGCGGGCGCATAGCGACCGATTACGCAAGCGATGACAGAGAGAAAGCGCTGAGCGAAAGGTGGAACCCTCAACAAGGAAGAAGAGGATGGTCGAGGGGCGGAGCCAAGGCCGGCGAAGTGCGGAAAAGATATACGTCGCCCGGATGAGTCAGAGGCTGGGCGGCGTAATAACGGGCGATCCCGGTATGCCCTTGAGCAACAGGTTCAGAGGCGGATCTCTAGCTCTACATGAACATGTTTGAAAACCTGCCACGATAAGGGAGGATCGAAATGCCGGTCAGACAAAATTGTTCCTTCCATGAGGATTATGGACACCAGGCTTGAAATCTCATGGTGAATTCGAAAAGTTAGTGCGGATGGAAGTCTAAAAATACCAGGGCATGGCCGGCAGTGGTCATTATGAGCCCCGGGGTCGGGAAGAAAAGCAGAGAAGAGCGCAGCCTCACGAAGCGGTGCGATCTTGATGAGAGGAGATGGCGAACCCCATACGATGGGATCATCTCCACCATCACGGGCTCCCTCGCGAACTACGAAGTCTCTCTAAAGGTGGGGGCCAGTCCCCATACCAGCGAACACAGGAGCAAGAGGTTTAAAGGACGAGGCAATCACCCTCGGGGCGACCCGTACCATTGTAGTACCCACGGGGCGATGGTAATCGAGGCGGTGGTCGTCGACAAGTTGGTAGCGCGTGTAATCGACAATGGTATGTGGTGCATCGTCTTCGAGAATGCTTGACAAGTTAGGAGTTGAGGCGCCTCCACGCAGATCATTACCACTCCGAGCTTCGTGCAGAGAAGCGCCGGAAGGATCATTGAACTACCGTCATAGTAGGAAGGTAGACGAGCTCCGCCCAGTGATGCAGATTAACTTAGTGGTAAATGCTGACTCATGAATAACATCATACTAGGGCCGGGAGGTTGAGCGGTGAGGCGGTATGCTCAACATACCATTTGACGATGAAGATCCCCACAAGAGGAGGTAACATGATCGGGAGATCGAAACATGCCAAGTATGCATGCTGAGTCGCCTTAAGAGGTGCGGGACTTGACCCGTACCCAGGAAGCAATTAAAGAAACCACGAGGTTGGGCGGAAAGGGCGTCCGTGCTCGCCGGTCCGAGGAGGGTCTACATATATGAAGATGATCCCTCAAGGTCATCAAAGTAGGTTCTAGAATACCTCAACTAAAATAGATCATCCAAGCTCCTAGAGAATTCGAGGCGTGTTTGCTTGGTCACCCACTACACATGGCGAGGTCTCACTTAAGTATTATCACTCTCGACAATATTGACCCAGCGTAAAACCGGTTTGGCAAAAGCAAGCGGATCTTTCGGTGAGCGAAATCAGTCATACATGACGAGGTGAACCAACTATTAAAACACGCATATTGTGGGTCAGTATCCACACTGGATTGCCAACCCGGTGATGGTCGAAAGGAGGAGGGGATGGCGAATGTGCTCGATTACACGATCTCAATAAACCTTGGAAGGGCTGTTACCCCTTCAAATATCGACAAAAGGTTGGCGTTTTTGTCGGATCTGAATCTTGATTTTTATTTATCTGAGGATATCACCAAGTGTTGATGAGTGGCGGAGGGCAGCGTCAAAACACGCTATAGCGGACTTGGTCTTTGCATATAAGAAGATGCCATTCGGACTCACGAGAATCGGGGCCACTTATCAAGAATGGTGGACAAGATATTTCACCTACATAGGTCGAGAATGTGGAAGTATATGTAGATGACATGTGATCAGAGAGTAAAGAGGAAGCCCATGTGTTGCCGACCTCGAGGATCTCCTCGACTTACTTGAAGGTAAACCTAAAGCTAAATCCCAGTGTACATTCGCGTTCGATGTGCGGAAAATGTTTGGGGGTCTTTGGTTCTCGAAGAAGGATTAAAGCTACCCGTCGAGGTTGAAACCATTTTGAGAGATGAAGATGAAGACCATCCATGAGCGTACATAAGTTGCGGTTGCATAGGCACTAAGCGTTTTCTTTCAAGCTGCGGATAGCGGCTCCCGTTTTCAAAATACTCAAAAAGCTCGGAGTTCTCACGGGATGATAAACCTGAAGTTAGCTTTTGAAGATCTCAAGAAGCTACCTCGCCAAACTTCCCACTTTATCCGTCCCGAAAGAATGAGAGTCCTTTCCTATACTAGCCACCTCGGACGAAACCATAAGTGTAGTCTTGAGTGCGGGAGACGGATGTCGACTCACATGTTATTTTATCGGCCGACAGCTAAAAGGGCAGCAGTGCTCGGAGCTGGGCATTAGTAAATCTTTAGAGACACGCCTCTCTCCGCATCCATACAAGTTCTCCGATCATCCACTTGCAAGTGTTGACGGAGCTCGAGGAGAATTGTGAGTGGGCAATCGAACTAGGAGAACCAGCTATATCTTTTGCCTCGTCAGAGCCGTGGTCGGGGCAGGACTTCTTGTCGGGTTAACTTCACGAAAAGCGAAACCAGCCGTGCACCCCGGACAACGCAGTGAACCCTCAAAAAGCATCAGAAATTCTTGGCAAATCTGTGGATGGAGCTTGGGAAAAGCGGAAGCAGGCGGGCATCTTCTTCTAGGACGGATGGCGAGATCGCCTTCTGCGCGGTTCACATTCAATCTGAATAACAAAGTGGAACACGAGGCCTTAGTGCGGGACTTGCCTTGCTCAAAGTCTTGAGATCAGTCGTGCAAGTTCACGGTGACTCCCAAGTCATAGTAAGCCACATGTTGGGAAAGTAGCAAGGCAGATAGGATGAAGAAATACCTTGAAAAACCCGAGCGCAACAATCTTTCTTACATCCAGTTGGTTGAATCGAGGAGAAAAATAGCGGTGACATCTTAAGCAAATTGGCCTCATCGTTAACAAGCCCGTCGGTGAAGAAGTCCAAAATAGAAGCATAGGCGATGCGATCGCGCGCGAGATCGATAGTCTCGGATGAAGAACGATTGGATGACTCTCGTTCAACAATACTTGGAGAACGGTACCCTATGACAAACACGGTAGAAAAATCTTGAGAAAATCTGCGATATATACTAGGTAGGAATTTCGGAAAATCATACCTCCGACCTCTCCTAAGGTGTTTGGGTCGAGGCGAGGCGATTACGTCTACGCACTTAAGACAGGCTAGAAAAATCTTGAGAAAATCTTTGCGATATATAGGTAGAGGAATTCTCTGAAAATCATACCTCCAGCTCTCCTAAGGTTTTGGGTCGAGCGAGCGATCACGTCTCTGAGAATGCAGCGGGATCATGTGGAAGTCACATCGGACCCGTGCCTTATCGAAGAAAGTAATGCGATGGGGATACTATTGGCTAACTATTTGGTATGATTTTGTGATGATTCTTGGTATTGTTTTACATGTCATTTTCTATGGTTTGTCTATTTATCGTTGGTTCGATTAATATTTATCGATTGGACTTACTTATTCATTTCGATGTTTTGTAGGAAAATGGCGAAAATAGGATGAATTGGATCCTTGAATCAAATATATTGAAACATTTACGAGGTTCGTAGAAAAATGTGCATAAATGGAGTTCGAGACAAAGAGAGCGGGTGAGCGACCTCCTTCGCCGCGTCTGGCGCTGCGCACCCCCGCCCTTACTCCGCCACGCCTTACGCGCGACTCGGCCACGCGGCCGTGCGGGATCAGCAGCGTTCCCAATTGACGGCGCTCATTCCGCACCATCGTCGCGTTCAGCCTCTCGCCTGTCCGCTGCCGATGCTTGGCGCGCCGTCGCTCGTCTCGCCCCCACTACGCCTTCCCAGCACCGTGTGCCGCTCGCTCCGCGCGCGTTGTGCAATTGCCTCAGGCGCTTGAGTGGCCTTCAGATCACGTCGCCGCCCGCCAGCGCCGCCGCTACGCTCGGCCACTCCAGCGTTTCCTCGCTCCGGCCAGCGCGGCTCTCCAACCGGGCGCTCGATGGCGTGCGCCCGACAATTTACCTCGCGTTCACTCTGGTCGCGCTCATTTCAAGGCCGTGAGTTTTACGGCGCGCTCATTTCGCAGACCAGCGTTCATGAAGTCGAGATGTATTCGAGCATGCACTCACCTTATGCGGCTCAACTTCATTTTAATATATATATCGTTTTAAATCAAGCAGCGCCCGTTCTCGATTCTATTTTCTTAAGCAGTCTCTCTATTCTTAGGGATTTTCTTGACAACAACACGGATAAATCTTAGCTTTAATTCATGCTTCGCTTTCTTGATTATTATGTTTGTTTACGAATTCATATGTTGGATTTATCGATTATTGTTATTTGATTTCCACTCTTATTTATATTATTGTTTGGTGATTTCTTGCTTTATGATTGTTGTTGGATTCAATTCGATATATGATTTTATGCTTCGATTAATTCTTGTTCTTGTTAGTTGATTGTGATCATGGTTCATTTACAAGTAGACTTAGATTAGGGCTTGACAAACCAAGAATAGGTTTGCTATTCTTTTATTATCGCTTTGATTTATCGCTTTAGTAGTTACTAGGGATTGACAACCCACTGTTTAGATTTATTGCTTTATTAGTATAGCTCGGGATTGACAACCAGCTTAGGTTCATTTTATTTCTCGTATTTCAATTCTTGCATGTTCGACCTCCTTTTGAGATTAGAATGTTTAGGATTTAATCGCTTTACATACACACAAACAATGGCCTGTTAAGTTTTCCTTGAGAGCGACTCGTGTTAACTTATCACCTGATTACCTCGTGCGATTGCGTGTAATTTGAGTGTGTTTTAGCTCGATCAATTTTGGGGCCGTTCGAGCTTTAGGCATATTGTTTGTGTTGTTTATTTTCTGCTTTTCTTTGCTTTTATTTTGTTATACTCGATTCGCGTGATCCATTTGTGTGAGTGTTGTGAATGCTAGGTTGCCGCTTTGATGGAAGATGTATGCTGGCGGTAGCGCGGGCCTATGGCCTTACATGGATTCCAACCACGGGAATTTGAGCCACAACAATATGGTTGAGGTGGAATAACCAACTCTGGAGTTGTGGAATCAACCCAGACCGGAATATTGGGATCACAACCCGATTTGGGATGGTGGGATCCACAGCGCAACGACCTCCGCGATCCGATTCGAATGGTGGGAACCACATCCCGATTCGAGATGTTGGGACCAACCCTGACTATGGATATTATGATCCCAGCACCACAACCTCCCAAGACAGTGGTACCACCCTGCGAGAGGTATTACCACCTCCATCCACCACCTCGAGGTATCCGTTGGATAATATGGAGACGAATTGATTCGACTTCGCCATGCGGTTGGATCTTGACGACACAAAAATCAGGGCTTGCAAACAAAATTAGAAATGATGCGAGAAGATGGGCGATTTCTTTGAACAAGATGCAATAGGGGAGCCTCGAGCTCACTATGAGGCTCGGCGACCCGACCATCAAAGTTCGCCATTGGATGATGAGGCGCTACTCTTGGCGTTTAGAGGCAGTGTGGGACTAATGGTGTAAGTTGGTTGAGTATCAGCGATAACTTGCGATGAGATAACCGAGCCACCGTGAGGCTGGGCTTGTGTAGCTTCAAGGTGATCGGCGGATGATCGTATTGTGGAAGAGCCATCGAATACGCCACTACAAGAAAATGAGGAAGAGGTGGTGATCTCGGTTAGACTCCGACAAGTATGAGCCACCGCTGAGAACACGGTCAGTAGTTCGTGTGGTTTCGGTTGATGAAGAGAGGTTGAAAGGGAGTTTCTTAGCATGCCCGGACCCACAATGGTATTGAAGGAACTACGATGAGTATGTGTTCGTGGAGGATGAGCAAGGGCAAGGGTGATCTTTTCAACCGAGCTTCTAATTTTTGGAGAAAGCGGGTTGACCTGGTGCTTATAGAGGTGGTGGCGATTTTAAGGTGCGATAAAGGGTGTCTATGCCCTATCCGGGAGCAACACTTGGTATAGTCCTCGAGGGCAGGATGGAGCTCATGGCATCATGATTATGGCGGACCGCCACATTGACCCCACGTTGCTCTAATAAACACGTCGAGCTAATGCGTTAAACAATGCTCCGTGGGGCAAACCCGTTTTAGCTTTGTCTTTTATCTTTTATTTACGTGTCTGTTTTTGTCGTGTTTTCGTCTTTATCGTATGCGAGGAGATGTCTTATGGAATATGATATGTTGAGAATGGGCAAGCCATTGGTTGACCAACTTGAAGTTCTCGTCCCTGTATTATTGGCTTTTATTGTTTTGAACGGGATGATCTCGAATTAAGTGTGAGTAGATAGTATTTGGTTTTGTGGGCGTGATATATGGTTTTGTATGCTTAATGGCGTGTCCTTGTGCTTATTTTGATTGTTTGGACGTAAGCTTTGTCTATCCGAATAAGTTAGGATCTTGATTTGTCAGTTGAACTACGTAGTATTGGTCAAGCTGATTTTGAATTTCGACTTTTGGTGATATATGATTTGAGTGTAATGTGAATGTGAGCTGTGATTGATAGAAAATGAATGGAAATTGATGTGATTTGTCAGAGCTAATGTTAGGGGAGTGTTAACATTGTGGTTGCCTATATACTTGTTTCATTTATTTATATAAAAAAAAATATGTGAAAAAGAAGAATGAGGAGAATGAAGCTCCGATATCTTGTTGAGATTGTTGAAATGGAGGATGAGATTCATCCTCTTTCTGTAATTTGAGAAATGGACATGGGAAACCACGTTGGGAGACTCGAGTTCATCGAGTGCACCTTTCGAATATTATTCAAAATCTGTAAAACATTCTTTATGCTTTATAAAAGAACACTTGCTAAAGGTGACCACATTAGTTAGTTACCTAACGAGAGTTGGAGTGCAGATTACCTTTTATTTATTGGAAGTCGATTGTCGTTCTTTATTTAGCATTATCTTTGAATTAGTAAAACCAAGTGTGGAAATGCAATAAGGTTTGATTGATTAGAATAAGGGTTAAGTTGCATGAGTTATCTTTCGACTCTTATTAGTATAGACTTTGCTTGAGGACAAGCAAATGGATAGTGTGGGGAGTTGTTTGGTATGATTTTGTGATGATTCTTGGTATTGTTTTACTGTCATTTTCTATGGTTTGTCCTATTTATGCCGTTGGTTCGATTAATATTTATCGATTCGGACTTACTTGTTCGTTTCGATGTTTTGTAGGAAAGCGGTAGAAAATAGGATGAATTGGATCCGCCGAATGAAATATATTGAAGAGCATTTAGAGCGGGGAGTTCGTGGCGAAAATCATGCGTCGTCGAGTTCGAGCGAAGGAGAGCGTTGACGACCAAAGTCGCGCCTTGCAGCGTCGACACCGCCACGCGGCTCGCGCCCGCCCGCCGCCACTCCGCCGCCTTGCGACTCGGCCACCCGCGGCGGGATCGGTAGCGTTCCTAATTTCAACGCCTCATTCGCGCGCCATCATCGCGTCTCGCCCGCTCCGCCCCCACGCCGCGCTCGCTTCGCCTCGCCCTTCACCCGCCCTCCCTCGGCCGACCAGCGCCCACTCGCCCGCGCGTTGGCAATTGCCATGCACTTTGAGGTGGCGCTAGCTCCGCCATACGCTCCCGCATGCGCGCTTTCGCTGGCCATCCGGCGTTTCCCGCTCCGTGCAGCGCTCTCCAGCTCGATTGGAGCGACTTCATTTACCTCGCGTTCACTCGATCGACTCATTTCTAAAGCGTGAGTTTTACGGCCGGCTCTCACGCCCAGCATTCGTATTGAGTCGAGAATGTATTACGGCGCTCGCCTTTAACGCCTCGAACTTCATTTTAATATATATATGATAGCAGCGATTTTACGTTTATAGTTGATATTGAAGATGAGTTTAGCTCGTTTAATGTGCGTTTATGTATTGATTCTCAATGTTTTATCTATTTCTAGAATCGCTCTTGGATGTTCTTTTGCGTTTTGTAGGTTTATATGTTGATAATCGAAGCAAGGACGATGCACGAAAGTATATGATCTGTCGAGTTTCTAGCGACCAGCCTGGCGGTCGCTAGGGCTGCTAGGGCGCGAGAACCGGGAGCCCGCGCCAACCTCGTGCCCGGACGCCTGGCGCGAGAGCTCCAGGCGATTTCGCGACCATTTCATAATTGCTAGCGACCGCTAGCGGGTCGAGTACAACAGGCAGGAGGTGGCGCGAGCAAAACGGCGAGACATACCTAGCGATCGCACTAGCGATCGCGAGGACAATCATGGCAGCGGCGCAAGTGGGTTTCACCCTTTTCTATAAATAGAGGCAGAGCCCTTGCGCCCCATGAGACCACGCCCCAGACCTGGTTTATTCAGTTTTCCTCGGTTTTGACTTTTAGTCTTTAATCTTCATTTAGTTTAATTCTAGTATTGTTTTCCGTTGTTCTAGTTTAGTTTATCGTTTACGTTATAAATCGGAGCGTTTTGTCCGATCGTTTTCCGTTGTTTTCCGTTCGTTCGCTTGGGATTGGATTCAAGACCAACCATTGTTCATCAACGCTTCCTACGGGTTTTATATATTTAATTTCCGTTTTATGGTTAAATCGTATTTCATTCAGTTTATTATATCAGGTAGTTTTCCGTTCTAATCTAGGGTTTGCATGATTCGATCCTATATTTTGTGAGTTACGCTATTGTTATTTACCTTCGGCATTGATTCATGATTCATGGTGCTTATTTATATGTGTGATTTCGATCAATATGATGCATATCTAGTTGCGATTAATGCGTAGCGTATTAATTGTCAATCGATCTTGAATGCATAATACGAATAACCTGAGTCGTGGCGAGATAGGACATTCGTAGGAAGCATATTCTTAGTGATCCTTGTAGGTTGCTTATTTTCCTCTAGAGACGTAAGCGTGATAGGGAAAATTAGTAATCAACTACCAAATTGTAATAAATGCGAAGTTGTTGGTTATATATGTGATCTTCCGTCTTATGCGGATTAAAGCGGTTAATAATAAGCGGGATAAACATCGTTGTGGATAGGATTGGTGCATCCAGGGTTAGTCTTTCTTCATAGTTATCTTCGTGATTTTATTGCTTTATTTTATATTTGTTTGGTTACCTTTGCTTTGGATTAATTTCGAGCCTTAAACCTTCAACCCAATCGTGCTTGGATAATGATGAATTATCGTTGAGCTAGCTTCTATGTTTTGTGATACAATCTACGTGGATACGATAGCTTATTACCATACTTACACTTTTACGTGTGAAAAGGAGCGATCAAATTTTGGCGCCGTTCTGGGATTTTAAGATCACATAGGAATAATTTGTGATTTGGATTTATTAATTCAAGTTATATATTATATTATTTATTTATTTTTGTTAGTGCTAATTTATCTCTTTCGCGGTGGTTTATGCGTACAGATCTGGGGACCTCGGTATTATTAGATCCGGGATCGAAGGCTCAAAGGAGAAGAGGCGAGAGAGAGGCGGCTGCAATGGCGCCAATCCATGAACAGGGCATTCCTCCGGACAGTTGCCGCATGCTAGGCGACTTTGTAGAGATACAGGTCGGATGGCGAATATGGAATCATTGTCCTCTCGGAGGAAAGACCTCAGAATCACATGTACCGACATCCCACGAACAGTTCAAGGAGCGGTTGGGGCCGCGTAGATGCATAGCAATTTTGAGCTTAACCGCCACGATCGGTATGGTCGAGGAGAGCGGTTTGGGGAGGAGTCACGGAAGACCATCGCGCATCTCGAACGTTTCTCGATTTTGTGACACCATCAAGCGAATGGGGTGCCACAAGACACGATCCGGATCGCATGTTCGGTTTCCATTGCGTAGCGGAGAAGATTGGTTGAAGTTTGGACGGTGGCATCGACATGGAAACTTTGTGAGAAGTTTCTTTGAAATACTTTCGCCGGTAGAAGATCATCGCGAAATCTCTCATTTTGCCAAAACCACGAATCATTATTGAGGCATGGGAGAGATTGAGGTCTATTGAGGCGATGTCCACAACATGGGTTCTCGAGGAGAAACAAATCACGAGTTCTACGGTGGTGACATGGCGAGGAGCATGGTGGATGCGTCGGTGGGGGCTATTGAGCCGACCCGATGAGCGAGGCGGCCGTATTTTAGAAGAGATGGTATGCAGCTATCAATGGCCAGCGGAAGCACGCTCGTTCAAAGCATTTCTTTGAGAATGATTCAAAATATGGCGATCTCGTGAAGAAGTTCACTCTTTTGAAGAGTCGAGTTGAGACGAACGTCGACCACATCAATCGGAGGAATCATTCAATTTCCAACAACCTCGAGCTTCAATGTTGAATTCGTTTCAGAGCGAAGAAGCCAAGTCTCGAAGACATGATCGGCGTTGGTTGTAAGCAACCAACAATTGTGAATCGAGTCGTTCATAATACACGGCGAAGATAAATCACTTGGAGTCCTTTGGCTGACTGTGGAAGTATATGAAGATGTTGGAAAATCAAATTGGTCAAATAGCCGTACAAGTGAATGTACTACAAAAGGCGGGCCAATTTTAGATGTCGGAGGTGAACCCGAAGAGTCGATGGCCATCCAGGCGAGGTGGACAAGCTTACGAGCCCTACGAGAAAGAAGAGCATGAAAGCACGGAGCGAGCTTCGCCCGAGCTCACGACCGAGCCCGATCGCGAGTCGAAATTTTTCCCGAAGCCGCGACGAGCACGCGTCCCGCATGACCATGAGCCATCGAATATCACGGCGCGGTTGTTCGCGGCGACCCGGCGCTCATAAGCCGACCCGAACAATCAAGTCGCGCGTCGGAGAAATCAGTGGACTCGCGCAAGCTTCGCGTGAAGCGGAGATCGCCAGCAATTCCTCGCGACCTTCCAGTGATCGCGAGGTCGTCGAGCAACCCGAAGCAAATCCTCGCCGTACTCCTCCGGTCCGTTTCAAGTCGACTTGTCAAGTCGAAATATGACTTTGCTCGTTCAAAGAGGTTTTCAAAGTTGAGATAAATTTGCCTCTCTTTGAGCTGCGAAACATGCAGGCTACATGAAATTCTTAAAGCAGCGCTTGCAAGCAAGAAGAAACTTGGGAAATTTGAGAAAATTTCCTATCAGAAATCGGTGCCGTCTTGCAAGGAAGCTCCTCGACAAAAGGATCGGCGGTTTCACGTTAGAGTGCGAGATCGGGCGAGACTTTTCTAAATGTTTTGTGCGACTTGGGCGACATCAATCGATGCCATTGAATGTTTTCAACCGGCTACACCTAGGAAAGATGAAGGCGAAGATTTCGCATGATGGCTGACGTCGGTCACATATCAGGTATCGTCGAAGGCGTGTTGGTAAGTCGGGTTTTGTTTTCCTGCCGACTTTGTTATTTTAGATATTCGAATCGACAACAACCACTAATCTTAGGTAGACCTTTTCTAGCAAGCGGTGGTGCGTTGATTGATGTGCGGAAGGCAATCTCACGTTCGTGTTAGCGATGAGGAGTTGAATTTCCATATCGACGCCATCAAGCAACACGGCGTTGGAAAGGAAGGCTGCTCAATCATGGCTGCTTTGCCGCGCGTCGGCGCTTAGAGGTCTCGACCACTCGAGGAAAGCTGCGAGAAGGAAGAAGTGGACTCGCATGGAACTCGAGTGTATCGTTCAAGTTTGGGGACCACTTCCATAGTCAGATGGTGGTCATCGTGAATGCTAAGTTTAGGAGGGTCCAAGTTGGGAAAGATGTCTATTGCCACAAAAGCGCCGGATTGAAAAAGGTTAGTAATGGTCAGCTAAAGGCGTTAAATTAAGCACTTGTTGGGAGGTAACCCAGCGTTTTCTTTATTTTGTTTTCGTGTTTTGTCGTGTCTTTTCGTTTGTGTTGCTTTTGTCGTGTTTGACATTTTCTTTTCGTTGTTGTGTCGGTCGATCAGCGAGTTAAGTGAATGTGTTAATCCGTTGACGATGGCGATAGAAAATTTTGTGGAATTTCGATGATAGTGCACATGATATGTTAGAAAATGGCATGAGCGACTTGAGATTGCTTAAACTTGTTGTTTTCACCATTTGCTTAACCCGTGAGACTTGAGCTTCGTATACATATCTTGTCTGATTTACATTGTGTGTGATATCGTGCATGTGATTATCTTCTAAAACTTCTGTGTTTACGTATCGAGACTACAATATGTGTTTAATTTGGAAAGGATAAAAGGCCATCTTTGTTAACCACATATTCACCCAAACACTAACGGATGATGGGAGGTGAGGATGGATATGGGAATGAAAGGGTGAGGGTACGATGTAAGTTATGACGAGAAAAGTTTCTTTTAGAAAAATACATTTGTGGTAAAGAATAGTACCTTTGTTGTGAAAGTTAAACCCTATAAGCTCTAGAAAAGAAAAAAAGAAAAATGTTAAGTTCACTATGAGTGTTGAGCACAAAGGGTCTTTAATCAAAATATAGGTATCTTAGTGGCATTAAGCGTTGATTTAGCAAGTTGGGAGAGAGGAAAATGGAC
Source organism: Salvia rosmarinus (assembly GCA_036937905.1). Taxonomy (NCBI): domain Eukaryota; kingdom Viridiplantae; phylum Streptophyta; class Magnoliopsida; order Lamiales; family Lamiaceae; genus Salvia; species Salvia rosmarinus. The sequence continues at coordinate 52,620,691 of CM072814.1, forward strand.
AAAGTCCGTATGTCGAGATGTATAAATGGTGGTGCTTGGGTATACTTGAGTCACTTAGCCATATATTATCCTACCTTAACCAATGTGCCTACATTATAACCTATCAAAAGACCTCTTTGATCCTTATTTGAACACATTTGGCGGTGGAGATGTTAGAAAGCAGCAGCCTATGGTAGATGTTGCATTGCATTGATCGTGAGTGTATACCGTCCTTAATTTCTTTATGAGTTTGAGTGTATCCTATATATTTTACACACATGCCTTTGTGAGGGTTGAAATAAATAAGTTTTACCTCGATGGTTGTTTGTGTTGAGTTGGCTAACGTCGTCTAATGCGCTAATGTTTTTGGCGTTAATATATTTACGGCTTATAATGGTTATCCTCTTTATCGCTCGTTGATCTTTCATTTGTCTTTACATTACTTTTTGTTTGAGGACAAACAATGCTTTAAGTTTGGGGTTTGATAATCGCGCATTTACGTTTATAGTGGATATTTGAAGATGAGTTTAGCTCGTTTAATGTGCATTTATGTATTGATTCTCAATGTTTTATCTATTTCTAGAAGATCTTGCTCTTGGGTGTTCTTTTGACGTTTGTAGGTTTATATGTTGATAATCGAAGCAAGGAGCCTGCGAGAAGTATTGTCTGTCAGTTTAGCGACCAGCCTGGCGGTCGCTAGGCTGGCCGCAAAACAGCGAGAACCGGACGCGACGCAATCTCGTGCCAGCAGGGAACTGGCAGGAGCAGACGATTTCGCGACCATTTCATAATTGCTAGCGACCGCTCGGTCGTGGTACAACGTGCGCAGGGAGGCGGCGGCGGAGAAGACGCGAGACATACCTAGCGATCGCGAGGACCGGTCGCGGCGGCGGGCGCAATGGGGTTTCACCATTTTCTATAAATAAGGCGAACCCTTGCCTCATGAGACCACACGCCCCGGACCTGGTTTATTGGTTTTCCTCGGTTTCTGACTTTTAGTCTTTAATCTTCATTTAGTTTAATTCTAGTATTGTTTTCCGTTGTTCTAGTTTAGTTTATCGTTTCGTTATCGATCGGAGCGTTTTGTCCGATCGTTTTCGTTGTTTTTGTTCGTTAAGCTTGGGATTGGATTCAAGACCAACCATTGTTCATCAACGCTTCCCTCGGGTTTTATATATTTAATTTCCGTTTTATGGTTAAATTGATTTCATTCCGTTTATTATATGCTAGTTTTCGTTCTAATCCGGGTTTGCATGATTCAATCCTATATGTTGTGAGTTACCTATTGTTATTTACCTTCGAGGCATTGATTCATGATTCATGGTGCTTATTTATATGTGTTGATTTACGTCAATATTGATGCATATCTAGTTGCCGATTAATAGCGTAAGCTGTATTAATTGTCGATCGATCTTGAATGCATGATACTGAATAAGCCGAGTCGTGCGAGATAGGACATTCGTAGGAAGCATATTCTTAGTGATCCATTTGAAGTTGCTTATTTTCCTCTAGAGGCGTAGCGTGATAGGGAAAATTAATAATCAAGCGCAATTGTAAATGGCGAAGTTGTTGGTTATATATGTGATCTTCGTCTTATCGGATTAAAGCGGTTAATAATAAGCGGGATAAACATCGTTGTGGATAGGATTGGTGCATCCACAGGGTTAGTCTTTCTTCATAGTTATCTTTGTGATTTTATTGCTTTATTTTATATTTACGTTTGGTTACTTTTGCTTTGGATTAATTTCGAAGCCTTAAACCTTCAACCCAAATTACGTGCTTGGATAATGATGAATTGTCGTTGAGCTAGCTTCTATGTTTTAGTGATACAATCTACGTGGATCGATACTTACACCCTATCTTACCTTTTTCGTGTGAAAAGGAGCGATCAATATATATCGCGATTTAGGTCAAAAGCGGCCCGTTCTCGATTCTTATTTTCTTAAGCAGCGCTCACTGATTTCTTAGGGATTTTCTTGAAACAACACGAGATAAATCTTAGCTTTAATTCATGCTTTCTTTCTTGATTATTACGTTTTGTTTACGAATTCATATGTTGGATTTATCGATTATTGTTATTGGTTTCCACTCCTCGATTTATATTATTGTGTGGTGATTTCTTGCTTTATGATTGTTGTTGGATTCAATTCGATATATGATTTTATGCTTTCGATTAATTCTTGTTCTTGTTAGTTGATTGTGATCATGGTTCATTTACAAGTAGACTTAGATTAGGCTTGACAAACCAAGAATAGGTTTGCTATTGTTTTATTTATCGCTTTGATTTATCGCTTTGTAGTTCAACTAGGGATTGACAACCCGGTTTAGATTTATTGCTTTATTAGTATAGCTCGGGATTGACAACCCTAGCTTAGGTTATGCTTTATTTCTCGTATTTCAATTCTTGCATTTCAACCCTCCTTTGAGATTAGAATGTTTAGGATTTAATCGCTACTACTCACCAAACAATGGCCTGTAAGTTTTCCTTGAGAGACGACTGTGTTAATTTATCACGCTTCGATTACCTCAATGCGATTGCGAGTAATTTGAGTGTGTTTTAGCTCGATCACTAATGATGTTCCAAGACTCAATTGACCTCGTGAAGAAGTGTCCGAGTGCCAAATTCATGGAAGCGTGCGAGGCTACCTCAAGCCGACCTCGTCGACATGCAAGCCCTGGCCATTTATGCAATGGGGATTGATATTGTAGGCCCTTTAAAGCTCGAGGCGGTTAATTCACGATTGTCGCGATCGACTACTTCACAAAGTGGGTGGAAGGATGAAAATCACCAAGAACAGGAAGAACATGGTGTGTACGGCATCCCTCATACCTCGTTTGGATAATGGGACACGGTTCACGGATAAGGTCTTCAAAGAGTGGTGTCGAGCTTGGATCACAAAGATTCACCTCGATGGCCCGTCCTCGGCAAATGGTCAAATCGAAGTCACCAATAAGACAATCGTGAAAGGACTAAAACTCGCCTCAATCGAGTGAAGAACAGGGGTGGAAAATTTGCATAAGTCTTATGGTCGATCGTCACACTTGGACATCGAGCGGAGAAACACCCTACGGTTTGGTGTATGGAACCGAGCGTAATCCTGCAGATCGATATGCGAGCCCTCGCCATCCACTTCTCGGTGAGTAAATGGGAGAATCTGAACGACCTAGATCGCTTGAAGAAAGAGAGCTCGCCTACATTAGAAGCTCGTACAGCAACAAGCTCTCATTACAACAGCGTATCAATCTGACAATTCCAAGTAGGTGACCTCGTACTTGAAATAATGAAGTCGATAAAGCCATAAGCTCGATAAATTGGAAGCCACATGGGAAGGGCCTTACGGATCGAAGAAGTCCTCGGAAAAGGTCGTATAAGCTCGCCCATATATCCGGTGAGAAAATACCCAATACATGGCACATCTCCGTCTCGAGATATTTTGCATAAGTGTCCAAAGTTAGTCAGTTCGGTCGTGTCTTTGAGTCTTTTTACATTGTTACGTCGTACTTTCTTAATAAAATCTTTTCTTACATGTTTTATTTGTCACTTATGCACTCTCTTTCCCACTCTGATACCCTCTAAGGAGGACGAACTACCTCTGGGAGGATGAACTACTCTCAAGGATGAACTACCCTCTAAGGAGGACGAACTACCTTCGTTTCTGAGGACGAACTATAAACACGCATGGGGACCACCCTATCGATAAAACTCGACAAATAAGGAACTTATACCTTCGTTTATTTCGAGAATGAATTACCTTCGTTTATTTGAGGATGAACACCGTTTATAGAATGAACTACCTTCGTTTCTCGAGACGAGCTACCTTCGTTTATTCGAGGAAGACCTACCTTCGTTTGATTACGAGGATAAAATATATCTGACGTTGCTTAAAAGGAAAATCAACACAAGCGAAACAAGATTTATTCTTATTTCAAAGTATACACAATACATTACAAGGGCGATGAAGGCCGGAGGGGAAAAGCTAAGACAATCCCTAGAAGTCGGGGTTCAATAGCTCATCTATGCTAACCTACCCCTACCTCCTCGTCTTGATTGGCGCTGAGAGTTCGGCGGCTCGACCACTTTGCCTCGCCAAACGACTCGCCGCTCGATGATACATGACCTTGGATGCACGATGGGCGCGTCTCTCTGCATGAAAAACTCTAGAACATGTCGACATTCCACGTCGTCGGGAGAAAAAGAAGCCTCGGCATGAGGAGGAGCCACGGCGAAGAAGAAGCATCGGTCGTCGAGCGAAGCACCCGCTCGAGGAAAGGATGACGATCTCGACGGTCTTGTCAGCCACTACTTTCTTGTTGGCATCGCTCACGAAATTGCTAGAGTCGACCGTACTCTTCCTATACCTCCAACAGCACTGCGAGCTCGAAACTTTACCGGCCTCGGAGATAGTCATTCCACCATCGGCGGATAAGCCGTATTGACATGCTCCTCGGCGACCGATTTGGCCTTATCCTCGCAATCTCGAACTTCTCCAACACCAAAATCGACTGCAGCTCGTCAAACTTCTCTTGAGCCACGAATTGGACATCGGCCTCCCACATGGCAGTGTTGCCTCTAAGTGAAGGACTTGACCTCTTTAGATTCGAGGCAGGGTTAACATTTTGATTTGATCCAACCAAGGCGACACATCAAAAGTTTAGGAGAGGCGGAGACAAAACAAAGACAAGATTTATTCCATAAAATTGGGAGTTTTATTAAAGCCTTTAAAGGCGGAATTTGTCGAGTACATATACATTTAAAAAAGAAAAAAAAAGAGGATCATCGCCCTCCAGTGACTTCCGCGGGCTCGTGATCGCTCCTCCCGACCTCCGAAGCCGGCCTCCTCCGCTTCGGCGCACCATCTCGACTTTCTTGCGACCTGGCGATCCCCGCCCTCGGCCTTTAGCGGATCGGCCATTGTGGCTTAATGGCATCCGGTCCACCGGCAAGCACGGACCGAGTCGGGAGTCGACAAGTTGAAGAGGCCCGGGCTCTCCAACAGGCATGCTCTCAAGCCAGGCAAGGACCTCGGCATGAGCTGCGCAGCGAGGCCTGCTTCTCGTCGCCTCATACCCGTCTTGGACTTATCGACTAGGGTAATCCTCAACAACTTCATCGAGTGGTGACCACACGCTTATTTAGGACCTCGGCCAATCGGCACCAACTGAACCTCCGGACGAAACGACCTCACGCGGCTCGAATGAGCTCTCTGCAGCCGCCGCCTCGGCCTCCGATGGTGCCGCTGACCTCGCCTTGCACTTCCTTAGCCGCCACCTCGGCCGCTTGCATGCCTTCTCCACCTCGGCGCCGCGCCGCCAAACCTCGGCTTGCTCTTGCCGCATCGACGCCTCGGCCTCGGCCCATCTTGGACAAGGAGGTGTTCTCCTCGGCTCCACATACCGAGCCACACGGCGGGCGGCGGCAGGCGTCATTTAAGTAGTCCTTACTTGACGGATATCGCAGGACACCCGCCGAGCTCGGCCTTCATGTGCTCGGTCCCACGTCAAAATCGGCAACAAGCAAGCACGTTGATACATCGGCTTTATAACATGCAAAAAGTGCTTTACCTCGGAAAGGACCGACCATAACGACTATCGACGATCGTGCACTCATCGTCGCGGCGGGGAGAAGCCGCGCTTTCCCTTATTGGGCGTGGGGCGATCAGGGGGCGACCTCCCTCTAACAACGACCCTCTCAAGAGGCCTCGGCCCCGCCGGTGCCAAGGTGGAAGGTTCGAGATCGGGCAGACCTATTCCTCTTCTTATCTTTACGAAGTTCACTGCAAGAAAAATAAGCTCAAGTTAGCACAAAGGAGAACAAAAATAATAAGCGGCAGTGAAAGAAAGGAGGCTCCCTTCCGGCTCCACCGCGGTGGCGGGATCATAAGGGCTCGCCCGCGCGCGAGCTCGACCTCGATAAAAACATCGTCGACTTGGCGACCCTTTCAAGCCCTCCTCGAAAGTCACCGAAGCTATCGTCGGCGGCCCTCCGCCGACTTCGGTGTTCAGACGAACTCGAGAAACCTCCAACCGGCGAAGAATTTCTTCTACCAATTCGAGATCTTTGACTTCGTTTTCAATTTGAAGCCACGACGGTGATATATAATACCACTCCGAGCTAGACTTGAATTGGAAAACAAGGATCAGCCCTAGGGTGAAAGGATGATTATGCCGATGGGCATAGGCATGACCCGTCAGCTGCCGAAATGAGTTTGGCGTTATTTGGGCTAGAGGAATGCGAACATTCGTTGAAGTTGACATAAGCGGAAGGAAAGGAACATGAAGATGGGACTTGAGGCTGTCTTCGTGGCGTAACAAATCCGCGGAGGCGCGAGCCTATCCTCCGGATCGAGCGAAACCCATAGATGGTGGAACAAAAACTAGTAGCAAGCTCTACTATCGGGAAGATTCTGAACCGAAGGAAGGTGAAAACTTTCAAAATCCCTCAAAGGGAAAATTAAATCACAGACATACAGACAAGAGAATCGATTGTATAGACTACAAAGCCACGGGCACCGATGGCGACCCTGCTTCTTGCAGCCATCATGGCGTGAGACTCTCAGAGGAAGAAGATGAGACCATTAAAAATAACTTCTGGTTTTGGAGTGCAATCGAAGAAGATGGCCTGACAGACTGCGAGAGCACAATGGTGACAGTTGAACTCTTTTTTGAAAGTCGAGAGTTTGAGAAATTTGAAAAGTAAAGCGGATAAAGTGATATGAGAAAAGGCGTATCATGGAAGTTATTCCCAATATGCCTTTATCGGGAACCCAACCGGCATCTGTGATAAATGCGAGATAGCGGATCCGTGTTCGACATCGCGGGACATCCGTGTTTGACCTCGTCACGGCCTCGCATTAACCACAGCGTCGTATATCCGACTTGACAAGATGAAGAGCACTCAACTTGCGCCATTGGGTCGAGCGAGGCAATTGACTAATGCCTCGACAAGGTGAAGCCAGACAACATACGACTTTGGCTAACGCATCGGTAAGGTGAAGCTAAGCAACATGCGACTTCGTTATAACGCCTCGGCTGGGTGAGGCCAGCGACATCGCGACTTGGCATAACGCCTCGACAAAGTGAAGCGGCGACATACAACATCGGAGAATATGACCTTCGAGGATTACGCGGGCTCCGCCGTCGGATCACGAATACCGGCGAACCATGGTCCCCGTCCATCACGACCTTCTACTCTTTTTTTTTTTTTGGGGGGATGTGATAGGATCTGACCCAACTACCGAAGACATCGGGCCCAATATAAATGGGCCTCGACATTAGCTTCGGCCTAGGTGAGTTCGGCGAAGACTCTAAACCGATTCTGACTCGAATCACAAATGGAGCGGAAGATTCGGATATATCTAAAGATTTAGAAAAATCTGGATTGAAGTCGATCTCGATATAATTGTGTATAAATAGAGCTAGATTAGATGGAAAAGTACCATCACACTCTTTATAATACGCTTCCACTTTTCGATACACATAACTCTCTTGCTCGTGGGCGTAGATCTAATTCAAGATCGAACCACGTAAATCCCTCGTGTTCATTGCATTTATTTTCCTAACGAAATTAAGATCAATCGGACTCAAAATTTCGAATGCTCGACGATGGTGTCGGTGTCGGACGGTGGTGTTTGGTGAAGGAAAGAAGAAGAAGTGGAGAATGATACTACGAGATGATCATGGCCTCGTTTGGTTGTCGATTATAATATTAGGTTTAGTTTTAATTTTGCAATTATTTGGGGTGAGTTGATTCGGAGTTGGACTAAATAAAATGTTTACATATATGAAAAAAATTGGGCTTGTATTGGGTGAAGCCCGATCTGACTCACTAATAAAGGGTGTTTGGTGAGCTTATAAGCTCAAAAAGCGCTTATAAGCTGTGTTAAGCTTAAAACACAGCTATAAGCTGTTTGGAACTTATAACCCTCTAAATCCGTCCTTGATTTAGAAGATATAAACATGGTTTTGTCGGCATCAAAGTGTAATTCTATTAACTTAGAAGCATTACAAATGTCTTCTACATCGATTTCACACATTATTTTTCGATACATTTTTTTAACTAACAAAATGATGTGTGCAATTACAATCCGTTATGGTCATATATATATATAAATTTCATCACCATATAAAAGAAAAATCAATAAAAATTAATTCTTATTTCAAATTAAATTAAGGGTTAAATAGTAAATGTACCATTAACTTTTACACAAAAACAAGTAATTCTCTATTGTTATGTATTTTTTCATTTGCTCCATAACATCAAAATATATGGATCATCTCTACACTAACGGTTAATCGATCGTTGTTTACAAAATTGATTTTTCATATTTTTTTCATTATCTCTCTCTCTCAAAGATGAAATCGGCGGTGGCATAGATCTTTGCAATAGAGAGCATTGCAAGGCGTTTGAAGTTGTAGTCGAACAATGTAGTCTTGTCCCTTGGTGAACACACGACCCGATGCCCTCCGCCCTCTTCCTATATCAATGAGTCATTCCCGGCGATGAATTCGGGGACCTCGTTGGCTAAGGTGGCGTGATCATTGTTTCAATCTTCATGATGTCGAGTTCTTATTTCGTGACAATGGTTTTGGAATGTCATCTCCATAAATGAAGATATTAAGGCTTATTCTTGTTGGCGATGACATGCTCGTCATATATGCGAGCTAGCATGCATGGATGATGAATCTTCTTATGAGTTTGGGAAAGTATGCTTGGAGAAGATTTGTGTCGGTTCCCATCCTTGGCCACCACCGCATTCGCACCAACTATTTCACGGCATGTTTAGATGCAGAGCATGCGCTCTGCTACAGAACCAATACATGTCATCTACGTGGGTGTTGGGAGCTTAATGTTGATGAGTTTCAATATCTAGGAATGTTACGCCATGATGTTGACAGCGTTGTGCGTAAGTTGGGTGACATTGATCATTGATAAATCTAGTTAGGGTATGCAAGATTTGTGTAAGGCAATAAAGAACACCAAGGCTTTTCGTGGTTCGATCGTTAATGAGATCTACGTCCGGAAGATGTCTCAATACTTTCACTATGATTTGAGTAAAGTCGATTAGTTACAAGCTCTTAGTATTGATAAGTTGTCGACCCTTCATTGTCAATTTTCCTTCTATTTATACATCTACGAGCCTACGCTGGCCAATCGCTCCATTGCGGGACTCTTCCTCTAGCGTGCCTCCATTGGCGAGCTCTTCCCAGTTGTCCTCCATTGGCGGGGCGGGACTTCGCCTCAGTGCGCCCGTGGAGGTGGCGCGACTTTGATTCGGGGCTGGGTTTTGGGTGATTGGGGCTCGTGGCTACGCGTGGGCCCACTACCAGCGTTAGGCCCAGCTCGTTTGGGCCTGTAGTGGGCCTGATCGGTTGGGCCATATCCCTCATAGCCCACAATAGTCGAGGCTGCGATGCGGGTGGAGTGAAGCGCGCCGGGGGGTGTTGCTCGGTGAGTGTGTCGAAGGTGTTGTCTTTTGGCGTGAGGGTTTATTTGGCGATCGGTGCGGCGGGTTGGGTGTGCATTGTGCATCGCTTGGACGAGGCGTGTTCTGACGAGGAAGTTGAAGTCAGGCACGGATAACGACCCCTGCGTGGGTTCGCCGAGGTCCGATCAGGCGCGCTTGCTCTTGTGGAGGTGCCGATGTCCGACACGAGGCGGATCTGGATGGAGAAGTCATCTTGGATGGTGTCGAGTTTCATCACGGTGACCGCCCTTCAGGGATCCGGGGTGCGGCACAGGCGACACGAATCGAGGGGCTGGTTCGCGAGTTCGATCTGGATGGAGCGTTCCCATAAGGGACGAAGCCCGTTGATGAGGCGCCGGGTCGATCTGGATCCCTGTTATTTGGGGAAGGCAGTGCGACTGGGCGCCGTCGGAGGGCAGCGGGGTCAGTGTGATGATTGCGGTCGGTGGCGGTCTATCTTCACGCCCGGTCGTCGTCACGCGCTGGCGGTGGTTGGGCACTCGAACCGTGTGCGCGTGGACTCCACATCCAATCACGGGTAGTGCGTGTCGAAGTTGAACGGCGGTTTAGGCGCCCTTTGTCCTATAAATAGGCCCAAAGCGAGGCAGCTATTTCACTTCGCGCCTTGTTTGAGAGATAAAAATTAGAAATTTTCGACTTGATCGATCTCGTTGAAGGAGCCATATATTCACGTGAAAAGTAAGTATGTTTTCTTCATCTTCTTCTCCATCTTCTCGCTCTGAAAGTTCTATTTACGCCGGGTTACGGCCGTCTTCGACGTAAGGACTATATGTGCTATCGGCTGGGTAAGTCCATGGAGCGAGTTCTAGGGTTCATGGTATCATCGGTATGGGATGGACTTAGGGTGGGCGTGGCGGTCGGGCTTGACCTTGGAGGAGCTTTTGAAGTCGTAAAGGAACCGGATCCGGAGGGGCGTGGTGGTGCGCGGCGGATGATAGGAGATAGCCCTCAGGAGGTTTATTACGTGTATGTAGATAGTTTGAGGCGGGTCTTAGGTATCCTCGGCCCCATTTATCTTAGCTTTCGAAGTACTTCGGATCCCATTTGTCAATTGACCTCGAATTCCATTAGGTGGGAGGGGCTAGGGCTCTCTTGCTATGGCATTGCGAGGTTCTCCCGGTACTAGTGTCAACCATGGAGGGTGTACTATCATCTCCTTGGCTGAAATTTAAGGTAGCATCCCTCTAAAGTGTCCCTTGGCGAATAAGTATTTCTTTACTGGGTGAGGGCATCAGGGTATGAGTGGGGCATCAGTGCGATGGCGGACACGAATCAAGCCACTTGGGCCACATGGAGGAGGTCTTGAGCGCCTTGGTGAGATTTTATCCATAAGTTACAGGGATGACTGAAGGCGGCTGAGTATTTATGGGTCGGAAGCGTCGGGATCGAGTCGACGGGTGAGGGCATCCCATCTTCTTAGTCCTTATCGTCCGATTTTCTTTGTGCTAATCGACTTTTTCGTGATGCGGTGAAGGTGGGCAGGCGGGCTCACGATCGGCTGAGCGAGAAGAAGAAGATGAGCGGGCTGGACCTGAGGTCGAAGAAGGTCGACAATATGGGCCAGCGATGAGTGGGCCTCGGTGAGTCGCCGGCATTGGAGTCATGACCTCGGGGCCACCTTAGTCTGGTGCGCCTCAAGCTTGGCGCACCCTCCCAGGTACAAAAGTTCTTCCACATTTGGTTGTACACTCTGCGATCTGTATTAACTTGTCTTTGCTCTTTTAGGGTGGGAGCTCGGTGATGGGGGCCTGCGTGTTCTTTGGGAGGCGCAAGTCGCCGCGGCTGGTCGGAGGCTCGACCGGTATGGTGCGGGCGGGAGCTTGTTGCGGCGGATCTTGAGACCGTGGCCGCTATGACGGAGGCGAGGCCGCAAGCTCGAGGCAGGGAGGGCTGCTCTGGGCCACGAAGAAGAGGCTTGACGGAGGCCACCGGGGAGGTCGAAGAGGTTCGCGAGGAGTTGGCGGCGAAGAGCTCATGACGAGGAGGTGCTGGGGGCGATCGGGACCACTGAGGGGCCTTTGCCGAGCTCATCAGTCGGAGAGCTTCTCGGCCTTTATTGCCAATCTTGCCGCGTCTTGGCCAGGTGGTATCGGATCACACAGGAAGGTGGCGGTCGTCATGCCGACTTAGATAAGGTCGAGCATGGCGGACCGAGTCGACCTCAAGTTGAACAAGGCTACGCGGGTGATCTCGGGGTTGGCTCCTTCCGGTCTTGGAGCTCGGCTTCGGTTCGACCCTCGCGGTGAGGTCGTCGCCCGGTCTGAGGGCGAATCCCGAGCCGGAGCTACTTGCGAGTGCGGCAGGGAGGAGGAGGAGGAGAGGTGGAGGCGGGCGGTCTTGGAGCTCCCGGTTGGATGGGGCCAACCGCAGGGAGCATCGAGGAGGTCGGCGAGTCCGCAATAGGCTGGTCGATGGACTGATGTAATAGTCACGAACCGCGGGGTCGATAGGATCACAGGCCCTTGTAATAATTTCCCAATTTTGAGTAATAAGCATTTTGAAATGTGTGTTGTCTTGTTTATTCTGACCTCACACTGATACCTTGGACTCGATCATGAATTGTTGACCAAGTTAAAAGAGGTCAGGCGCCTTGGTGAGAAGGATGAAGAGGTGCTTTCTGGATGAGCGGTCTCGAGTGACCCAGTTTTGGTCACCATGGATGTCGCTCGGCGTTGTCCGCCGACACGAAGAAGAGGTTGCGAGGCTGATCGGAAGTGGCCGCCTCCGGTGAAACGAGGCTCTAAGTTGAGGATCGCATGGGGCGAAGTCCGGACTTATCTGCCGATTCTATCGGGCGCTTAATACTGATGTGAGGCGACTCGGCGGCGGAGAGCTAGCTCGGGTGTCGGAGGAGCATCCGGAGTATGAGAAGGCAATCCACGGTGGTGGAACTACCATATCCGAAGTTGACGGCCGAGTTCGAGCTTCTTGGAAGGTATGGTCTTGAGGATGAGGAGGGCCCACGCGAGTTGAGCGTATCGACTCCATCGTGAAGTACATGGAGATGTATGAGATCGTCGTAAGCGAGCGATGCCCGGCCCGGCGAGGCCACAGCGAGGCTCCGGTCGATTATAGAAGAACCCAGCGGAGGCGGCTCGCCGATCATACAGTGCTCGGTTGATGGGTCGGTGAGGCGGATTATTGAGGCGATCCTCGAGGCGGCGACCGATGACCTCGAGTTGGCGGGGATGGCGGCGGGTGAGGCGGTCGTACTCGGCCGGTGCCGGTCGGGCGGGGTGTGACCTCGAGTGTATCCCGTTCCCGAAGTGCCGTATTGGCGCTGCGCCACTTTGAATGTCCAGGTGGGTCGAGGGACCCGGTCGAACTCAGTCGGCTGCCCCGAGCCCATGAGGCGCTTGGGAGTAGGCCGTGGTGATTCAGCCTTATCGGGGGTTGAAGGCACGAGTTCGTTCGGCATACACGTCGCCGGAGATTTTGTGCGAGTGGTGCGACTTGACAAGTCCGGCGAGCGGCCAAGCCGAATGAGTTTGTATATACTTAGACTTTGTATGTAGTCGTAAATGTATTTAGACTCGTTTCGAGTGTATATTTTCCCCTGAGAGGTACAAACATAGTTTAGGACTTCGTTTTGGTCGTAAATGTATTTAGGCGTATCACAAAGTGTATATTTTCCCATAAAGGGGTATAAGCGTGCGGAAGCCGGTTGACTTGTATATGGCTTGGAACTCGGTTTGTAGTCGTTAATGCATTTAGACTTTGTCGGGTGCATATCTTCCCAAATAAAGGGGTATAAGTTGGCGAGATCGGTGCGGATGTCACATGCGTGGGCGTCCAACTTAATGGGTAATCTGTATGCTTTGCATGTAGATGTTCAAATTAATGAGTATTACATGTCGTACCCTACTTAGTGGGATTTTCATCTTCGTGAGGCGTCCCTTGAAGGTTTAAATGTGGTGTATCAACAGATGTTCACATATGTATGAGGCAGTGAAATATTCATTAGAAAAGCAAATGTTTTATTGAATATGTAATCAACATCGTACTTTGGCAAAACAATGAAGGACTAACATGATGCCGATCTTAAATCGAAGCTATGTAAAGTACCTCCTTAAATGAGTGATGTGCGGGTTGGGGATAAGTGCACGGATAGATGAGCTAGCTTGTAAGCCCTTTGCCGAGGTCTCGTGAGCGGTATGGGCCTTCCATGTCGGATCGACTTGTTAAGGCCTCGCTCTCGGCTTCATTATTTCGTGGGGAGGTCACCTACTTGGGCGGAGGCTTTGACCCTTTGTTGTAGTACCGTGCGACGGCCCTTGTGCTTGGCCGTTTATGAAGGCGAGCTCGGCTTCTCTCGAGGCGTCGAGGTTGGTGCGTGGTCTTCCTCATTCCGGCACGTCGAAGTGAAGAGTCGCGGGCTTGGTGCCGATCTCGGCGGTATGGACCTCGAGCCGTAGGTCGGGCGAAGGGTTTCTCGTGCGAGGTCCGAGTGTTGTCTGTGGGACGGAGGACTTGAGGAAGATTTTCAATGTCTAGCTCGGTCTAGCCTTTTCTTCATCCTTAGCGATCGTGCGGTTCGTCACCTCGGTCGACCATTCTTGTGGGTATGCGACCGGGTGAGCGTTGATCGATCTGGAGCTCTTCAAACTCCTTGAAATTTTGTCGACGAATTGGGTGCGGTTGTCGAGACGAGAATGTGCGGTATGCGAGCGGTATATTTTCCACGAAGGTCGAATCCTCCAGCATGAGGCTCGAAAGTGGCTCGGCCTCGACCCATTTTGTGAAGTAGTCTAGGCTACGACTAAGTATCGAGCGACCTAGTACTCGGTCGAGCGGACCAGCGATGTCGATCCCCACGCATGAAAGGCCACGGGCTCTGCGGTTGAGATCGGTTTGGGGTAGCTTTTGGCCGTGGGTGAAGGCGCGCCGGACACAGCGAGCTCGGCGAATCTTGAACAAGGATGGGCGATTATCCCGACCTCGGCGTCTTCTTTGAGAGCTCGTGACCCGATGTGACTTCCACAAGACCTCTGTGGATCTCATTGAGCACGTAGTCGGCCTCTTAGGCCGAGGCACCGGGAGGGTTGAAGGTGGTGAGCGCGTCTCGTGTATGAGGTACCGGGATTTCGCCATCATCTTTTGGCTTGAGCCGATCTTGAGGTAGTGCACCATCTTCCAGTAGGCCTTTATGGGAGACATCTAGTTCGGCTCCATCTGGGTGATGATGCGATGTGAGACTCGCTATGTACGGAATGAACCTCTCCTGGTGGACTTGTTGATGATCACCTAACTTGCGAGCGTCATTCGGCTATATTCTTTTCTTGCGGATGGCTTGGTAGCGGGTCGATGTTGAGCGATGAGTTATGAGCTTGGGCGACACTCGGTTATATCGGCGGGGACCACACAAACCGTCTGTATTCCCTCGAAGTTGTATGACACGCCGTCGGATGTCGGTTGGGCCACGGTGCCGACTGGATGACCTTGAGGATCGTCGTCGCATAGTCGAAGGCTCTCGGTCGAGTGGTCGGGGTCGGCCTCAGGGTTCTTTAAATGCTATGCACAGGCGAGGCCGCATCTTGGGTTGAGACTCGTGGCGTTCTTTTCTGCCGTTTGGTCACCGGATGATAAGCACTCCCGGGGTGGGAATCTTATGATGGTGGTAGCGAGCAGGCGGCCTTGGTGGCGTATGATCTCTCCCGTGGATGATGTTGTGCGGAGGGGCTTGGACGGGAAAAATTTGATGGCCTTGGTGGCCAGACACGGGGCCCGTCCCGGTAGCAGGAAGGATAATGGCCTCGGGTTGGACCGCCTCTGGGTGAAGCTCCGTGGTGGGACGGCGTGGGAAGTACAGAATACCTCCGACCTCGAGTTTATCCGGCAGCTCCGGAAGATGATCTTGGAGGCCCGTGTCGACATAGACTCGATGGGCGTTCTTGTTGCCCACCACGGCTGTATGGTGATGGCGTCCAGTGCGGCGATGATTTTGGATACGGATCCCCCCGAGAACACTATGTCCTCGCGTCCGGAGTCGCTTGTTCTTTGGCTCCTCGGTGGCGAGCCTCGAGCCGTTCTTTACGATGACCTCGTCGCTCCGATGGGCAGTCCGGTTATAACGTGACTGCTCCATAACATTGGGACCTTCGTCTCGTCGTCTTCGGTCGTGGTCGTCAGGTCGGTCCGCGGTTGTTGCCGCTTATTCTTCCCCTCGCTTCTGTTTCCGGCCAGCTCGGCGAGTATTTCTTGAGGCTCCACCTTTGATGAGCTCGTCGATCTGTGAGCCCAGTTCTACAATCCTCGGTATCTTGACCATACCCTTGGTGATAGTCACAATACTCTCTGTGGACCTCTTCTTGGATCCTCCTTTCATAGGAGGGGCTTGGGAAGAGCTCGGCGTGGAGCTCGAATATTTCCACCCTTGATTTGGCGGGGAAGGCGCTCTGCCGCCGGGGTTGGGCAGTGCGAGCACGGACTCAGGTGCCTCTCTTGATCTGTCGGGCGCTTGACGATCGGCGCCTCGACTTGATCATCGGCTTTTTCTTTGACTACCTGCGTCCAGTTTCCCTCTTCTTCCGATCCGACTCGTCTCCTTTGGAAGTTGTCCAGGGTTCAAAGCTTACTTGCCGTCTTTGGTTTCTCCGTGATTTCTTTGTTCGTCGTCGGGTGGATCCGTTTTGAATCGTTGATGATGTAGAGATCGTTCATCGTCAATTTTGGTGACTCTTTGATGAACCTCGAGGCGAAGTTCGACAGTCTCGTCCGCTAGGCGGATTGTGAGCAGTCGGAGGCTGGCGGTGGCATCTTCGATAGAGCGCCATTTGAGCGATCCTGAGGTCACAGGCGGTGTATCTTGATACGGCGGGCCGAGGTGAACCCGTCGTGCGTTGGAGATCGCACCGGGGAAGATTTTGCACATGTGAAATCTTCCATTCCTTGATCGCCATGTTGGTAGTGTGGCGAAAAGAGTGGAGGGTCTCCTAGGCCTCGTAGCGAGCAATATTGGGTGCCGATGTCATCGAGGCGGGCGTGTCTAAATTTCTCGGAGAAAGGGAGTGATTGGCTCCGGCTCCGCTGCGGTCGGATGGTCGATGGCGCACGTTCTCGGCCTCACGCCGGCTGGTGCTGATTGATCAGCTCGTTCGGGCGACCTCGGGCGGCCGTGGTATTCGTTCGGGGGCCGAGGGGCCCGCTCCTTTGTCTCTGGTTGAGAAGCTTTGGAATTGGCCAAGGTTGGCATTGAGGAACTTCGGTCAGCTCGGCCGAGGACCTCGTGGGACGAATGAGCTCTTTGCGTCCTCGTTGAGGTCGACATCTCTACGTTAGGGAGGCGGTCCGAGGTGTATGGAGCGTTTTCCATGTTGCCCTCGAGGTGTGGCGCTGTGGCGTCTGCGATCTCCTTCCAGCGCGGTGACCACAGGTGCGTCCTCGGCCGGTTGTTGGCGGCGTGGGCGGCGGTTGTGCGTGTTCTTGCCATTAAGTTGTAGAAAGCAAGCTTTCTTGTTGATCTTCCCAGGCGGCGCCAATGATAAATCTAGTTCGTGGTATGCAAGATTTGTGTAAGGCAATAAAGAACACCAAGGCTTTTCGTGGTTCGATCGTTAATGAGATCTCGTCACGAGGAGTGTCTCCTCAATACTTTCACTATGATTTGAGATACGTCGATTGTGATTCAGCTCTTGGTATTCGATAAGTTGCCAACCCTTCTATTATCAATTTTCCTTCTATTTATACATCTCGAGCTGCTTGAATCTCCATTGGCGGGACTCTTCCTCGTGCCCTCCATTGGCGAGGCTCTTCCAGGTGTGTCCTCGGTGGCGGGAGGACGCTTCCGTGCGCCCGCGTGGAGGTGGCGCGACTTTGGTTCAGGGGCTGGGGTTTTGGGGGTGATTAGGGCTCGCGGCTTAACGCGTGGCGCCTACCAACGTTAGGCCCACTTGTTTGGGCACTTAGTGGGCTTGATCGGTTGGGCCATATCCGTCAATCATCCCGATCTATATATGGCGAGTTGTTGGGATTGTTCGATCAGTGGTGGCATCTAACTCGTGACTATATCAAAATTCACCATTGATTTTTTGCATTTTGAATGTATAGAGTTGCCAAAAAATAAAAAAACTTTTGTAAACAACATTGGTCTCCTTAGTGAGAAAGAATTTGCCTAATTTTGAAACATTAGGAGCAACTTGAAAAAGTAACAATAAGGAGTTAGTTATGTTTTCTTATTAACATTAGAAGTGTATCTACTACTTAATCCTTTAATTAATAATATGTATATATATTTTATACTATTTGTAAAGTTCAATAAATAATGAATTTCAATCATTAGACCACGGTTTTGATTCTTTTGACCAAAATCTTTTGACAAAAACTTGGATGAGCTCAGTCTCACGTGAGCTCACCTTATTTGTTGTTAAAATAATTATATATTAATTATGATAAGTAAAGATAATTAAATTTTATTAATTTATAATTAAATTTATTAAGTTTTAATTATAATTTTAATTAAAATTAAATTTATTAATTCATAATTATAGTTTATTAATTCATAACTAAGGTTTACTAATTCATAATTAGAGTTTATTAATTCAAAATTAGGATTTATTAATTGAAAGTTGGGGTTTATTAATTCATAATTGGGGTTTATTATTAAATTAGGGTTTATTATTTCCAATTAGGGTTTATTATTCAAAATTAGAGTTTATTAATTACAAATAGCACTACTACAAATATACCTTTTCTCTACACTCATAGACTCGTTTTCTTTAAAGCGTAGTCTATAAATATAAACTACGCTTTTTATCAAAACCGTAATCTATGTGAATTTTTGAAATATAGACTACGCTATACTTAATATCGTTGTCTATATGAAGTATTCTACACTAACAAAAGCGTAGTGTGTGTGTTTTACACCCAATACACTCTGATTAAAAAGCGTAGTCTATGTGCATAAATAAATAAATAAATAAAATTGCGACCTCGATATTTCATTTTGACACTTCGTGAATAGGCAGATTACGATGAAATATTGGACTTTATTGAGACTTCATTTATACGACTTTTCAAAACTTGACCGTGAAACCCTTCCCTCCGGTGCCATCCTCCTCTGATCTTATCCTCCTTGCCATTCATTTGTTCCATCGCGACGGTCTCGTCGTAGAAACCCTGTGCGCCACCTTGTGCTCTACCACCCCATTGCTGAAACCCCTTGCTTTCTGCCAAACTCTCGTCGTCAGAAGCAGTGAGTTCGAACAATGGCGTGTGTCGATGAAGGTTCTCGGTGGTTTCTCTTCTTGTTGTCTACTCGTACCTTTGATTTCTTCAAGAGCGGCGATGTTAAATCTTGGTATGTTCTTTTTCTTTCCTTTTCGCGATTTTTATTCGTCGCTCCGTGAAACTTCGATTTGTTGACTTCGTTCGTTTACTTGGTTTTGTACTAATCTTGTATTTTGATATTTTGACCAATCTGATTTTGTTTCTTTCATATGTTATTGTTCTTAGTGTTTTTGTGCTTAGGGTTTCGGTTCTCGGAATTGGGTAGTTTATCGGTTTGTCTTATGTTCGATTGCCCGTTAAATGTATTCGATCGGTGATGTGGAGTATGATCATGCACGAGTAATCATTTCTTGTGAAATTGACTTATTGAAGATGGATTGATGCATTATCAATAAGTAAAACGAAGATAACGATAAAATTGCTCACTTGCGGAATGCTTGTCTTTGTAGTTGAAATTATATGCTCACTATGATACATCGTACATTTATTGCCTACCTCTAAGCCCTCGGTGATCTAGTTGCTATCGCAACTCGCTTCATGTTTGCTTTTGCATTGCTTATATTCTCATGTCTTATTCTATTTTTGTTTTAAAGATCGGCATTTTATCCTTGATCTTGTATGCGGTGGTGCTTGTATGTGTTTATTGATTGGGAAAGTAAAGTTTTATCTTTGATATTGTATGCTCCGAATTGAATATTCTCTTATGCCTTTTCCATTTTCTCGGGTAATGAATTGCGGATAAGAAGGCTAATTATATTGTCAGTCGATGGACTCGATATTGATCCATATCCAATATCCGAAAAAAATACCACCTTTGCAATTTCGCAACTACTGGTAAATGCCTTTTCCATCTTCCTTTACTTTTTATGCTGATGTATCTACTCTGATAAACATAAGTTTCGTTGCTGACTTTTCCAGTAGTCATCTTTTGGTGTTAAATTAAGCTAGCATCCTTGAATAGAGCCAGCCCTGTTTATGTACAACTTGTCATTTTCTCCAGATTTCTATATCTCAACTTCACTACAATAGTATCAAAAATACAATATCATAAGAACAATTTCTTTGATCATTTGCAAATGCAAAATTATTAATAATCATTTGATTTTTATAGATTGAATCTGCCCTACCAAGTCTTCGAGGCCAATAATATCGCTGCATGCCGGTGAAGATCTGTAGTAGGCCACTGGCTGTTTGAAAGAGAGTACGTGTAACTTTCATTTTCTGCAACAGTGACTAAGAATCTGAGCATCAAATATAATATTTTATGTAGTTGTATTTCTTGAAAATAAACTTTTGTTTTACTTAAGAGGATATTATGTTTTTAGTATAAGGGTTGAGACCCTAGACAACTTGAGATTATTAGTTGCTTAAGTTCCTAGTGATAAACTCATGTAGCCCTCAAGGGAATAAGTATAAGAGATAATAGCTATGATCTTGAATTTTGAGACACCACAAGTAATTGAAAGGACTAAAGTAGTTGTGTAGCTGTCCAATCTCAATGTTATGCCTGAGTCGAAAATTTAAACCATTAAGATAGGGCTTATATGAGTATAATGTGCTATCGGATTGTGAAGAAGAACTACTATAAAGATTCATCACAATGTTGATCACTCACGGTAAATGATCAGGTGCTCAATTCAAAAGTTGTAGTGTCTGAGTAATTATCTCGTATTTTTAATTTTCAAAATTAATGGTAGCGGTTTCATGTGATAGGTGATTCTTTTGTTTAAACAGTAATCACTTAACTCTAGATGACTTCAATTTTTTCCCATTATAGTTTAAGAAGTTATGTAGAGCTTTTTAACCCTGAAGAATGAAGAGGTGCAGTTATCTACTATCTTTATTTCTGAATGTTGGTTCTCCATATTATATTGCTGACCAATATCATCTTTGTTGTCGCTATACTATATTTGATTTATTAGCTTTTATGTTTACTCGAACCTTTTGTAGGTTATTGGGTCATAGATCTAAATCAAGTAAAGAAAATGGTTATGAGATACTAGTGAAAGACAGCTTCTGTGGGGAGGTGAGAAAGCTTCATTGTAATGAAGCAGATTTACAAATCTTAATCTGAACCTTCAGATCATTGTAGTTTCCTTTTCCTCCTAGTTTGTTATAGTTTAATTACTAAGCTCCATGCAGTTGGACGAGTTGAGGAAAATATGAGGAATTGCCGGAATTTCTTGAAGAGGTGCTATATTTTCTGCTTATCATGTTAATGAGGATGTAAACCATGAAGTTGACATGAAGATATTACCTGCACCTACAGGTGTCATCATTGGAACTTGCCCGGTTGCCTTATATGTCTGGGGAAAAATTCATTCCTTGTATTGTTTATATACATCAAATAGGTTGGTCTGAGATGATGGATTCGTGACTTTCCATTTTGTTATGGTGACAGAAATTTAAAATTTTAACGACAAACCATCAGTCAATGAGACACTTCTTGATTGTCAAAAGATTGGAAGATTATTGATAACTGGATGAGATTATTTTGTATTTTAAAGTTTACCTCTCCATCTCAGGTTGCCTTGATTGTTTTCCTTTCCCATATTAGAAGTTTTGTACCAGCAGATGCAGCAACAGTGGGTGTGACTGATAGGTTCCATCCTTAATTTTCTAGTCTTCTTGATTGGTCGTCCTTCCCTGGTCACAATTGCTTATTTTGTTTGGGAGAATAATTAATGCTTCCATCTGTTAAATCAGGATATTCTGTGCGATGGGAAGCAAGTATATGACTGCTGAACAATCTACTTTTATGATTGATCTCCAACAAATAGGTATGATGTTGAGGTATGTAAGTTTAAATGAATAAAATTATATCCATTGAGATCTTGAACATCACTTTTTTTCCTTGAATGCTTTGAGGATTATTCCATAAGTGACTTGTAGTTTGGAACCATGAATTACTTCATACATTTCCTTCAGGCATGCCAGTTCTCGGTCTTTGTGTCTGGTTGATGAATTTGGAAAATGAACACTTTCTGAAGGTTAGCTACTGCAGAATGAAGGACTCTTTAGTATTTTAAGGTTGCTGCTACTATTATCTAACATCCTTGATGTCAATTCCAGATGGCATTGGTCTCCTTGGTGGCACCATAAATTATTTTGCCTCTTATGATAATCCCCAAAGGTTTAGTATTGACTCCTTTTTCATCTCAGGTTAAAGGAAACTATTTATTACTTCCTTCATCAGACATTTTATTACTTCCCATTTCATTTATGTTCTTATTGGGTAAAATCTTTAATATAATCATTTTGACCTCAAAGAGTCTAATATTCTATTTTTAATTGTTAATAGTTTCAAAATCGGACTTACCTCGAGGACATTGATGAAGTTCGTATTGAATGGGCGATCTGCTTCTTCACATATAGTATTGTGATATTTTAGTAGTATATTGATCTTTTAATTATTTTGTCTTGTGATATGTGGGATACGTTCTTGTTTTGTTATGTGATGTAGCTAATTTTTTGTATAGTGATTTTGTAGCGATAATGAAAGCAGTTGTATATTTTGTATAGTGATTTTGAGCGTAATGAAGCAAGTATATTTTAATCTCATTTGCTATTAGATTTAGCGTTATTAATTGTACAAGTTTTAAATAAAGAAAGTAACTACGGTTGAAATTGAAACCGTAGTACTGATATATTGTACGGTTTAAAAAGTCGCCGTAATCGTATCTAAATTATTCTGGATGTAATAGAAAAGGCGTAGTATATAAAATAAAAATTTGGCATAAAAGCGTAGTAAATTTGGCATAAAACCATAGTAAATTTGCATTAAGACCACTTTTCCCCAAAAGCGTAGTGTATGTAAATCGGTGTAGTCTATAGTAGGTATGACTACGGCAGCGTAATGTATTTGATCGGTGTAGTCATGGTCGGTATAGACTCGGCTAAAAGCGTAGTGTATGTGAAATTCGGTGTATCATAATCGATATAGACTACGCTCGAGAGCGTGGTGTATGTGCGAAATCGATGTAATCTGGGGTATAGACTATGTTTAAAAGCGTAGTCTATGTGCGAAAAGTGTAGTCTATAGTCGGTATAGACTACGCAAAAAGCGTAGTGTATGCGTGCTGGTTCTCTACTTTGTCTCGCTCCAGCGCACATAGACTACACATTATTAGTAGTGTCTTCTTATCTCACGACTCCCACGACTCCTCCACTCCTCTGGCCTCTTGCTTCCTCCGGCAGGCGCTTGACTATCGCGCCAGCTTCCCGCACGTGTGGTGGCTAGCCCCTCGAGCTATCGTCTCGTCGCGTGACCGCCTTGAGCATCCTCCGCGTTTGCACCGCCTCGGTCGACCCGCCATTTTTCAATTGCGATGTAGTCGTCGGCGCGAGCGATGTGAGGCGATTCGCGACGGCGACATGCGGCGTTTTGAGAGGTGTTGAGGGCGACCGCGAAAATGGAAGAATCGGCGACTTGATCGTGAACTAATTTTGAAAATCTTATAATTTTCTAAATTTTGAAACAAAATAAATAAAAAGTCAATTATTGACTTTAGAAGATAATGACTATTGGTAGTTCTTATCGTTTGAAAATAGGTAATTTTTCTTTTAAAGTGGTTAAAAAGATTTGGGGTGGTCTCGCTGCGTGATGAGACCGCCAGTGAATAATTAATTATTAAATTAATTCTAATTAATATTACTTAATTCTAATTAAAATAAAATTGTTTAATAAACTTTAATTGTAAATTAATAAATAATAATTACGAACTAATAAATTCTAATTGTGAATTAATAAACTAATCACACTGAAATTCACTCGATCAACGATGGACACATGGCGAAAATTTTTCACCGTTGATCGCGGCGGAACAACAACGGTTTTAAGGCGGAAGATCTCTTTTAAATATCTAAAATATTCCATCGGTATTCATCGTTGATCAGCGAAGGCGTAACTCGTCGTTGATCAGCGGCGGACTTCTGACGGGTCGATCAGCGGCGGACTTACGGTGAATCGGCGGCGGAATGTCGGTAATGATTCGTAGTGGTTTACTGCGTAATTCCATCGTTGAGCGGCGGAAAAAATGTCGTTGATCAGCGGCGGAATCTGACGTCTTTTCCGTCGTTGATCCGTCGTTAAATTTTTAAAATAAGGCGATTTCACCTGTATTTTGATTGACCATTTTGATTAACGGCGGACTTACGATGGAGTCGATCAGCGATGGACTTAAGGCGAGTTAGGGAGAGAAAAACCGAACGAACCGAAAAATTGAACCGAACCGAATTAGCGATTTGGTTCGGTTTATCGATAAAGCAGTTAGGTTTGTGCGATAAAAGCGATTACATTCGATTTAAAAAAGAAAATTAATTGGTTCGGTTTGTTTGGAGAAAAAATTCGGTTTCAAACGAACCGCCTAATTTTTATTATTATATTTTTATATATTATATATATATATATTATTTATATTATTAATATTTAAATTGGTTGATATTATATATTTATATATATATATATATATATATATTATATATATATATATATATATATTATATTATAAAAATTATAATATTTATAATAATTATAATTTAAATTGGTTAAAACCGAACGAACAAAAGCGAATATTTAGGTTCGGTTTCGGTTCGATTTGAAATTAAAGCGTGTTCGGTTTGGGTTTTAAAAATTCGATTTTTCGGTTTTGGGTTCGTTTGGTTTTGAACGACAGGAATCTCCCCCCTAGGCGAGTCATCATAGCGGACTTCGACGAGTGAATCAGACGGATCGGATGGATCGACAGATCAATGTATTCCGTTGTTGTTTACTCGTAGTAATTATCGTTAAATTTTTAAAATAAGGCGGGTTTCACCTCTGTATTTTGCTCATCATTTGAACCCTAAATCCTGCGCTCGCCGTCCGAAGCTCCCACCTCGTCGCCTTTCGCCGTGATAAGCGCATTTACGTTTATTGTTGATATTTAAAGATGATTTTAGATCAATTATGTGCGTTTATGTCTTGGATCTCAATGCTTTTACATATTCTTGGAAGATCTGCTCTTGGGTTCCGTTTGATGTGTTGTCTTATAAGTTGAAAATCGAAGCATGGAGCGAGGACGAGCAAGCGAAGGCTGAAAAGCGAGCCTGGCGGCCGAGGCTCGCGACCGCGATCCGAGCGCGAGCCCGATCATCTTGGAAACTAAAGCACCGCGACCTTCCTAGCGATCGCTAAGTCGGTCGAGGTAGCTGCTGCGTGGCCACACAGCAGCGACGACCTGCCGTGGCGCCCACCTTTGAAAAGACTGCTTGCCCGTTTCGCGACCACGCTAGCGTCGCGAGCCGAACCCCAAACGCAGCGTTCTGGAGGACGAAACGACCGAGGGTGATGCCTGGACCGAGCTCACGATCGCAAGCCGGTCGCGAGAGGCGGCAGCGAGTGGGGTTTCGCCTAATCTATAAATAGGGCACCTCCCTCGCGCACTTTGGCTCGCGATTTGGACTTTTACCTCGGTTTTCAATACTTTTCACATCTTTTCACATTAGTTTTGATTTAGATTAATTCTAGCTTTAGTTTTCCATCATTCTCGTTAGTTCTACGCTTTGTTAGCGCTTTGGAATGATTTAGTCCAAGAAATTCGTTATTTCCGTTTTTGGGTTTGGATACTGAACCCAGATTGTTCTTCAGGCGCTTCCCTCGGGTTTTATCAATTTAATTTCTTTTATGATTATTTAGTATTTTATTCCGTTTATTATGTCTAGCTAGTTTAGTTCTAATCTAGGGTTTGCATGATTCTATCCTAAATGTTGTGATTCCTCTATTATTATTTACCTTCCGGGCTTGATTCATGATTCTTGGTGCTTAATTATATGTGTTGATTTCGATCAATCTTGATGCATATCATAGTTGCCGATTAATTCAATGATTTTAATTGTCGATCGATCTTGAATGCATGATATGGATAAGCGCGAGTCGAATGGCGAGATAGGAACATTCGTAGGAAGCATATTCTTTGTGATCCTTTTGGAATTTCTTATTTTCCTCTAGAGCGAATTGATAATAGGGAAAATTAGTATCATGCACAATTGTCATATGAAATTGTTGGTTACATATGTGATCTTCCATCTTATGCGGATTAAAGCGGTTAATAATAGCGGGATAAACATCGTTGTGGGTAGGATTAATGCATCCTAGGGTTAGTCTTTCTATCTTGATATCTCTTTGAGTTGTTATTGCTTTCGTTTATTTTCAAGTTGTCACCTTTGCTTTGGATTTAATATCGAGGCGTAAAACCTTTAAACCATATTACATTGCTTGGATAATGATGAAGGATTAGAGTTAACTACGTGTTTTGTTTTACAATCCATTTGGATCGATACTCGACTTACCATTATACATCGCGCGTTAACTACGTGCGATCAAAATCTGGTCGATCAAATTTTGGCGCCGTTCGAGTTATTAAGATCACATAGGAATAATTTGTGATTTGGATTTATTAATTCAAGTTATATATATTATTATTTATTTATTCTTGCTAGAGTGATTTCCTTCTTTTCTCGGTGGTTTATGTTCACAAGGTCGGAGGACATCACGAACTACACTTAGATCGAGATCGAAAATTCCCAAAGGAGAAGAGCGAAGAAGAAGGGCTGCAATGGCGGCTAATCCGAGCAGGGGCATTCCTCCGAGCAGGCACTAGCATTCTTGTGATTCGCGCGCGAGATGCGAATATGGGACTCCTGTCCCTAATCCGAGCGAGACCTCGAACTACATGTACCGACCTCCGGCGGTTCAGGAGGCGGATGGGGCCAGTGAATGCTAACTGAGTTGAAGCCGCCCTGTCGGCATTGCGAGGAGGCGGTTTGGGAGGTCACGGAGACCGAATGAGCATCTTGAGACATTCATATATGTGACACCATCAAGCAAAATGGGGTGCCACAAGATACGATCGGATCGTATTCGATTCTCTCTGCTGAGGGGAAGGATTGGTTCGAGCACGGACGAGCTGGAATTACAGTTGGGGAATCTTTGTGAAATTTCTCTCAAAATATTTTCCTGGCGAAAACAAATCATATCGAGATCTCTCACTTTTGCCAATAAGGAGATGAGTCGTTGTTCGAGGCATGGGAGGGTTTAGGGTCTATTGAAAGTGCCTCAACACGGTTTTCTAAAGTAGCGAGATCACTGGGTTTCATTGGGCGACCACGAGGAGCATAGTGGATCGTCGGCGGTGGATGTTTATTGAATCGCCGGTAGAGGAGGCTGGCCGCATCATAGAAGAGATGGCGGCAATAGCTATCAGATGGCGATGGAGAGCGCCGATTGGTCAAAGCATTGCTTGTTGAGAGTGATTTAAAATCGACGATCTCTGAAAAGTTCACTATTTTGAAGAGCAGTTGAGACGGAGAGCGTCGACCACATCAATCGGAGGAACCATGGAAATCGGGCATACCATCCGAACAACAAGAATCATCGAATCTATCGTATGCACCAATAACTTCAACAACCTCCGTGAGGCTTATGTCAGAATGGTGTGATTCGAGGCGAAGAAGCCAGTCTAGAAGATATGATGGCGGTTGGTTGTGAGCAACCAACAATTGGCGAATCGAGTCGTTTATAAGCAATCGGCGAAGATAAATCATCGGAATCCACTATGACGCTATGGGGAAGCATTTGATGATACTCGAAAATCAAATCGGTCGGATATTTGCCTGAATCGCTGACCAAGGCGGCGATTTCGAGTGTCTGAAGTGAACCCGAAGGATCGGTGCTTTGCCATTCAATTGAGGTGGGCGAGCTTATCGAATGACCGGGAAGAAAAGGCGAAAAGCGAAAATATTGAGCACCTCGCGACCAGCTCGCGACCTGAGCCGACGCGAGCCATCGCAAGGGGCGTAACGAGGACTCGCGAGCCGTCCGAGGAAGGGCGCGCGAGTCGGGCATAACCTTGAATGCAAAGCTAGAGGCCGAGCCAGTGACGCGAGCCACGCCAAGAAGAAAATCGGCGACGGGCAGGCGACCCTCGCTGAGGTGATCAGAACCACTCGGTGAAGGCTTTTCAGCGTACCTCCTCAATTCCGTTTCCAAGTCGACTAGCTAAGTCGAAATATAGCGAGGTTAGCGATTCAAAGAGATATTGAAAGTGAATATCAATCTACCTCTCTTTGACGCTCAAAACATCTGGGATATGTGAAGTTTACGAAGATGCTTAAGCAAGCGAAATTGGGTAAATTTGAAAAAATTAACCTATCGAAGAATGAAGTGCCATCTTACAGCGGAAGTTGCCGATAAGCAGAAAGATCCGGGGCTTTACATTGGAGTGTGAGATTGAGCACACTTCACTAATGTGTTGTGCGATTTGTGGCGAGCATCGATCGATGCTGTGAATGTATTCAACCGCTGGAGCTAGGGAGATGAAGCCACAAAGATATCATTGATGATGGTGGCGGTCGATCCATACCTAAGGAATTGTTGAAGATGTGTTGGTAAAATTGAACTTTGTCTTTCTGCCGATTTTGTTATATTAGACATACCGAATTGAACATCACCACTAATCTTGGGTAGACCTTTTCTAGCAAGGTCGGTGCTTTGATTGATGTGCGGGAAGGTGATCTCACGTTTCGTGTCATGATGAGGAGCTCAAGATTTCAATATATGGCGCCATCAAGCAACACGATAGTTGAGCCGAAAATTGCTATTCGATCACTAATCTCGCTAGTCGAGTCTCCGCCGAAGAAGACCGGTCGATGAAGATGCAAAAGAGATGGACTCGACATAAAATCCGAGTGATTCGTTTAAGTTGGAAGCCACTCTTATGCCAATTGGTGGGCTGCGTGAATGCTAAATCTGAAGGCGAAGCAAGTTTGGAAAGACCTCGGTTGTCAAATCGCGATTGATGAGAGGTACCGTCGAGCTAGACGATAAATCCGACTCTGGTTGGGAGGTAACCACATTTTACATGCTTTATGTTGTTTTCGTCTTGTTTTCTTGTTTTCTTTGTTTCTTTGTGTCTTGTTTGTTCGTTTAAGTCCCAAGGTATATCATCAATGGCGAGGATTCCAAGGAGTAGTGACATTTGAGGTAAAGATCTCTCCCAATCCTCTCTTACGCAAACCTTATGCCTCCATTGTACCTTGTTGACAATAAGTTTGGGGGATGTTCATTGTGAGTTGGTTGAGAGTCTTTCTCATGTTTTCTTTGTTTTGTTAAGTGTTTATATTTTGGGGCTTTTGTTGTGTCGATTGATCACGAGTTTAAGTGAAATGTGTTAATACATGTGGCCAATGTGATAGAAATTTTTGTTGATATTTAATGATCGCACATGATATGTTGGAAAATGGCGCTGGATGACTTGAGATTGCTTATCTTGTTGTTTTCACCATTTGCTAAAATCGTGAGACTTGAGCTTCCTGTATACACATCTTATTCTGATCTCTTTTATTTGTGTGATATCGTGCATGTAATTATCTTCTAGAACTTGCCGTTTTTACGTGTCGAGGCTGCATATGTGTTTTGAATATGGAAAGGATAAAAGGCCGTCTTTGTTAAACCACATATTTACCGAACACTAGAATCATATTTACCATTTGTCACCTTCTTTAAGCCTTTATTAGACTTTATTCTTTCAATTAACGGATGATGAAGGTGAGGATGCATATGAGATCAAATGGGAGAAAAAATTGTTTGATATGCTAAGTGGTGATCTGAGATAAAGTATGGTACGTGTGAAAAGAATAGACCTATAAGCTCTATTACAAAGCCGAAAAGAAAAATTTTGTGAATAGTATGAGCATAAAGGAAGTCATTATCATAGTATATGGTACCTTGAGTGAATAAATGTCGAAATAGCATGTTGGAAAGGAAAGGAAATGGACAAAGTCCATATGGTGATTATAGAGATGGAAGTACTTGGAACTATTTTTGAGTCACTTAGCCATATGATCCTACCTTAACCAATGTGCTACATTACAACATATGAAAAGCCCTTTTGATCCTTATTGGCGCATTTGATGTGGTGGAGATATTAGAGAAATAGCAAGCCTATGGTAAGATTTTGCATTGCATTGATTTTGGCGTATACCGTCCTTTATTTCTTTATGAGTTGAGTGTACTCTATATTTTACGCACATGCCGTTGTGAGGTGGAATTGAATGAGATTTTGCTTTCAGAGTTGTACATTGTTGAGTTGACTAATGTTGTCATGCGCTAATAATTTTTAGCTTTGAGATATTTACGAGGCTTGATTGTGTTAATCATCTTTGCCGGCGCTCGTTGATCTCTCGTTGTGTCCTTCTTTCTTTATTACTGTTTGTTTGAGGACAAACAATGCTTTAAGTTGGGGGTTTGATAAGCGCCCATTTACGTTATTGTTGATATTTAAAGATGATTTTAGATCAATTATATGCGTTTATGTCTTGGATCTCAATGCTTTTACATATTCTTGGAAGATCGCTCTTGGGTTCCGTTTGATGTTTTGTAGGCTTATTAAGTTGAAAATCGAAGCATGGAGCGAGGAATGAGCAAGCGAAGGCTGGCAGGGCCTGCGACCGAGCTCGACCGATCGGGCGCAAGCCCAATCTTGTGGCGAAGCCTCGCGACCGTCTAGCGATCGCTAAGTCGGTCATGATGCTGCTCTTGACGCGCCACACGCGACCGCGAAGACCTGCCGCAGTGCCCGCCTTTGAAAGAGCTCTTGCCCGTTCTCACGACCACGCTAGGGGTGCGAGCGGCCTGAAGCTAGCGTTCTGCAGGGCAGAGGCCGGCGGGAGATGCTGGCCGAGGCTCGCGATCCAGGTCGCGAGAGCAGGTGGGGTTTACGCCTAATCTATAAATGGGCATTACCTCCCTCGCGCCCAACTTTTCTTGCGATTTGGACTTTACCTCGGTTTCAATACTTTTCACATCTTTTCACATTAGTTTTGATTTAGATTATTTCTAGCTTTAGTTTCCATCATTCTACATTAGTTCTACGCTTTGTTAGCGCTTTGGAGCGATTTCGTCGAGGAATTCCGTTATTCCGTTTTCCGTTGGGTTTGGATCGAACCCAGCGATTGTTCAGGCTTCCCTACGGGTTTTATCAATTTAATTTCTGTTTTTTATGATTATTTGTATTTTATTCCGTTTATTATGTCTAGCTAGTTTTCGTTCTAATCCTGGGTTTGCATGATTCTATCCTAAATGTTGTGATTCACTATTGTTATTTACCTTCAGGCATTGATTCATGATTTTTGGTGCTTAATTATATGTGTTGATTTAGTCAATCTTGATGCATATCATAGTTGCCATTAATTACGTACGATTTTAATTGTCATCGATCTTGAATACGATAATCACGGATAAACCGAGTCGTGGCGAGATAGGAACATTCGTAGGAAGCATATTCTTTGTGATCCTTTTGGGTTGCTTATTTTCCTCTAGAGGCGTATGATAATAGAAAATTAGTAATCAAGCTCACAATTATCGTAAGTGTTGGTTACATATGTGATCTTCCATCTTATGCGGATTAAAGCGGTTAATAATAAGCGGGATAAACATACGTTGTGGGTAGGATTAATGCATCCCTAGGGTAAGTCTTTCTATCTTGATATCTCTTTGAGTTGTTATTGCTTTCGTTTATTTTCAAGTTGTCACCTTTGCTTTGGATTTAATATCGAGCGTAAAACCTTTAAACTATTACATTGCTTGGATAATGATGAAGGATTAGAGGTTAGCTTACGTGTTTTGTGTTACAATCCCGTGAGTGCGATCAAAATCTGGTCGATCCGTCGCCTTCCGTCGGTCCTCGTCGGACTTCAACCATCCCGCCTCCGTCGTCTTCTCGACTTGCCCTCTCATCTCGCTCGCCGTCATCTTTTCTGGCGGCCGCTGACTCCTCATCGTCGCGCCCCCCTCCTCCGCCTCCGCCTCCCGGCCTCGTCTCGCCTCGCCTCCGCGCGTCTACCTCGCGGACGTCTCCCCCCCTCACCTCCGCCCGTCTACCCCATCCGGCCGAACCTCGCCTCGCCTTGCGCGGCATCCGTCTTTGTCCGTCAGGGGCTGTCTCTGTAGGTCGTCGATACTCTAATTCACTCTATTTTGTGCAAAATCTATATATTTGTTATTGATTTACACTTTAGTTGGGTGAAACAAATTGCTTATGTGGATCGTTAAACATTTGGTTAGGTTTGTAAATAGTTAACTATTGTTTATTTGTTTTATTTGATGAATTAAGGTTTGCCATAATATCATATAGTACCTTACATAATTATTTTGTCATTGCAAGTATATATTTTCTTTAACTAGGATTCGAGATATATGTTGGAGACTTGGGAGTACTTTAAGTGAATTATATCGCAACACTAAATGCTGACCTATCGGAGGTTGATATGTATAACATTTGGTTACAATACTATTTATGTATAGGTTGGAGACTTTTGACAGTGAGCGTGAAGATCTTGGATAAAATATATGGGAATTAGGCAATTAGCGTTGTTTGGTTGAATTATCATATCATCTTTAAGCTTAATTACATCAATTTTGTTTTGATTTTTAATATTCACTATAAGTTATTTACAAAATAATATCGAGAATATATAAATTATCTAGAAAGTTATACCCAACAACTATGATCATATTTAATCCAATTAATTATTCATAATTCACACTTATAGGGATTACCAAGCGAAACCTAATTTGTTTCTCTTTGATATAGGTTTGGATTGAAATTGTCAAACTAAAATTATTTCGAACCGGTTTCAAATTGAGCCCAAAAAATTGAGAACCGAATCGAACGAATGGAATTTATTATATATATTTATATTTTTTATTAATTTC
Organism: Salvia rosmarinus; assembly: GCA_036937905.1. Taxonomy (NCBI): domain Eukaryota; kingdom Viridiplantae; phylum Streptophyta; class Magnoliopsida; order Lamiales; family Lamiaceae; genus Salvia; species Salvia rosmarinus. The sequence goes on from CM072814.1 coordinate 52,653,133, forward strand.
TTAGTTTTAAATTCTAAGAATAATAATTAACTATTAACAAATCGATGCCTTGAAGAAATTAATATGGCTAATTATCATACGAATAAATCATAACTTGGATTATCTATATTTCTCTCCATTTGTGCCCCAACATTTTGATTGAATTATCCAAAATTGTTTATGCATTTAATAATCATTGTCTTTGTCGATCCATTTAACTTCTAAATTCATATTTGGTTCCTATTTGATATGCAAAAGTATTTAAAATTTTTATTTTAACGAGGACATATATATAAACAATATGGAAAGCAGTTTAATCGAAAACGAAAATAGGATGAGGTTCGGTGTTAGTTGCTATTAGATATGCTAATTCGCGAGGGAAAAAATGTTCAATTTGTTCGGTTCATGATCGATTCGATTTGGAATCGATTTGTAAGATAAAAGCACGATCGAAATTGTAGTCCATTTCGAACATTAACATCGAAATACCATCGGACCAACCATATCGGAAGATGACTTAATCATCTCAACTAATCCATGTAGGCGATGGCGACACAATAATACATCTGGTGGTGGCTTGATAGACATAGATGAAAATAATAGTGAAGAAGCGAAGATAAATACTTGCGAGTGAGGAAGATAAGCGATAAGCCTCGTTTTACACGATTTATAAAGTATATTTGTTTCGTTTATAATTGATAAATGATCTTTTGAATCTTTTGATATATTTATGTTTACCTTGGAAGATATTATTCGTGTGTGTTTCATATCATTTTACAGGTTTGATGTCAAAAGGTGGATCACGATAAAGAGGAATTAGCTAACCGATCATGAGCTCGTCGAAGAACGTTTGAAACGATGTTGAATATGATGAAATGGATATGACAAGGATGGATGTGAAAAGTTTACTATATTAAAGAGCATCTCGATAGGAGTCCATAGGTGCAAGCGGATTGTAATTGAGTCGGGACGAGAGAAGCGGCAGCGACAAAGTCGCGCAATGCGGCCGAGGCAAACCGACATAAGTTTTGCTCGCGACCTCGAGGGACAATGAGTGTGTACACTTTTTTATCTTCGCAGCCTTCTTTCGTGGCGCCTGCGGGTTTCTCTGTGGCGTCTTTCGCGAGCAACAATGAAAACTTAGCGATTATCATTTCGCGAGACTCGCGTCTCGAGCTGCTGAGCACGCTTCACGAGGCATAGGTTTAAATGTATATACCTAAGACATCACCACGAGGAGGGAAGGCGAGCTTCGCGAAGAGGCAGCATATTTTACTTATTTCTTTCGCTTTGCACATTGATTTTCTCCTTATTCAGTCTGATATTAAATTTTAGTTTTTGTCATTAGTATTATTTTCATTCGCGTTTGTTCTTTGGTTTTATTAGCGAGTTGATTTATTTCTGGATCTAAGTACTTTGTTCATCGTAGAATCCTGGTTTTATTTACCTATCTCAATTTATGCTTTATTTATTTATTTATTGCTTTGGTTATTTAATTATGAGTTGCTAAATTCA